>CANTFK010000633.1:0-585162 GCA_947646735.1 Peronospora farinosa | reverse complement strand
CGCCTCTCTACATGGAGAGTCAACCGAAGGCGCGACGACGATCGAAGTCGGTTCTTCAGACGGTGGGTCAGCGGACGAGATGGGAGGTTAGAACCAGGGGAGATTGAAGGCGCTGGGGCGACCGAGGTCGGCTCTTCAGACGGTGGATCAGCGGACGGTGGATCAGCGGACGGTGGGTCAGCAGACGGTGGGTCAGCAGACGGTGGGTCCGAACCAGGGGAAGCCATGGCTGGACAGACACGAGTTAGAGATGGATGAGCAACAAAGGGGACAGTAAAGAACCTACGTGACGAAGGAAGTGAAGACATGCGCGTGCTCAATCCGTTGTACGGTTGAGCAAGTACAGGGGGCGGCTGTGGTGAAGTGCTAATTTTGTGATGTGGAGGTCCCGGACTCCAGTTGGATGCGGAGTATAGGCCGTGGGTCAGGGACAGGGGACCAGAGCGACAGGGGCCTCGAAGGGGAACGACCGTTGGTGGAGAACAATCCGCAGGATCCGTCGAAGAGAATAAGTATCAGGATACCGGTTAACCGGTACCAAAGGGAGTTGATCATAGCCCCTCATTGATCGACCTGGCTCCTCGTTGGTAGATCCGGGTCCCTCATCGGTCGACCTGGGTCCCTCATTGGTCTACCCGGTCCCTCATTGGTAGACCTGGGTCCCTCATTGGTCGACGCGGCCCCTCATTGGTATACCTGGGTCCCTCATTGGTCGACCCGGCCCCTCGTTGGTCGACCCGGTCCCTCATTGGTAGATTTGGGTCCCTCATCAGTCGACCCGGTCCCTCGTCAGTAGACCTGGGTCCCTCATTGGTCGACCCGGTCCCTTGTTGGTCGACCTCGGCCCCTCGGGGTTCAGCCACTCCGGACCAGTTAATACAAGGATCAGACCAGTCGACGCAAGGAATCAGAGCTTCAGGCAAGGATAGAGTAAAGGAGTTAAAAGGATAGGACTATATTAAATACTACTCAATTTGCGATCTACGTGGCACGACTCCGTCACCAAAGAAGGACTTGTTCTAAGTTACTCACTGTTCCGGGAAGGGATGAATTTTGGCCCCCCGTCGAAGACAGTTGTGTAGCGAAGTTCAAGGGCGAATAGAGCTCCAGGATATATTTGGCCTGTGAGCTCGTTCGAGTAGCAACACCCCCCAAGACCCGCTATCGGAAGCGGTCTCCCTCACTTCAAGGTCCGGGAGCAACGTAAAGGTCAGGTGGTTAATACCCCTGAAACAGAAGGAAAAGGCCAGGGACGACAAGCGCCCCTGAAGAATTTGGCTCTAAGTCCACTCTCGACAAAGTCGATCGAATGGCCACCTACCGGCCCACCGAGTGAAGCATATCCACTCGAGGCCCCCCAGGTCTACCTCCCTCAAGGCAGACATCTACATCGTCACCAAGTCCTCCGAAGAGTGCAACCCGCCAGCCGACGGGTACACAAGGTGAGAGAAGGTTCATACGCGGCATCGGGGTACCCCCTCCGACAGTCGGCAGTCCGGCACAGTGAGTGGTTTGGGGTCTCATCATACAATTTTGAGAACCCACTCCACCACATGCTCATCACGCGCGATCCACCAATGAATTCTTCTACAGTATCGCGTATCTTGCTCCCGTCTACCCGGATAATCCTTCCTCTTGTTACGGATCGTCAAACGACCGTCTCGTGGATCTCTTCACTGTATGACCGCCTCGAAGCCCAAGATACCATCGTGGAAAATTATCACTCCATGGAAAATTCCTTGCAGGAGCAAGAATTTCGTGGAAATCAGCTGGAAACGGAACTCAATTTGTATCACGAGTTGGTGCCTCGACTGTGCACATTTGTCTTGCGTCGAGATGAAGAGCTGCGTCAACATCGTGACGCCGCTCTCCACATGGCCAAAAATCTCGACCAAGGACTGAACCAGCTAACGGATCAGTCTCAAGAGATCGCGGATCTGAAAAATGCCTTGTTTCGAGCCAATGCATAGAAACATCGCATGAAGGATAAACTCCGTCGAGAGACGGCCAATCTTCAACGATCTCTGGGAGGAAAATTTCGACAGCAGATCGCGTCCCTTCAGCAGCAACTGGATTCCATCCTCGCGCAGCGCAATGCTGCAGACATTACTTTGGCTGCTGACTTTCGACGCATGAAAAGGAAGGCGTCCAAGTAAAAGAAAGCTCTCTCTCAGGCCCAGCAAGCCGCGAAACACCTACAAGACACGCTGAGCGCGCTCGAGCTTGATCATATTCGCCTCCTGAGTGCGAGTATTCGGAACGACGCAGCCTTGGGTCGACTTCGTACCGAAGTTGCAGATCGAGAGGCGGAGCGCGATCTAGCCATCCAGGAACAAGATTTACTTCGTTCGACTTTGGCAGAGTTGGCTACAAGCTTACTTTCTCCTCCGACCAGCCTTCTCACGTCTTCCAATCCCTTGTCGCCAAATCTCAAACGTGCATCGTCTTCACCGGTTTTGGAATTTTTCTGCAAACCTCCCCTCAGCACTTCCGGTACTTCTACTCAATCTGCGACTTCAGCGCGATCTGAAATTTCGGCGCGATCTGATACCCTAACGCGATCTGAAATTCCGGCGCGATCTGGTACTCTGACGCGATCTGATACTCCGACACGATCTGATATTCCGGCGCGATATGCTACTTCGACGCGATCTGGTACTCTGACGCGATCTGATACTCCGACACGATCTGATATTCCGGCGCGATATGCTACTTCGACGCGATCTGATACTCCGGCGCTATCCGGTACTTCGACGCGATTTGGTACTTTGGTGCGATCTGGTACTCCGGAGCGATCTGATACTTCGGCGCCATCTGCCCAGTCGTTGCGATATAGTATTGCAACGCGATCCAATATGTCGTCGAAAGCAAAAGGGAAATGCAAAGCTTGTCTCTTGCCTTTTCCTGACTCTGAGTACGATGGATGGTCTTCTGATCCTGAAGACGCTACACTTGCTGCTCTCTCCGGATCGCGTTCCACCGCGAGGCATCACACCACCGTGACGAAAATCTCAGTCAGCACCGGATCATCTCGATCCCTATCATTATTCACAATGGTAGCCCACCATTTAGAATATCGCTAGTTTTGAATTCCGACACGCTTCCCAGCCTTCCGGCCAAGATTTTCAAGGTCGACCTTTTTGGAGAACCTTCTAGCGACTCGGACGGGAAAATCAGCATTTCTAGTACATTTGGATCCCAGGATATCGTGAGCGAAAACCACGATCGTCGATTCAGGTTGCTCCATGGTCCGCCCGACGGGTCAGTCTGACCAGTGTTGCGGAACTGGGAGTGGAATTCTTTTATCGACACTTGTTCTGACCTAAAGGATATCCCTTCACCCCTCAAGCTAATCTCGAGTCACTTCATGACTCTAAGTGAATCCCATGATTGATTACCTCGGTACAAGTATCTGTCCTCTATGATCAGGAACCGTGAAACGTCACTCGTCGACCGATTACTCCCATCTCTTTCCCTCTGACCGGTTGTTTAAGAATTTGGCAACGATTTATCTCGAATATGAAGATCGACATCGGCAAGATTTGTGGGAGGAAACCCACTTCCTGTATATCTCAGTGAACATCGGAAGGAACATCCAGAGCTGGCGCAATTTTGTCAGCAACGCAAACAGCGTTGATCGAGATCTGGACCCCGCTGGAAGACTATTCTTCGCGTTATTCTCTAAGCGATGATCGAAGGACACTGCGATCTGGACATTTTGTTGGATCCTTACTTTCTTCACTTTCCTGTGTACGCAGAAGTGCGACTATGGTATCCTGGTCTGGAGTGTGAGAAGAGGGATATCCCTAACCTAGCTACCGCGCTATCGATGTTGGACTCTGCCAAGCCGTGGAGAAACCAGTATCGAATTTCGATTGAAGATCACCCGGGATCGCTGATCCCTCGTCTGGCCGGTAAGTTTTTTCCAAAGTAACTTTTCGCGATCCGATCTGGAGTAGCACTTCGCGATCCGATTTCATTTCTTCAGCATTCAATACAATTTCATTGTGTTCGTTTCATTATTCTGGCCGTCCTTGCAATTGTCTTCTTGTTTTGGGCCTTCCAGCCGCGATCCAGTCTCTCAGACCTTCGATCGCTATACTTATAATACACAAATATCCTAGTTCTTCCAGCTATACAAACATCTTATACCGCCATTTCCACTCTCCGTAAGCGAAATAAACAATTCACTAATCTTCAGCTTTTTCCTCTTCATGGGACTGCATAACTTCAAATCGATTACGGCGAACTTGATTTGCGCTCAAATTCTTGCAACAATGTTCCACAATTCAGATCAGCCTCATCAACACGCGATGGATCGGTGAAACCTTTCCAGTAAATCTTAAATTGACGATGCACCCGTCCAAAACGAGTTTTTCTGCCGGATCTCATATACTAAATCTCCTCCACTTCAAAACTCGTTATCTCCAAGTTGCCGCTCCCAGCTATCCTCCGGCAGAAGTACCTTGTCGAAATCAAAACGATTTTCGTCTTCCACCGTCAACAACTGCTTCGGGCGGTCGGTGAATACTTTTATACATTTCAGCTTGGATATATGCACGATCGGTAATAATCGATACGGCGTGCCAGCGATCTCCAGACGAACAGCGTGATCACCACACACTTCACTTACTCGAAAATTTCCATGCCACATATGCGCTAATTTTCGAGCAAACCCTTCCTTCACTCGATCTATGTATAATTAAACTTGGGTACCGAGCTTGATCTCGTAAGGTTTTAAATCTTCATTATGTTGATCCGCTCAAGTCTGGATAGCCATTTTAAGTCGTTCGTTGACTACATCTCGGGCTCGCTGGTAGTGTCGTTGTACATGATATCACCATTTGCGAGGTTCTCGATCTCGTGGCTGAGTACTTCTCAGTTGCAACGTAGCTTCCAACGTAGATCGAGGATCTCATCCGTGAATCGAGTAAAAAGGCGTGTCCCCACGAACTCGATCTTGGGCAGTATTTATCGCGAATGTCAGCCGCTCAGCATATTCGTCCCAATCTTGTTGATTGACGTCCCAGACGTACACTTTCAACGCTCGGGTTAATGTCTGGACCATATGTTCAGCAGTTCCATTTGCTTGAGGGCGATATGCCATAATCGCTCTTGGCTTTTGCCCAATAAGTCGATTGAACGTACGAAAAAAATCTGACATAAATCCAGGTTCCCGATCGTGCCGTATCGCTTCACTTGCACCGAATCGTCGAAAGACACACTCCTCGTAATTCTCGGCGATCGTCTGAGCTGTTCTAGATTTGCTCGCCTTGGCAACCACATAGCCCGAAAATAGATCGACGCAGACCAATAATCAGTGTTGCCTTTGAAAGATCTAGGCAGCGACGGAATATGATCCATAGCAATAATCTGGAACGGATAAGTAGCTTGTAAATTTTCCGGAGACTCTCCATTAATAACCGGATGTCCTTTTCAAGTCTCGCAGTCAGTGCATTCGCTCACATATCGTTGTACACTGCGATACAAGCCTCTCCAATGAAAACGAGATCGGATCCGTTGATACGTCCTACCGATTCCATGGTGCCCTCCTTCCAAACTGGCATGGTAGTGATGTAGAAAATCTTGCTGAAGAGTTTCTGGCACCACCAAACGAGCAATTCCATCGCGATCTTCCGAACTTCTCACAGCTCTTGGGCAGAAAAATAGAAGATCGCTTTCATCCACTTCATAATTACTTGCAATCTTGGCGCATAACTTCGCTTCTTCCATACTGAGATTCGTTATATCACCAATCAGAAAAATCTTTAGGTTAGCGATCCAGCATTCCTCATCCTGAGCTTTTCGTATTCGTTCACTTCGCATTTGCTGCACAAATTCTTCTTGCAATCTCGGGTGGTTGACGTCTTTTCCGGGTTGATCTGGTAATCGTAGCAACTTTAACCACCGATTCGGTCTGCCTCGACTTCAACAACTCATCCAGTCTATTAAGGGTATTGAGAGCTTGGCGATCTCCTTCCGAAGTGATGACCACACCTTGTTCCTTCTGCAAAGCAGTACTTGCCAGTCGATCTGCACTTTGGTTCCAATCGCGCTTCATATGTAAGAACTCATGGATCGGCCATGATCGAAGCTTCTCCATTGCCTTCTGTCGCAACAACTGCAGTCCAGGAGCCTTGCAATCGATTTCACCCCGCATCTGTCGAATCACTAGGTTGGAGTCGCCACAAATAATAACGCGTTCCCTAGTATTATTCTCCAACAGATCAAAACTTAATAGTAAACCCCGATATTCGGCTTCGTTCACTGTTAAGTCCGTTGCATATTACGATGCAGCAGCCACAATAGTCCACTCAGAAAGTTTCCATATCATCGCACTGTATGATCCACCCTTTCGCTTGGTTCGTGCCGATCCGTCGAAACTGACAACCAAGAGACTTTGATCTTCTTCCACCGTAGGCGGTGGCATACTTAGAGTTTGCCTTGGCTGTTTCCGGGGAGCGATCGCAATCAACACTTCATCGACTTTATCACGGGGAGTCACACTTGCAGCCAGGGCACCAAGTATTTCATATTCGCCCTTTTCACATTTTCTTGATCTCCAACGTCCAAGTCGATAATAATGCGGCCCATCTACCTAGCCTGCCATCGAGACCGGAAGATTGCACCAACCAGGCCATTGTCTAGAAACGCGTGAGAACTTTAATCTCTCGCGAGACTAGCATGCAATAACATATATCCAAAATCCGAAGTAATGCTAGTGTCTCCTTCTCGACCATTCCGTAATTGATTTCATTCGGCTTCAGCGTTCGGCTTGTAAACGTAACTGGCCAGTATTTGCCATCATAATCCTGCAACAAAGCTGCTGAAACTGCCCATTTACTCGCATATACGACAATTACCGGAGGCCGATCTGGATCGAAGTGTCTGAGGATAGGGGTATTGGCGATCTTGTCTTTCAACATGGTAAATGCGATCATCGCTTTTTCCCATCGAGTCCGTCCTTCTGGATCTGGGTCGTCCCCAATGTCGGAATTTTGATCTGAATCATTCCTGGTGGCGATATTCGAATCCAATGCATTCATCTTGTCAGAACAGCGGATTTCGTGGAAATCTGCTTCCCGTAATTCATATAGCACTGACGCATAAATCGCAAAGTCCTCGACAAATCGACTATAGTAACTCAAGATTCCCAGAAACGATTGCATCGATCGCAACGTTTTTGGGAACGGAATATTCACCAGCGATCCCAAATCCTTTGGATGAGCTTCTATTCCTGCAAGTGAGACTTGATGACCCAGGTAGTCCACCTTACGTCGTCCCCAAAAACTCTTAGCGAGACTGATCGACAAATTCCATTCATTGCATACTTCTAACAATCGCTTTACCTTATCATATAAGGAGGCCCACGATGTTGCTGGAATCAGTATGTCATCAATATATGACCTTCGGCCGAGCACAGATGGCTTCTGGCTAGTATCCGGTTCGCCTTCGGTGAATACATCAACCAGCTTTGGCGATCCCGTTACCGTATCAGTGGAGTCGAGTGATCCTGCGGCAATTGCGTTTGGATCCGTACCGATCTTGAGGTATCCATACAGTGCATTATCAATTAGACGTTGGTAAATCTGCGGAGCGTTTTTTAGCCCAAACGGCATTCGTAACCACTCGAACAGACCTGACGGCGTGATAAAAGCAGAAATCATCCTTTCTCGCTCGGTCATTTCCACGACCCAAAATCCACTGGCCATATCCAACGAACAATAGCACATAGCCTTATCCATATCTTGCAATAACTCGCTAATTAGAGGCATAGGATACACCATCAATCTCGTGAGTTGATTCACCCGCCGATAGTCAATACATAACCGGATGTCGACACCATTCTTTTTTATAATTACCACAATCGGCGAAGCCCATGGTGATGTCGACGGCTGGATAATCCTGGCTGATAGTAATCCTTTGATTAAGTCAGATAACTTCTCGCGAAATTTGGGAGCGACCGGTCGTACTCGTTGTGCGATAGGGTGTGCTCCACCAACATCGATATCACATACTGCTCCTCGAGCTGCAGGAGGAAGCGCGTTTCCTTTGCCTATGAGTAAGTGTCGGTTCTCCCAAATCAATTGCCGTAGACCTTTTTGGTCTTAAGTTAGAGGAACTCCCGGATTGCCCACTTGGATATCATCAATCGTAACTTCTTCGGTGGATGACACAATCTCAGGCAAGACAGCCATATGTTGATCCACATCTTCAGCATACAGCTCACCACTCTCGTGATAATACATCGAGTCTTCAGGCTTCATCTTTACACTTCCTCCGGCTAGAATACATTCGTCGTTGATAGTAGTGGTATCACTAGCTTGCTCCTGTTCTCGCAGATTGCGATCCAGATCGGCCAGATCGCGGGTATCCACTACCGGATCGACTAGATCGCGGTCATCGCGATCCGGATCGGCCAGATCGCGGTCCTCAACTACCGTATCGATCAGATCGCGGTCATTAACTACCGGATCGGCCATATCGCAGTCCTTAATTGTCGGATCGGGGTCATCGCGATCCAGATCGCCCAGATCGCGGTCATTGATTGCCAGATCAGCCAGATCGCGGTCATTAATTGTCGGATCGCGCTCCATACATTTATGTGTATAGTTATTGTGAGTGTAATTATCTTCACCCCACGGCCCTTGCGCGTGATCGACATTTGACATCCCTCTGATCGCATTGATTACCCATGGAGGTTGCGCTACCTGATCACTTTCACCTTTGATCACCAGATCTTCTACATTGTTTTCCCCGATTTCTCGTATCGCATCGCAAACATCATTGGATCGTGTCGTGAGTTTCACCGTTTCCGTAGTCCTTTCTTCTGCTTCCTCTTTTGAGCGTGTTAAGATCTTCTTCGGCGTAGGGTATGAAAGATAATCCACTAGCGGTCCGGTATATTCTTCCGGTGGTTCTTCTTCTCGATCTGTTGTCGCTTCAAACGCTAATGTTTGCCATTCGTTATACAGACGCGATCCCACCGAGACATATCCTGGGGACCGAGGTATCATATCAGCGACCATCCACCAACCTAATGGCGTTCCATGACTTAAAATTACTTCTTGATCGCCGATATTATTCAGCTGTAGATACTTGATCTGACCTGGTCCCGTAGTTAATGTAGGTACCCACTTCGGATCGCGCCTCACCCAGATCTTGGCTTTAGGAGGACTAACTCCGATCTTCACTTCGGTCGATTTACCCACGAAAATCACCACATATTGATCTGGAATTGTGATCGCTTGTATGGTCGCCCGATAAGGGGATCTTTGTCCACTCAGAAGGATCCCGACCTTATCAGGCAAACAAAGTGTTCCATCGGCTAAATCCAGGCGTATTCCAGCCGATACCATGAAATCCGTTCCTAGGATCACGTCTTGCTTGACCTACTTGATCTCCTACCCCAGCATCGAAATAATAGACTAGCGATCCATTCAGCGTGATCTTGATTCTTGTACGACCATCCGTCATGTATGTGTTCTCACCAATCCCAACACATTCTTGCTTCTGACTCTCGTCAATGACACATCCTACCTTACGAGCAAAGGTGGTGTCGACGATCGAGACTTCGGCTCCAGAATCAAATAACATGATCGCGTTTTCATTTTTGATCTTGCCCGTTGCCTTGGCTTGCTTGAACCATTTTCCTGGGGTATGATATTTCCAATATCCCCGTGATTCACCTGGTGCTAAGTCGAGCTCCATTTTCGCAGGCGATCGGGCATATTTATCATCTCTTACGACGCTTGATATTGAACGCAGAAATTTTGAATCTTCACATGTATTATTCGGGTCTATCTGAGTGTTAACGCCCTGATCTGTCGATCTTCTTTCCACAAAATGCATAAATGCAGATCCTAGAACGCTCGGCTCGTACCAGATTCCAACCTGGCGAGCGTCCTAGTTTAACATTTCTTCAGCCTTCGACGGAAGCATTCCAGCATGCTTGGTTGGGACATACCACTTGCGTATCATGTTGTAGAATTCTTCCATTCGACATTTTCCATGTTCATAGATATCTCCGCAGGCAGCACAGGTGTAAAAACACTTGTCCGAAGGATGTCCCTTACGACCACACTTCTGACACGTTACTCTCTTCCAGCATCCACGATCATCGTGCTTCTTCGACCCACAATGGGTACAAGCCTTCTGATTCACCACGCGATCTGGACCGCGATCTTGATCCAAATGGTCCGATCCCGCGCGTTGATCACTATATTTCTTCACGCGATCTGGTACTGTGGCCACACATAGGTTGCGTCGATCTGTTTCGGCGTCTGGTCCACTAATATCCGAGTCTGACTCACTGCTACTGCCTCCAGGCGAATCGCTCTCACGGCACGAGTTGGTTTCGAGGGTACCGGAGTGGATGCCGACGCAGATCGCTGACGAAATTTGCTTGACCCCATTGCACTCGGATACTGTCTTCCCTCCATGCGTTGATATGTTCGCAAAGTTTCTTCCATATCATCGGCGTCTCCAAGGTGTAACAACGTCAACTGCTTAGCCAGATCGCGATCATCAAGTGTATCAATGAAATGTTCCACATGTTCTCGGCGAATTGAGGGCGATCCCTCCCGAATGGGAATTATTGCTCGGATCGCGGCTACATTCAGCCGATACAAATATTCCAATGGCGTTTCATCGTATCGCTTCTTCGCATGATAGTATTGTCTCCCGACAGACATACCATATCCACAATACTGGATCATGAAGGTTTCCAGCAACGACTTCCAAGAGTTCCGAGTGGATCGACTTAACTGGCTATACCAATTTCGTGCCGGCCCCGTGAGTAAATCACCAAATACTAGGCATTTTCATCATCCGGGGCTTGGTCGCGTAAGAACGCCGACTTGGCCTTGTCAATCAAACTTCTCGCTCGATCTTCATCCTTGTCCCGTCCTGTAAATTCTTTTAGATCTGCAATCGCAGACATTCGAATCCGCTGCGTGACAAGTCCACCATTAGGTAAAGCGCCTGCACTTTCGACTTGTGGCCGTCTTAGATCCTCCAACCCCAAATCGTCTGGATCGTAATTATTGGATCGCGATTGACGCGATCCGGCCGATTACATATCCACATCCGAAATGCAAACTTTTGGGGTGTTTGTGAGGATCGCGGATCGACTGGCGATCATGCGAGCTTGATCCTGCTCGTACTTTCTCATAGCAGCTTCAAAATAGGATTGCAATTGACCTGATCCAGTCACATTCATGTATTCAGCTGTGAGTGCCGTCGTCGATTGTTCTCTGGCCTTAATCGTCGCCAGTCGCTCGCGAATATGCGCTGCACCAGCCGGTCCAAGTGACATTCGCTGCATATTAATCGAGTCGTCCGACTCCCCTTCGGATTCCGCTGACATATACTGCGAAGATCCAGTATGATATCCTTTTGATATAGCTGCAATCGGCTGGATCGTCTGATTCACCGGATCACGCTCTCCAGTTAGAGGAACTAGCTTCGAAAAAAGAGATCGCCCTGCTTGGATCACCCGATCATGATCGCATTTCAACAGCACCTGCGCGTCAAAAGCTCCAGCGGTGAATCCAGCATTTTGGAGCAGCTCCATAAGCCGACGAATCGCTTTTAACTGGTTCGGTGTCGGAATGGGAGCTGAAATTGGTCCTCGCAGCGATCCAATTAACTTCGGCTTCAGAATCCTTAGAACGGGATCGCTTGGCAACAGATCTTTAAGCGCCTTCCAATGAAAACACCATTCCAGCTGATCCAGTTGCCATCCTTTCGTCTTGTCTTCCTCATGCGCCAGCTTCATGTCGGCATCATCATGATCCGACTCAGGCGCCTTCATCTTCACTCTAAATGGCTTCGAGTTCTTCTTCTTCTTCGAATTCGAAGTGGTTTTGGATAAATTTCCCTCGGTTATGACCGAAGGGTTTTTATCCAGCGGATCGCGTTTTGCAACGTGATCCGCAGGGGTCCTCGAAAGGACCTGGGGAGGGGGTAGAGGTTTTTCTTCCAGATCAAGTGATCGATCTTCCTCTTTTGTTTTCTGCTCATCTGCGCCCCTCCCAAAACGCTGATGATCCGGGGATCTTTTTTCTTCACACGTCTGCGGTGATCCCTTTGCCGCTGACGCTTCAATCCCAGGTTCAATTTTGACCTTTACATCTTCCCTCAGGGACTCACGGTGAAATCCCGAGTCACCAGAAGATCCGGGCACGCGCACCATTGTGGTGGAGTGGGATTCGCAAAATTTCTGATGCGTTTCCAACTCTCCACTGGCGCCCGGACGACCGACTAACGGAGGGGGTACCCCGATTCCGTGTAACTTTCCTTCCTCACCTTGTGTACCCGTCGGTAGGGCGGGTTGCTCTCTTCTCGGCAGACTTGAGTCGATGTTGAACTTGATTGTGTTAGGGATAGGTGGGGGGGGCGATCGAGTGGAATTCCTCACACGATCGCAGTTGTTCTTGGGGTGCTCTATTGAGTCGCCCTGATCTCCCTTGAGATCGCCTTATCCAATTGGTTGATACTTGATACGCTTGCCTTCTGACCACTTGAGCCGTCTCGCGATCTTGTATCTGGACTTCTTAGTCCTCTGCGTCCAATCGCAGCTTGAGTTGTTTTGTTGAGAATTCTTGCAATCCCTGGCCAAACAATCCAGGGATATGACTTGCGTAGTATGTAGACTTCCTTGAGACGTCCGGTGGCCAAAGAATTCAGCCCGGAAGAGAAGTCGACACGTGTACTTAGAAGCAAATTGAACTCTGTTTAATGTTAACCAATCAAATACCAAAACCTATGATCTTGACTATCTGTAGCTCAGGATCTGTTGCCACGTATCGCCCTTTCGGAAAAAATCAGATCTCGGAATGTGGTCCACTCCAATATAGCTGCGATCTGGATCGCTACCTCACTCGGATATAATACCATTTTAGTACCAGATCGCGGTACTAAATAATTAATTTTGGATCGCGGTACTAATAATTAGTATCGGATCGCGGTACTAATAATTAATATATCGGATCGCGGTACTTATAATTAGTACCAGATCGCGTTACTAAATAATTAATATCGGATCGCGATACTAAATAATTAATATCGGATCGCGGTACTAATAATTAATATCGGATCGCGATACTAAATAATTAATATCCGATCGCGATACTAATAATTAATATCCGATCGCGGTACTAAAAATCAATATCGGATCGCGATACTAATAAATTAGCATCGGATCGCGATACGCCGGATCACGACTTATCCTCTTCACCGTTTCTCAGGTCATGTGAGATGGCCATCTATGTGACATGTCATGTCCACTCTCTTCCAGTCTTCCATAGCGATGTGATCCACACCAGACCGTCTTCCACATACTTGGATGTACCCATCCTCCTTCTTAGCGATCGCGTTCACGCGGATTGCCATCGGAAATGCTGGAGATCGCAATAGCGCAGTTTCTAGGCCATATTTGACCCCACATAGAACTGCAAACTACACCATTCACTGTTTTCCATCCCATTTGACGTCATCTCGAAACCTTTCTGCGAGATCGCGACTCATTAATATTGGCCGCGAGATCGCGACTCATCAATATTGGCCATTTCGGACTTAACCGAAAATATGTAATCACACTTTGCGAAATTCACTCCTTCACTTCGCCACAAATTAGTATCGGATTGCGGTACTAATAATTAGTATCGGATCGCGGTACTAATAATTAGTATCGGATCGTGGTAATAATAATTAATATCGGATTGCTGTCCGCCGGATCATCTTCACCGTTTCTCGGGTCATGTGAGATGGTCCATCTATATGACATGTCATTCCAGTCTTCCATAGCGACGTGATTCACACCAGACCGTCTTCCACATACGTGGATGTACCAATCCTCCTTCTTAGCGATCGCGTTCACGCGGATCGCCATCGAAAGATACCGGAGATCGCAATTGCGTAGTTTCTAGGCCATATTTAACCCACATAGAACTACAAACTCCACCGCTCACTGTTTTCCATCCCATTTGCCATCATCTCGAAACTATTCTGCGAGATCGCGATGCATCAATATTGGCCATTTCGGACTTAACCGAAAATATGCGATCACACTTCGCCAAATTCACTCCTTCGCTTCGCCACACGTGCATTAAGTGCCGCCTTTGTATCTTCGAGGACTGTCTCATCGACAAATGAGGATGAGTTCAGCTCGAGATAAGGTCGAATGATTACCATATCGGATAAAGCACCTGCCTTCAAGGCCTGATGAATTTCATCCACAGACATTTCATCTAGCTCTAAGAGAGCATTTAGTGATGGGAGGACCTCAAGGTCAACCTCACCATTTACATCATCTGTCACTCGGTTTACCAGGGTGTACTGACATTACTACGCGATAAAACAGACGTTTTACGTCTCGCAGTCGCCATCTGCTGTTGGCGACGCTGCCGTATCATTGACGAGACCGTACTTTGTAAAGTAATTGGGATAACATCATCCCCAAGGTCAACAGATTCCTTGACCTTAACCTGCCCTATGCGAGAGCCGATGTCAGTATTGACATCCAGTGAGTCGCTAGTACCAGTGACATCACTAACAAGTTCATCGACCTTAACTTGCTCTATACAAGAGCCGATGTCATTACCGACATCCAGTGAATCGCATTTACAGCCAATATCACTAACAAGGTCATCGACCTTAACTTACTCTATACTAGAGCCGATGTCATCACCGACATCCAGTGTCTCAATATTACTATGAGTATCACTCAACGGAGTACGTGCCGTTCCACTAGGTGTCATTGAACTCTGTTCAACACTATTATTATTGACATTGGAGTTTATCAACTCAAACACTCACACTCACTGACTCAGTTAATGGCTCGCGCCAATAGCACTTCTGTTCTATAGCGAAGGAGTGCGAGTCGTTGCGCCTCAGAGAGGTGATTTTGATTCTCCATCCTCACAGATGGTCAGTCTTTAAAGACTCAGGTGTAGGATTGACTACAAGTGCTACCAAGTGTATCGGAGCTGCACAGCTCTTTAGCCAGAGGAAGACTTTAGGCTGAAATCCTCTTAGTTTTAGAGAACTAAATAGAGTTAAGGCTAAAAGCTACTTAGTTCTTAGGAACTAATTAAACGACTTAAAGTCACCCTGTTTTAAGGAACTAGGAAAGAGACTTTTAGTCAACAAGCAGTAAGCTAAGGTTCAGAGAAACAACGCACATTGTGCAAGAACAAGCTAGAAGCTTTAAGGTGCAGAAAACCAACGCACGAAGTGCACAAGAGAACAAGTCAGGACGACTTGCGATCTTAAACTCAAAATGAGAACTGATTTATTTATGCATTAAGATTTTATGAATAGTCCTACTCTAAGTACACTACACTAGATTAATTACTATAATAGTAATTATAATGTGCAGACTTTGCTATTGGACGATGTATCGTCTAAACATCTGTGTATGATGTACTTAGTACAGCGTTATCGATTATCGAATCCTAATCAATAAGATACGGTATTACCGAATACCGTATCTTTAGCGCTTATACTTAATACCTCTCTAAAGAGATGTATCAAAAATGCATTATATGCAATAAAAGGAAACTTCAACCGTAAACTTTCGGAATGATGTTACAACCGTCGTGTAACCCCGTTACAACTATGGCCAGGATAATCTCTACTTTAAGTCAGAGTATAGTATCAGGTGCATTAATCAAAAAATGCTGATAGGCTAATATTAGCACACAAAAGAGATCGTTCTACAGAATGGCAGGGAGCTTCCCCCCACAGCAGCCGCCGGTACATGACACTGTCAATACTAGCGGGCCTACCGTTCCATCCGAAGCAAGGCCTTCCCCATTCGCGTCCGGGTAGTTTTTGCTTCTCTTAAGTGGCCAACCTATACTTGTGCTCTTACCAGTACACTCTTTTGTAGCCCTGTAGCTATGATTAATCAGGTTCGGCCTGGTTTTGGTGCCCCCGGTCAGTTTCCAGGTTCGTTGTGCTGTTTGACTTCGATTAGACGACAATTGGTGTATCGCTTAGACTTGGCTACGCAGGTCACGCGGTACGCGCTACACCGACGCAACTATCCACGCCGCTGGTTCCGCAGCGACATCTATCGGCGTCAATGGCTAGCGCTTTATCTGAACCCCCTCCGTCACTCTTTGCTGACAAGCCTCCACACCGACCAGATGCTACGTTTGATTTTCTCGGACAAGCTACACCACCATCGGCGATCGACCTTTTCGGGCAAACTGCCCCTTCATCGTCTCAGCGGTATCGATCTAGTACCGACCCATTTGGAAGCCCTACTGGGATAGTTCCGCCATTTTCGATGCAACAATCCCACAGTGAGATGTCAGGGGATGCTAGTCGAACGTTAGCGGAAGACCTTTTTGGCCCAAGCTCTTCTTCTGGACAGCCAAGCCAGCAGGACGCTTACAAAAATTTGTTTGGCAGTCCAGAAAAAGTATTGGTATCTAGTTCGATGTCGTCACGGCACTCACATCGAACCCCTTCGCAGAGTTCGATGTCATCATCATTTAACAGGTCCCAACCCCCTTCTCGAACTGCACAAGAATATGCGCCGTATCAACAACAGCAACATTCGTCATTGCGTCCGTTTGGACAAACACCTCCTCCTGCTGCACCATTTCTCGGATATGGGGACACCGCTCGGTCGCAGTCGCTCCGAACTTCTTCATCATCAGCGGCAACACCTGGATTACGCATGCCAGACGCACAAAGCGCCTCTTCCCCGCCAAAGTCGGACCATGATGCAACACTATCATCCTCGTCAGCCTCTCCAATTACGCTCAAAGCTCCATCCTCGGACAAGCTGGTCGACGATTTTTTTAAAATGCCAGTAGATGAATGCTTTGCGACCCCTCCCGCAAACAAGCTCCTTCTAGCAGACATCCCAGACACTGTGGAAGGCTTAGAAGTGCTGTACGCCCAGAAGCGATGGAAGTCATTGACGAAAAAATCGCTATCAATGCTGCAGAGCCCGTCGAGAGATGTCAACTTGACGCTAGAAATCAAGTCCTGGTGGCTTGCCGGCCTCATTAAAGAGGGTCACTACGATAATGCAACCAGTGTGCTGGATCAGATTGGAAACCTTGACGAAATATCAATAGCGAGTGGGGTAACCCCGTTCGTGCCTATCCGTCTGCTCCTCCTCCAAGCGCTACTAAGCAAATGTCAAGGAAAATCTACAATGCACGAGAAGCAGCTGTTCCACTTGAACACGCGACTGCAAAGCGCAATTCAAAAGAATGAGACGATGCCTCGTCTGGGTGTCGAATTGAAAGTGGCTGCACGGTGGCTACGAATCGCACAGTTTGCGCTCGCAAATCATCTAGTGCATCAGCAAAAGTTCATGCTGGCCTTGCGTATCTGTTCGCAGATTGATGTAAGTGCTGTAGATTTAAGATGGTCGTGGCTAGATGCCTGCTGACTAACGATAATTTGATATTATGTTAATTAATTTACAGGTTAGCTTTTTGGACGATAAGGAAAAAGTAACCGTATTGTCCCGAGTGGGGCGCATTCGTCTGCAGATGGGTGACCTGGCGGCTGCAGAGAAGCTGTTTAAGGCTGCTCGCGATCACACTAGCCAAGTGAAAACTGGTGTTGGCAATGACGGTGGAGTTCCGACAAATTGGGTGAAAGAACTAGAAGCACGCTTGCTTTTGAATGACGGTTTATTGTTTTTTGCGCAGAACAAGCTGCAAGAAGCGCTGGGCGCGTTTAACTCCATTCTGTATTTGCGAAACACGCAAGTCTCGACGTCGACGAACTCTGATGCAGAGATTTTCCTTGATGAAGATATTGTGTGCTCAGCCGTCAATAACTATGCAATCTGCGCACTTTACTGCTGCGACGTAAAGGCAGCCGTTGCTGCGCTTGAGCGAATGATCAGGTCAAACCCGCAGCGGTTTCTCAATGGCGTGGTCGCGTTCAACCTCAGTTCACTTTACGATCTTCTGTTTGACAACGCCACGAGCAAAAGTCGAAAAGAAATGATGAAGAAGATCGCCCACTTATACGATCTTGAGCATGTCGACCCGGCAGCTTACCGCATCTAATAAAGAGTAATTGTGGCTTTAATTATACTTTGTGTTTCTTAGTAGCTCCTTCGTTGATATTATCGTCACCGAAATGTACGTGCTCTCTTGCCGTTGGTGTCCGACGCTTCTTTGTTTTGGTAATAGTAACGGCACTGTTGCCCAACTCACAGCTTTTAGATCCGTCTGGTGCATCGGCTTTATCACTACCAGTGCCTGCAGCTACGTCAGTGCGGTACAACTGACGTTTCAATTGCTCCTTCATCTCGAGCCATCGCGTCTTACTCATGACGCGAACCCCATTTAAATTTGCGTTCGACGAGCTGACAACAGCGTCAGCAATATGCTGATCAGAAAACTCCACAAAGCCAAAACCCTTAAACTTCTTGCTTTGCGGAAATCTCGGCAAGCTCACCAGGTTCACCTTGCCAAATTTGGCGAAGACGCGTCGCAGCGAATCGTGGTCGTCCGTAGCACTGAAGCTGTCGATATAGATCGTTCTGGCGTCTGTAACAGACGATTAGACACAGTTTATCGTTAGGGCGCATTTTTGTGTGGTAATGGGCTCGTTAGGTGCCGCACCTGCGTCGTCACTTTGGTCACCCGCTGGCACGACCTTCGCCGCGATGCAAGAGCGCGGACGATCGACGCGAATCGCCGATGACTTCTCTGCCTCATCCAAAATCATGCGTTCGGTTGCCTTGAGCATCTTCAACCTAAAGTTGGGGATAACATCCACTTAATCAGCACGAAATGGAATGCCACGTAAGCACGCAATGATGGACGCACTTGTTGAAGGACAGAAGAACGTGCACAGGCACGAAGCCCTGCTCGTCCATGGCCTGCTGCAAAAACTTGTCTTGGCGAAGATTGCTCTCGCTTAGATAGAACTCTAGCTGTCGCTGCAGTCGCTTGCGCTGCGACTTACCCCCGGCGGCCATTTCAGTGAGTGTAACCGAGAGCGTAACCAGGGGTATATATCTTCCATGTGAGACATGACAAGATGCTATCTATAAGTTTATATTTCAGCCACAAGCGCTCCCAATTTCCACGCAAAAAAAGCATTTGATTTCACTAATACCATCAACAGTTCGGCAAACATGCGTCTTGCGTTTTTTCTCAGCTATGATCTTGTAGACTGCGGTGTATCGTTACACTAGTATTAAAGTGAGTGAAGTTAAAAATAGAGTGAGTGAAACAGTGCGTGAGCAGGTTTCACGGATCATTAAACTCGTGTGATTTAATCCCGTGCAGTACCACAACATGAAGGAAAGTAGCTGTGACTCAAGGATAGTCAAGTGAAAATCGTCTATATGCGCGCCCATGCATGTCTCTTTGTTGCATGAGCTTCGGGCATGCACGGATTGTCGATGCTGTCAAGGGCTTGAATACCTTCTCAACTGCTTTTTAAGTTGTTAAATCATAAACAAGATGGCCAAGCTAACGTTGAAAGCATTGAAGGGGCAACCCATACCGCTTTTCCTGCTCGATAATTTGTCGACGGAGTGCGAGAACCTTTCAAGCTACTCGCTCCAAGTCGCCTCAGGTCATCGACTTTTCCCGGTCTCGCTCAACGAGCATTATGCTCGCCACTGTCGTGTGAACACTTATTCAAAGAAACGTCGTGGCCATGGGCGTAACTCGTATCATGTGATATGACATGGGTGCCCCCTAGAGATTGAGATACCTCTCCGACAAGATCGTCCTGACGTCGGGAATACTTTTGTCAGAAGGATGGCCTACCATATCGGAGGGTCCAGCTGCATAGCAGTAAGGAGAGTCCTCAGCTCGGAAATTAAGAGACCATTAACCAAAAGTAGGCGATGATGACCCAAGGCAGTTGCATCCTTCTCACTAGGATTAGGATCTGCAGTAGCAGGAGCATAATGAGACATGGCGGGATAGGAAGAGATTTATAAAGGGCTTTTCCTTAGCTATGCATAGGCAAAGGCAGAGTCTACGCTAGCGCCTTGCTCAGCGAAGCTGACTTGGTGGAAAGCAGCAGAGTGTATCTCCGCGCTCTTGCGACTAGCTTAAAAAGACGCGTATGATCGGCAAAGTTGATGAAAAGCTTTCTTCCTAAGTTCGTTATTTTGTGTCATGCTCGCGATCTACAGCATCAACCAACTTTCAGCGCTCCCCCCCCCCCCCCACTAACGCAGCACTCGTGTCAAAGAAGCCTGCAAGCAGGCTTGTTTCATCTATCCAGAACATTTTTAGCGCATCGTACCCATAAATGGGTCTCGTCGGCAAGATCTAGCAGAAAACGCGCAAACTTGCGTTGCCTTTATCAGTCAATTTTCAGCCGTGATTGGAGGCCAGTTTTTGCAAAATAAGACACCGTTGCTGTACTTATAAATTGTCGCTAATGGTTTGAGCAAAATGTTCGTGTTGTAAGGTGTGCCATTTAGCTGGCGTCCTGAGGCTTGATTACCATCTCAATTGTTCCGAGCACCGACCGACGACTGCAATTTAACAAAGAGGGCTGGTTTAGATGCCATGAGGTTCTTACATGATTTTGTGCTTTTTACAAACCCTTGTCAATGTACTTACAGCACAAGGAGCCGCAAATTTAGCGAATGTCTGCTGGTAGTGGCTCCATATGTAGCGGCTGCGTCAAAGCTAGTTGCGCGTCTCGTCAAAAAGCCGCTTCTACAGGGAACTGTCACAAATTTAGAAACCTGCTGGAATGTGGTTTAGCCATTGTGCCACGAAACTTTATCGAAGCCACAGAGTCAGCGATTGCGTTCAGGACATGACGGATAGCGCTATGAGTGCGACTGCATTTACCGCTATTTCATCGGCATCAAGCATAACTCTGATATGTGTTTTTCTTCATGCCAAGATATCGGGTTGTGGACGCTCGTGGTGTTCCACAACGAAGGTTGAAGATGGATTGAGGCATCAATTGAGCTTGATTTACGGGCATAATGTCCCCGCACACCAATTTGTTTAAACTCTAAATAATCGATACAGCCCTAAAAATTACACGCCGAGTACCGTACTAGTTGTTTCAAGCCTGAGTAGGCAGTTACGAATAAAGTCCCTGGCATCGGTTTGTCTGAAACGGAGTATCATATGCTAAGACTTGGTGCATCTGACAGTGATTGCCTTTACGAACCGAGCGACTGCATCCATCAGCTTCGCACCGTCGGCCTCCTCCGTGCGAGATGCAGTAGCCGTTTCCACGGTCCTTCTTCTTGCAACCTTCTGCTATACAACGACGGATCCCACCGTGCAGGTAGCATAAACCAAGACGTTGAGTTCCTTTTGAGCAACCAGGTACTCGGCACTTTTTGCCACCTCCGTGGGCGCGGCAAAGTCCTCCACCCTGTGAACTTTTGTTGCAACCTTCTATTTGGCACCGTGCGCCACCACCGTGAGTCTTGCATCTATTATTAGACTGAGCGCGCCGGGTACACGCTTCAGCAATACACTGCTTTGCTCGCCGTGTCCCTTTCGATTTGGTGGACACAGCAGTTGGAGAGGTTGAAGTGTTGGAGATCATGCGCAGGGTCGCTGGTGGTAACGTTTGTGCAAAAATCGGCATGCTCTTCATCAATAGCGGTCCTCCTAATGGTGACGGGCTGGGAAGGAAGAAGCGGGGCGTCAACGAGTCCATTCGACCAGGCGTAGTCGAAATTACAATTGAACTGGCAGATTTTGAGCCTGGATTAATGATGTCATCCCAAGACTCGCGCAGAAAGGAGTCCATAATTGGCGACAAGCCGGGCATGTTGTTCTCCTGCTTGATATAAACATCGCCGCCACCAACACGACCGCTGCTTCGGTTCTTTTCATCATGCGAAAGGCAAGAGCTAACGCCATTAGGGTGTTCCAATTTATCGGTACCAATCAAGTGCTGCTCAGTGCAAGCCGTGTCCCGCACGTTGAAGGCATCACTCAATCCTGTCAGGCTCAAGTTTAGGCTGTTAGGGTCTTCTCTACAAAAAGATGACGTAGGCGAAGACGCGATTGCATTTTCAAGCATCATCATCGTGCTTCCGAAATCTTCATCGTCCAAAAATTCCATAGCCGCCGGTAGATTCAGAATGTCACCAATGCTGTATAATGACGCGTTGCTGAAAGTAAGCGGGTCCATGGTTGTATTTTAGTCTGCTATGACGCAACTGTTCTTTGCTTTCGTCTGCGTCTGAAGCTAAAAAGATGCTTGCAGTTCAAAGAAAAATTCTAAATGAAGGAAAGCTTGCGCGGTAGTGGCTCAAACGATGTGTCATTTTCCTCAGTCTTACCTCCGAATCTTATAAGTAATTTAATCGTGTACCAACCATGACATGTAACCCTAAATTGGATGAGGTCGCGAGTCAAGTGGTTGCTTAAACCGTTTCTCTAACTGTTAGCAGCCTGAACACGCTGGACACGCTGAGGTCGTTTCACAGATGCCAAACTTATCTGGAACAAAGTAAATGCAGCCTTGGATTATGGATAATAATGAAAGATCTGCGTGAACTCCAGCTGAAACACAGGATAATTGTTAGATGAGCTGGCTTTGAGTCATATGTGCACAGCCCTACATCATCTTGCTTGGTCCGTTCAAACAAGGTTCACGCGCTGCTGACATCTACAGAGTAAGCTGCCACGTCAGATTGAATTTCTGTCTGTATAGCTTTCGTTGTCATGGTGACACCAATCTTTGTGCTACCCACGCAACTTTTTTAGGATGGAATTTTTTCTAACGAGTTTAGCTCTCGCGAGGTCAACAGAAATGGTCTTTTGATTAAAAAACGCAGATACGTCTTGCTCGATTGAGCATAGACAGATGTAACATTAATTACTCAACAACCTTGCTGCACTGAGTGTTGCGGATGAGGTTTATCATGGAAATGCGTAAGCGGCAAGCCTCATGCAACGCAGTCGACAACAGGTTTTCAACGCGCCTTATAGCGGATCATACATAATCCCTGCGCTTTGATTTGATGCTAGAAGTGGTCGGTACAGTGAAACTGGAAACGATCATAAGATTCATACCCTGTACTGTATTACCAACAAGTTGGTGTCAAGTAAAATGACTAGAAGTTTTTGACACATTCAAGAACGGTACGCTGCTGCAATGTAGCTTCCACGTAATTTCCTGATCTAGCAGGGCTTGAACGCTGATGACCAGACTTACCAAGAATTGGGTAACCAACCTATGTTTCGAATAGGTTCAGGGCTCGAGCACCGTTGGACAGACGGCGTCTCGCACCCGAATGATGCATCGTCACGTCGGACATTTTCAGTAGGCCGCTGTCGGCTGTCTTTCTGGTATTACGAATCTGACGTCGACGACTACGAGCTCAATCGCGGCCCGCTTGATCGTATAACCTAGTATAGCATAAACCCGGCCACTATCTATGCATGGTTTGTATCCTACGTTAATACATTCGGGCTATCTCGTTAGGCAAGCTAAACTATTGGGCATATATCAGAAGCTTTTTGACGTATAGTCAGCGATGGACTTACATGAGTAGCACGAATAGCTTAATGCTTGCTACAAGAGAAGCAATGACCGGGTGCGCACCGACGCGCAGTACTAGACAGGTTTCGTAAGAAGCAACTTATAAGCTGACGCTTTATACTCAAGCTTGTGAGCACACAGCCCTCATGTTACTTTACTTTTAGAGCGGTCTTTGTAAGGATAGCTCAACTACTTCACTGTGCTGCCAAATGAAAGTAGTATCTTGAGTTAAACTACTACTAAAACGAATGTATAAAACCCTTCATAAACTGATCACACAATCCAGACATTCGAAGAACACTGTCCATGCAAGTTGTCCTTTTCACGACACACACATCACTGACGTAATTCGTGATCCTCTACAGTCTATAAGAAAACTTTATCGTTATAATCTGCGTAAAATGAAGGATGCTCCACGCGTATGAAAGGCTGAACTCGGCTTACACAGACCATTACGGTGAAAATTAACGACCGACCAAGTAATAAGTGATTGATAAACTGTAATGTGGTGTCCGCACAAGTAGCTTCGTCTACGTCATCAATAGCTTGACACGCTATGGTTACAGCAACATAAATATCTTGAACCGACTTTCGGTTCGCATCTACAAGGAAACTCGTTGGTCAACTATTAGCCCCCATTCTGGCGGCAAAGATCGTCGTCCACTCTGTGCCAGCGCTTAGAAGGCAGAAGCCGAAGACCCACAACCACCAAAGGCTGCGCGACATCAGACACATTGTTGCAATCAGGTAGGTGTGTCACGTACGTCGGTCAGGCATTTACGACAGTATTAGGATTTACGAAATGCGATTGCTTGGTGAACGCAGGATATTGTAGGTTGCTGCGAAGAAACCGGTGTTGAAGATTGTTAAAAGTGAGAGGTAAGAAAGAAAAGAACAAAAGCCTTTCGCTGGCTAGCTAGACAGTACGGTACTAGTTTCTTATTGGCAATGATGTTGCCAAGACCTAAAGCTATTGCTTTGGCTCTAAACAATACCAGTACAGGGCGTGCATTATGTTTTTCATTTAAGATTGCAAAAATTATGCGGCTTACACCCATCTTTGATTTTGCGGGCACACCGCATCACTTAATCAATATTGAATGGCGTGTGTACCACCGGTGTTTGCAAACTGATATGCACGTGTAGTTGCACAAGCATGCTATGATCACAAAAGCCAGCGGTGCTGCTGCAGCAACGGCTATATGATCTTGTCTCTCCGGTGGTCTTATCATTTCGTTATAAACCACGTCTTCATGGTTTTACAATCATGTATTGTTTTGAGACATTGGTGAGGGCGATGATGCGTGGAGGTACAGTGGTATTGTGATTGACACGCTGCGTGTTACTGTATGCACGAAATATTTTACTTTGAATTCGGAACTACCGCGAACTTTGCTAGCATTGTTCGTCAACACACTTAAAGTATATTTAGCTGTTCTAAATGTCTCTGCTTTCTGTGCTTTGAGGTCTCGACCTCAACATTGAAGCATCAAGATGACGGTGCTGTCGAAATTCTTCGACTTTGACTCTTACCGATTTTATTTAGAAGACTTTGTAAAGAAGCATGTACTTTAACTATTTGAAAAGATGTTAATGTGTGACGAGTATATCAATTTTGATGCATTGATCTGAATTTGAGTCATTACTACTGCGTGGGGGTATTTTGGACTGAATGCTTTACATATTTCCAATCCCATCCATCTCGATGCAGCTCGATTGTTGGCCAGTAGTGGTAGTCTGTCTTCAAGGTAAACACCTTTGGCTTCGTGTTAATGGAAATTGTCTTTAAGCGCACAGATTCGCGATTACCAAAACGTCCGACCACCCCCAAGAAGTCATCTAGTGTGCGTGTCGGCTTACCGTTAACTTCCACAAGCCATATAGTTGCTCGCAATCCGTACTTATGCGCGGGAGATCCATAGCACCACCGTGAGCAATATACGCCACCGCCTTCCTCTGGAATGTAGCCTAAGCTTGCTACCGCATAGTGGGGGTTCTGGATGACGAGACCACACCAGACGATTACACGATTAGTGCCCATTGCCGACAGCTGAGACGTGCTTACAGTCACCTCCATTTCCTTCTGCTCGCGCACAATCACAGCAACTATATTCGTTTTGCCGTCCACTGCATCTTCTACATCTGCATCCCGCACGACAACTCGTCCATCAATGGCTAGAAGCAAGTCGCCGCTTTCAAACTTTTTGGCGCAGTCCGTGCCAGCAGCACATCGCTTGATTCCAAGTACCTGGCGCTTGTCCTCGTAGCAGGACTCGAGCTTCTGTATCCATCCATCAGAAAGTCCAAGACCAGAGCGTGCCTTCGACAGAGAGTAAGTCAGCAGTTGCGCCGGCAAAATATTCAATGACGCCGGGATGCGAGACGCTCGCAGCTCGGCAATGATGGGTCGAAAAATGCTGACCGGTAGTCCACGAAAAACCTCTTTGCGACCAGCATTGTCTTGGTAGCTAAAGGACAGCCAAATTGCATTCACAGCGCCTGCACTATCAATGAAGACACCGCCCACAGACTTTGTGATACGATCAAAGTGCAGTACTTCAATATTGCATGCCTTGTATCGTGGTGGCTGGAAGTCGCGCAACACAAGACGGTCGAGCTTAGTAACGACAGCTTTTATAGTAACGACGGTCCAATTGCTGCTCAATCCGACGTAGTCGGCAGTCTCACCAACTTCAAGCGGTTTCTCGGCCAGCACAACACTCTCAATATGGCTGGCTACAGAGCCTAGCGTCTTGGGATCATATTGTACAATGGAGAAGTTGTGAACTGGGTGCACAAAAACCACCTTAGCGGGAACCTCAACGGTAGCTGCGATTGTAATCAACACATCACCCAATGCAATGGGAACCGTGTTCTGATCTACGAGCACAAAACCTTGCGCGGCATGCACCACGACTCCCATCCCATGGTAGCTTGAGCTCGAAATACCATCAACCATGTAAGGGATGTCAAAAGATACCATCACAAGTGACAGCAGCGTCTTCTTGCCCAGCGCGTTTCCTCCGGGAAAACTCAACGGCGCTGGAGAAAAAGTTGGGCTTTCGAAATTTGCAATATTTCCGAGTGCTTTATCTCCGTTTATTGCATCCTGGATGTATGCTTTTGGATACCACAACCCGTCCTCGTCGTTACGTGTGCACATCTGCATCGGAAACCATTGACGATCCATCATAATGAAGGCTGTGCGGACACGGTGCCGATCGCGGATCATGAAGTACCGCAAAACCGTTCGAAAACCGTTAGGAAGCGAGGCCATGACGTTCGCGAAGTCATCTAGCGTAGGGGTGGGCTGTCCTGCCACGGATGTTATGATACAGGGCTGGGCCAGATGTGCCTTCATGAACATGTGGCCTGCTTGGGCTAGATACACGCCACCCACCGGTAGCGAAGCGTTGCGAGCTTGTTGGTAGGACAGTGCATGCACAATGCCACCGCCAATTTCCAAGTACCTGTCAGGCGTAATAGCATGTAAGTCCTGAATGTTCAGTGTGGCTGTGTACTGCTCGTTTCCGCGCTGGAACTGCGCGTTTACAGTCTCAGCAACGTGAGAATCCAACAACTCTTCAATGGTCAAAAACGTTGCGCCGTACTTTCCCGCAAACTTAATAAGCACGTCTCCTGTACGCAGATGGTCATGCGCTGGCCCTCCTTGGATGACCTGGTCCACCACCATCATACCTGTCTCCTGCGGGAATTGTTGGCGCACCATAGCCTCTGTTTCGCCTGACAACCCAAGTCGCCGCACCTCATCGAACGCTGTGTGACGGAAAATCGTCTGGATGGTTCCACGCGGCACCGGTTTGCCTTGTTGAATTAGTCCGAGCACCCGTACAATGCGATCCAGTGGCAGGTAAAAAGATGATGCCGCCTTTTTGGCTCCTCCAGCGTTCAGTGCGATAGCGCATCCGTCAATATTCAGCACGGGAGATCCACTGGAGCCTCCACTTGTGCTACTGGCCGCTGCGAAGTAAAACGTGTTAAAGTCATTGTACGTGCTGGAGCCATAGGATGGCGCATCTCGATCCAGCTTGGCCAAGATACCCGGCAAGATGGACAGTTTCTCCCCTGCATCATTGCCCACGACACGGATCTCGACGCCAATCTTGGCAGCTTCGGGTCGTAGTGGAATCTCATGCAGCTGCAGAAATTTGACCTTGCTCGGATCAAAGCGGAAAAAGCCAAAGTCGTGCACGGGATCTCGATACACAGGCACGAGATCCACCTCCTCTTTATTAAGAAAGATGGCATCAGCAACCACAGGACCGGGCGTCACCACGTGGCGGTTCGTGAGGATTAATCCTCGCTTCATGTCCACCACAAATCCTGTAGCTACGCTAAAACTGGCACCATTGCCATCAAACGCCCGCACACTAAGCAGTCGAATGCTCACGATAGCGCGGATGCACTTCTCCAGACTCTGCAGCCAGCGCTTAGAATCGCCCGTGGCCGCATCCGCATCAAAGCCATCGAGCTGCAAAGACATATCATTGGACGTCGGCTTGAGAAGTAGCTCGTCGGACCCATCGTCCATGTTTTAAGCCGAGGGCTTGATTGTAATGGATGGATGCTTTAGTCGATTTATCAGTATTGCACCGGTAATCAAGCAAAATTGACAGCAAAAAATAAATTTGCTTTGAAACATCAATATTCATTGTGAAGTTGGTAAAATGTGTAGTGACAGAATCGAAAAACACTAAGCTACCAGGTAGTCACATTCACTTTAGTCGCTGCCACTTTTACGACGTATACTCCGGAGAAGTCGTCTCCTCTTCCTGCCGCTTCGACATTTCCTGAATCTTCTCCTTTCGCTCTGTGCCAACTTCCTCCACCACTTTGCGCTCTTCATTCGTCATCTCATTTTGCTTCGGTTCATCGGAATTGTACTCAATGCCAAAAGCTTTGTACACACCACGCTCTCGTTCTTCCATCCACTTAGCCAGCTCCTCGTCCTCGGCACGGCCGAATGGTGTCACAAGCCACTCCTTTTCAAACTCGTCCGGGCTACCGCTTGAGCAGACCGTCTCATGCCCGCCCTCGTCTTGAGTATTGGAACGCTGCCACACCGTCTTTAAATTCTTGCCATCAATCTCGCGCTCGTGGGTGGCCTTCAAACGCCCCGTCGAGTCCTCGTAACGTCGACGAGATGTCCCGATACGGTGACCACTATGGTCTAGCACGGTCGAGTACGTGTACGAGTATGACGTGAATGACGGGTGAGGTATAGTGCCCTCGGCGCCAGTTGACGACTCGTTCGTGTCAAGGGCAGCGTCGACCCCCTTCTTCTCGGACGCACTATACTCTGGCGCCGCAGCTTTTAGCGTCGCTTTCGTCACTTCTTCTGGTCTCTTGATTGGCAGGTCCTTGAAAAACTCTTTGTCGTCATGATGTAGTTTCGGCAACGTGTCGGGCGCAAACGGCGCAAACGGTGGGAAGCGAGGCGAGAACACTCGTTGAGCCATCACTTCTACGTCCATGAGCGACTGCTCCAGTGACGCCAAAGGATGCCAGAGCGACGGCTGTACCCGGTCCCACATACGAATGCTGCGGCGGGAATGCACTCCGCGCAAGCATCCACGGCCAAGCAGCGCCACAGCAGAAGACTGCAACGCAGGAGTCGAGTAAGTTAGTCCTTTGGTCCACATGAGAAGTCGAAGAAAAATGCACAAGTGAGCACGATTCAACTTTCCACTGAAAGCGAGTAGGTAGTTAAAAAATATGGGACGCTAAATTGACAGTTGAAGTACCTCAGCACCCACAGTGAGAACGGAACGGGGATGGCGGACAGTCCCAAAAGCATCGAAGTCTATCAATATGCCCCGTACTTTTTCTATGAACAACTCTTGCTTGTCACTTTCTCGTACGCATACGCCAGTTAGGCTTTGAGATTGTTGCCACAGCTTCGGCAAAAGCGTGCCTCTGCTGGATTTTGCGTTGAGCACGAGCTGCAAAGACCCGCCTTGCAGACTCTACTCTTATGCTGTTCTTCAATAGGACGCTCAATCAAATATGAACCTGGCACGTAGCCACGCTTGCTTCTCAATTCCACCAGCCACCAGCCATCGTCGTCCTGTCACGCACATGAGATCATCGTTAGAGCACACAAAATACACAAGCCTCGCGATAAACGTACCTTCTGAAAAATAGCAACCTCGTCGCCCGGATAAATAGTCAATTGTGTGTCATCCTGGGCGTCGAACCGATAGCCAGCAATAGCCTTGGACACGGGAGTCATTGTCTCTCTGTTGGGTTTCAGATAGCAAAAACCATATTAGTCAATCGAAATAAAGTTTCTAGGTCATTCATACCATACGTACGGAAGGCTAAGTTCATCTAACACAATCGCTTCGTGCTTGCACTTAGCGCAAACCGCTTGGCTTACGTGCTCAAAAAAACTTTCTATTGGACGATAAGACACTATCAGAATTAGTATCATTTACCCAGTTAGCGGAAATCTCTATGCGTACCTGATAGGGAAGCGCTGCACTGGAAGCACACAAAGCAATCGGGGTGGTAAAGATGATCGAGAGCCTTAACCACTTTCCCCCTAAGGACCTTGTCGCATCGATGGCACATCTTGCCGAAGCGAACCTGGTAGCAAGCTTGGTGGAACGCCTGGAGTCATACCGACTTATTAGCTAAGGCTATGTCACTACACAACGCAAGAAAGCAAGCCATACCTGGTTGTTTTTCTCGGCGTAACCATCGTCTTCAGCGATAACACGACTGCAGTGGCTGCATTTGAAGCACTGTAGACCACAAATGACATCAAGTTAGTTCGTCGTTAGCACACATTGCATGTTGCGCACTCCACAATACCCGCAAACGCACCTCGTAGTGAAAGTACTGGTTCAGAGCACCAACAGCTTCTCCTTCTAGTACAAGCTTGCAACCGCCACACAGCTCTCGGTCGTCCTCATCTTCCAAAAAGACTTCTTCGTTTTCATTCATTATTCCTTCAATCGTTGTTGAGTGCCGCGGCTTCGTCCGTTCGGCAGCTCCTTCTAAGATACCGCTCATGTCGGACAAACGATCATCTTTGTAAGACTCAAGGTCAAGCACTTCCGACAAGCGCAGCGATTCCCTTTGGCCGGTTCCCATGTATCCAGCATAATCACCGTCACTAAGAATCGAGTCCAAATCTGATGCTTCAGATATCCGGCTGTTATGCCCTGACATGTCAAGAGGTGTAGCCTCCAAATCAAACTGGTCAAGATTCGACGTACTGGATCGAAGGCTATCAATTCCAAACCGACTATTGCCATTCGAAACACAAACAGCGCCACTTTGTAACATCTTAGCCTCTGCTGCTTTTATTTCTGCTTCTGCAATGGCTTTTGCACGAGCAGCCTCTTCGGCAGCTATCTGAGCCTCTTGAGCGATTCGTTCCTTCTCTTCCTCTAACGCCCTTGCAGCAGCAATAGCTGCTTCCTCTTCTGCCTTTGCTTTGGCAGCAGCTCGTTCGCGTTCAAGCGCAGCTTCTGTCTCCTCCTTCTCTTTTCTCTCTTTCTCCGCAACGCAATCGCCGCAAACGAAAAGGTCGTTTACCAACTTTGCTCCAGCTTCCTTAGACTTTTTGTTACACACGGAGCAGACCATACAGAGCTTGTGGAAAGCGCCGTCGCCAGCTCGATACACTCGGCCCAAGATCTCCTTGTCGCAAACGAAGCAGTGGTTGACGTCGTTAGCACACTCAGCATGGTACGCTTTTTTCTTGATCAATGTAAAGTCTTCGTCTTCTTCAATCGACTCTCGACAGCCTCTGCACAGAAGGCAGATCTCATGAAAAATCTGCTCCTTGCATACTTTCGTTCGGCCCAGAATGGTCTCCTTGCAAGCGTAGCACTTTCTTAACTTGCGCACCTCTTTAGGCTTAAATTCAGTGCCACCCGACTTTGCATCTGCACGCACAGGTCCACTCGGTGGTTTTGGCGCGCAAGAGTCTGCCATCGCGAGCGCTTCTAGTCCAAGCAGCGACTGGTATTCCATGCCTGGCTCTGATCCATGCGTGCTGGCCCCAGAGTTGCGCTGTATCTCCATAAATCTCTGGTTGGAGGCCTCGCGCGCCGCGAGAATTGCAGCGTCTGCGACGGGGACGATAGGGTTCTCAATGTGCAGGTACGAGCCTGGCACGAGGCCCTTCTCGCCGTCCTTAATGACAAACCACCAGCCGTCGCTATCTTTGCGCACGACGTCTACCTCGTCACCCTTCGACAGCGCCAACTGTGTGCTCGAGTCTTGCGGCACAAAATTAAAGCGCGCCTCCGCTTTCTCCTTGCGAGCGGGCTCCAATACGGGCTGCACCCTGCGGTAAATACGACAAAACAAACAACCGACGAACCGAATCAACACGTCAATCTTCACACCTCTCCTCTTTAAATGGACGCACCCTATCATCTGAATGCGTGCAGCTGCAGTAAAAGCTGTGGGCAACGCTGGGACGCTCATCTGGTCGCCTCCGGGCACCATGGCTGCTGTCTTCCATGGGTTCTCCTTGGCTGTTACCTACCGTCAGCCATCGATCAGTCAGTACAACGTCTTCTTCTTCGCTTCATTCCTGTTAACAACTATCCGTACCGCTATCTCACCGCACTTCTTGCACGCATCTTCCTCCACATAGTCCCCGCATCTATCACAACCAAAAAAAGACACAAAACATGTTAAAACTAAAAGCTGCTCCCGACCAAGAATTTACCAAGTGAAGACAACGTACTTGGGACAAAAGCTCGGCATGGTCGTTGTTCGCTCTCTATGCTTGCCGCGCAAAGTGAGCTACTGATACCGCTTCGGCGTTTCCCTTACGTCGTGAGTCGTACAACGTCGATCGTCGACTGCAAGAGAGCCGGGGCTGTAGTGTAACAGAAATTTTATATGTTGAGCACTTCACCTCGACAATTGGTAGAAAAAACAGTATATCATGTAATCTATTGGTCAAAACATATTTTATTTTGACTAATCGCTGAGCAGAATTAAATGTCAATGGATTGACTGGTGCACCATCGTTATGGAGCTCCTGATAGCACTGCGAGCTGGTGCGCTGTCTGCCGTAGCGCTGCTTCGCGCCCGCGAATTGGGCGTCTGCATGCGATGCTGCTTGCGGTTTGCTGGTATTGATGATCTGGCTGTCTATGCGTGAGTGGGTTTATGACAAAAATGGCAAGCGATCACTATGATGTCGACATTTTAACATATTTCTAAACAACTTACATCTTTCTGCCCGTTGCTGACTGTGTTTTCTGAATTGGAAGCTGCTCGAAAGAGAAAATGGCGGATGCCGTGCATATGTTTGTCAAAGAGAGCGGTGTCGAAGAATGTAAAATGCAGGAAGTGTTGGGTTAGTGGATTGGATGTGTCAGTGAGGCGGAGTGCTGATATTTTACTCACGTGTTGTAAATGCTGTGTTATACTAGGCTGTACATGCTGTCTGGGAATTTTAAATGAAGCATTTCATGAAAAGATGCTGGCTGACGTGCAACTATTGGCCGAGAAGGGAGACTACGACATGAAGGTGTTCTCGCTTAACATCAAGCTGCCTAGTGTGGTTCTACTGCGCGAGTACTCGCTCCTACATTTCTTGCGCTCAGATGTAGACGACTTTCCGCGCAATAAGTCGTTCGATGTAAAGGATGTGCTTAAGGTTTGGAGACGTTGGATAGACCTTGATGGAAGCCCTGTACCGGTGCTGGAACTCACCATCTTTGCTTTAAATTGGACAGTCCTTGCTAGCTCCAAGCATATCGCGGATGTTTATGAATGCTGAATGTGCTATAAAGAGCGAGTTTGCAGTACTGATTGATATCAGGCACGATGAATCTGCCGACGAAGTGCGACAAATTCCGGCCATCAAGGTAACATGATAGAGTTGAACACCTGCCGATCTGTTGCTTTCTACTTACACGCACGCTTTTCCTTTGCAGCAACAGCTGGAGGGGACACGAAAGCGCGGTCGTGGTCCGCCTCCTGTATTTGATGGTTTTGGTGCAGTTTCTCGCGCCCTTGCAACGCTTTCAGTTATGCCCGAGACTATTATGAGTCCACCCACTCGACTTGCAACGTTACCGCGCGCTGTGGTCACGTTCGAGCGCGACTCTGTATACATGCAGGGGCGATACCTCAAGTTCCAGCGTGGAATTAGCCAGACACCGTGGATTTTGGACGGCGAGCGAATGGGCAAATCCTCTGTGGAAGAATGCATTGGCGAAATTGCGCTGCCATTTTTTCAGGGTTCAGGCTACAAGTTCCACACGGCAGGTCGTGAAGATATTGACGTGCGCATGCTAGGCAATGGAAGACCATTTATCTTGGAAATCTTAGGTGAGACACAACTTAGTGTTCCAGTACTGTACTCCCTGGAGTAAGGTTGTGACATCGTGTAAGGCTGTCAATATTTACCAAACTTGTGATATTTTTTTGTAGACGCCAAGAAAGCGTACCTGGATCAGTCTGAGTATGACAAGCTCCAAAAGGCAGTGAACGATGCAAACAGTGGCGCTGTTGAAATTGTTCGAGTCAAGAGCTCTACTAAGGATTATTTTGCGGGACTGCAAGCCGGTGCAGACTCCAAGAAGAAGACTTATTGGTACTTTTAAATGTTTCTTAACGTGCTTAAGGTTTCTGTTGAACAAGCTGACGATAATATTTTTCTTTTTTAAATTAGCTGCGTCGTGTGGTCAGAAGGAGTTCTAACACCTGAGGCTATTGCGAGCATTGATGCAATCCACGACCTCACCATTCAGCAGCAGACTCCGATCCGCGTGCTGCATCGCAGAACGCAAATGACTCGGCCGAAGGTTATTCATGCTGCCAAGTGCGAGGTGCTAAACAAGCACTATATGTTGTTACGTCTTACAACGTCTGCAGGAACGTACGTAAAGGAGTTTGTACACGGTGATCGTGGTCGTACGAATCCTAATGTTGCATCGATTTTGGTACGTTTTGAGGTTGTAGTTGAGCGCGTATCTGTTTTATTGACTTCTCTATCGTTCTGTGTGATTATATGCTACAGGGCTGCGATGCTGACATTATACAACTTGACGTCGAGAGTCTCATCGACGCTCAGTAAGGCAGAATGTTTGCGCTGTTGCGCTGTTGCACTTTGGACCATGGTGACATGTCCATTTCAAATAGAGCCTGTAGCTCTCTTCGAACTTCAAATTATCGCTTGAAAATGTTACATATCTGCTTCTTTGGGAAAAGCTAAGGATTCGTACTGCGACTCATCCCATAGTTCACCAATCTGGTCAAGAAGTTCTTGGGCTCCCCGTGGAAGTGCAGTCGCACCAGGCTTTGTTTCACCAATTGATTCACGAAGCTCCTTAGCAGCCAGCGCTGAAGTTGACGCCTGCAGCAAGTTGAGGACACTTGCTGTGTTCGCGTTCATGCTACTTTGAGCATCAGTCTTTTGTACTACCGTAGATGCGACTTGCTCTTTGAATTCCTGGAGATTGAGTATGTGTTCTTCGAGCGATTCCTCCATGATCAATCGAAATACGCGAACGGTTCGTTTCTGTCCAATACGATGCGCACGATCCATTGCCTGCAGATCAACAAATGGGTTCCAAGAATGCTCGATAAAGATTACGGTGTCGGCGCCGGTGAGCGTTAGTCCTAAGCCTCCTACCGCTGTTGTCAGCAACAAGATATCAATCGATGGATCAGCGTTAAATTGCTGTACAATATCAGCACGTTTTGTGCGTGGTGTTTGTCCATCGAGGCGTCGGTACGTAACTCTAGGCAATGCATCTTGTAGCATTTGCTCAGTTAGGTCTAGTGTCTGCCGCAAGTGAGCAAACACCAGACACCGATGCGGAGAGATATTGCCACCATCTAGATTGTCGATATCAGAAGCGGAGCCTTGACGAGTTCCTTGATCCCATCCTGCAATATCGCAGCACTCTACCAATAGATCACGCAACCCGGTCAGTTTGCCTGAGCACTTCCATCCCCGAAGAGCTTCCTTCTCCTTTGCGCTTAAGGCTCGAGCAACTGCTTCATCTGCAACAAGCGCTGGATGTACACATATTTTGCGCAGTAGCTGGAGATTCGTTAGCACGTTCGTCAATGGCTTTGTTTTCAAGTTTTTGGCCATGGGCTTGGTAGATGCCGCTAAACTTGGGCTCTCGGTTTCCATCGACGATGCCAGGGAATAAAGGCCTTTTTGCAATGCAGACAGGGGCAAAAGCACATTGGAGATAATTTTCGGAGGAAGCTCCTTCAGCACCTGATCTTTCGTGCGTCGTAGAATAAACGGCAAGACCTTTTGATGCAACCGCACAATAGCGATTGCTGCCAGCTCCTTCTGCTTTGTCGTCGCATCTCGCTTTTTCGACTTTGTGATAGGAAGGCCAAACTCGCGGCGAAATGCAGCGAAGTCGCCTAAGTACCCGGGCATTAAAAACTCAAACAGAGCCCACAAATCGAAGACGTTATTCTGCAGTGGCGTTCCACTCAAAGCAACGCGATGCGACGCACGAAGTTCGAGCACAGCTCGAAACAATGCTGTGGATGGATTACGAATCAAATGTGCTTCGTCTAGCACCACGAAGGTGTAGTCGATGCTCGCCAAGCACTCGATATCTGAGCGTAAAATCGAATATGTTGTTATGATCAATGTTGGGCCTTGATCTGATATTAGAATACCATCTCTGTTTTTCAGAGCCTTTCTCTCAGATGCAGGGATTGAGTAGTCGATAATTGATAAGAAAAGCCCTGGGATGTATTTCTTGGCTTCCTGCATCCAGTGATTAACGACAATCGGTGGACAAACAATGAGGCAAGGCATTGCTGTCCTTTTGCTATTGGTTGTGACGTATGTCGCTAACGTTGCGGCCATGGCTAAAAGCGTCTGCAACGTCTTGCCTAGACCCATATCATCAGCGAGAATCCCATGAAGATTGTTTTTGGCCATAAAGCAGAGCCAATCCACGCCATGCTGTTGATACAAGCGCAACGATGTTTCTGGAGAAAGCAAAGGCTTGACATCAGCATGCTGAACAGCCTTACCTTCTGCGAAGCTCTCCAAGAAGCTACGTGAAACAGCATTCTGCTTCACAATCGTTTTCAATGAGTCGGGAAGTAGCTGGTCGGATTCCCGAAGATCAAGATCCATTTGAAGCGGAATCAACGGAACTAAATCAGCAAATGCCCCAGCTGCATACGTGCGAACATGTTTGAACTGTGAACTCATGGCCTTTGTTGCATAGTGAACGAGGCTGGGTACATATGGCGCCAAATCCGCTCCAAGAGCGTGAACGATGCAGGCGAGCACCATGACTGCGCCTTCTAATGCTTCATTTTTCGAATAAATATCTGCATGACCAGCGTTTGTAAATACCGCAAAGATTGAATTGTACACAACAAGCATTGCATCTTCGCGATGCTGCCCTTTCGCGTATTTGCTAATGGTAGCAACAGCATGAGCAGCGGCACGCCGTGTTTGCTGATCTTCATACGGCTGCTGTGTCAATCGAGCAAGTCCATTAAGCCAGGTTAAGCAAGTCGCCATTGCGCCGCCTTTAACGTTAGGAACCACCAAAATGATTAAGTGCATGCATCGTTGAATTGTGAGTTCAACTACATTGTGCTGGTCCCACGCCTTGGAAATTACATCCTCCAAAGCATGACACACATTGAAAAGAGAATCACCACCACAATTGCAAATTTCACGCAGCGTACTTTCAGCTCCGACTACTCGAACTTTCATCTTCTTGCAAAGTTCTGGAGCAATTGAACGATTGTAGGTATTCTGCGAGTTACTATCTTCACTCGTAGATATCCCCAATACACCTACCAACGCCGCGGCATTATTGCAAAGATTAGAAATGATCTTTGTGACACACTTCTTTTGAGTGTTTGCCTGACCTATCACAAAGTCCGCTATTGTTCGCGATGATATAGAGCGAAATGCGAGATCTTCTTCTTCCTTGATCGAGTTCATCAGTGCTTTGACTAGAAACCCGCTCTTTTTGGGAACCGGCAGTAGTTCGTAATAAGCGCTGCTCCCAAGACCTTGTACCCGGTGATAAAAACGAGCAAAACTTTGTTGAACGAGCTCGTCCACTAGAAAAAGGTCTTGCCGTTTAAAATGAGCCAGTTCAAATTCTTTTGGGTGTTCTCGCAATTTATCGTAAGGAAAAAGAGCAATGTGTTCTGCGATCTGTCGTGAAATGTCTGCTGCTGATACCAAGCCTCGGCTTTGTGTGGGCTGAAGTGTGATACCTACGGATGAAAAGATCTCGATAATTCGCGCTTCCATCTGCACGACGCGTTTTAATGATCCAAGCTGTTCGCTATAGAATGATGGTGTCTCTCCATTCGGTGCGTCCGGCTGCAGTGTCCTCCATTCATTTTCTGCAAACAATTCGATTAAAGATCCAACTGATGTCTGCAAATGCTGCAGTCGACGTGACTGCTCTAGCGAAATTTCGCGTTTGAGTTGCTTCTCAAAAAGACCCCATTTTGACAGCGCTAGCAAAACGCCACACTGTCGCTCGCCAGAGACACCGCACACACCATCGCGGAATAACTGGACCATCTCAGCCATACACGCACTAGAAAGAGGGACGTGAGCAACAACAAATCCAATCGCCTCGGCTAATACTACACGAGAGGGCACATTTTTACGTGCCGCTCGATCCGCGATATCGCTCTCATCGGTACTAGGTACCGTACCGACCGAGGTTACTAGCCCAACATTTAGGTTTTTCATCTCATCCGTTGACCACAAAAGCTGCACCCAAATTGGCAAATGTTCAGCTACAACGTCCATTAGCATACCTTCTTTCGACAAGCTGCTTACTACTTGTTTCCATGCGGCAAGCAAGCTTTGCTGGACAGCCTCGTTTTTCTCCAAAAGCACTTGAAACACCAGATGTGGCAAAAAAGATCGAGCAAAGCCAACTGGACTTGACTTCAAAGACGATTCACTCGAAAAAATGGTTGCAGCGCAAGCTGCGCTAGATGCTCGAATGGACTGCGAATGGTGATGGAGCATTGGAATTGTATACGATAAATTCTGCCAAATTGCTGCCCTAACTCTTTTGTCACTGTGCAACTGCGTTGCGACCGGGTTGTGATTGTGCCACGCACTTAACGCTTCAACTATGCTCGCCGTAACGAAACCATCTTTCTTATGATGTTTTAAAGACGTCCATAATAATAGAGCAGCCTTTATGATAGCAGTTGCTTCAACCCGATGCAAGTACGAGACAAACCCCTTACACATATCTGCGGCGAGAGTCAGCACGTCCTCCTCTGAGTCGGCTTGGGAAAACACAGTCACAATATCGTTAAAAAAGAGAGGAAGTAGTGCTTGGGCATGACTACTGTGAGCTTGGACAAGATACTTCAGCCCCAATAGCCCACCGTGGCAAGCTTGCCACGTCGACCCACTAAATAACGTACGCACTACTTGCAGATATCCGACCAGCAAATCTTCATTGCCAAGACTGCCGAGCAAAATACCAAAGACTTGTGCGCAAACTTCGCGAACAGGAGAAACGGATCCGTCAGCCGAGTAGTCTACAAATTGATCCAGCGCTAATACACAAATGCAACGAATCAAGCACTCTTCCAGCCATTTGTCGACAAAACTTCGCTTCGCACTCTCGTCTTTCACTGGCCTGACTGCTTCAACGGCAGCAGTAAAGTGGGTCAATAGGAGGATTTGCCGCAAGGACAAAAGTGCACCATGACGAACTTCCCATTTCGAATCAAACATACTGTCAAACAGATCGGAGACCAAGCTTGCAACAGTTTTTGCCTTAGTTAGCGTCGCTGCCTCGTCAGCCCAGCAATCAGGATCATTTTCAATTGCATAATTCATAATCACATCCTCGGCTCTACCATCACGATCACTTTTTATCCGTTTGCCACCACTCCTTAACCCCGCGAAATTATTCAAACGACGTTTGAAGCTTTGAGAAACAGATAACATCTCGCTCGCTTTCTTACGAGGTGTAACAGGCTCATCACCTATATTTAGCTGCGCTTCACTTGCCTCTATGTCATCGGCAATTTCCTGTGCATCTGAGACAGTCAAAGCCACACACGAATCAGTACACAACCGTTTATCCTCATGCAAACCTCACTTACGGCTTCGATTGAGTCGGGGGAGCAGCTGTTTGGTCAGTGAGTCTTCGCGCGTTTTCCAAATCGGTCCTCCAGCTCCGCTAAGGCGTCTCAGTAGGAGACGCCGCTGCTTTATGGCATGATCCTGTCGCTCCTCCTCTGTTAAGTTCGTACTGTATCGATACTCCTGTCACATCCACAAACACCGGGTCAGAGAGTTCAAAGCACAAATTCGGTAAACAACTCACCTCTCCTCCGCTGCGCAGTAGCGGCGCCCCCTCCTGTACCACTTTGTTTATGTCCACCGTCTGTAGATTGAGCGCTACACTTGAAGCCTCTTGACTTCCAACTGCAGCAGTAATTAAGTATATTATCAGCTATTGAACTAAAAGTTTTACTGCATCCAGCAGCAGAAAATACACACGGGAAGTCATTGCAAAGAGATCCGCAACGTTCTCGTCTTCGTTCCGCAAAGAGCGAGCCACTACATCAAGGCATTTGGAGGCAGCCACACGGATGTCCCACTCTTTGTGCACAATTAGTGGTCTCAACTGCTCCAAGATAGAGACGCAGGACTCGGGAGAGCACGCAGCGGCTTCCCCCAATTTTTCCGCCGCATTGTTTCGAATCTGTGCGCTATTTCCGTCTATTGAATCAAATGAGTATATAATTAGCTACACTATACAAACTAGTTACCTCCATTAGATCTCTCATAGGGACCATTTACTCACCTTGTACAAGCAGGAAAAGACTTTCAAGTCGCGTAGCTTGAGCACTCATGGCCAGGAAGCAAAAGTGTCACTATAGTGAATTCTATAATAATGACTCGTCAAATGGATAGTATTATCATGCCGTCAATGATAGAAGAGATCAAGCGCATGCAGGACTTTGAGCTCACGTGGGTCGTGTATGACCCAACAGATCCGCTAGGTGCTATGCTAGCACTCTGTACACTCTCTCCTGTGTGCGTTTACTGTTGTTATTTGTATTGCAAGCTCTGTCTGACCTTTACTATTGCAGCTTCCTGATGATCGTGTACGTCACACTCGTTGCCACGCAAAGAGACTTGGACAGCATCAGTATGCTCGTGGGACAGGCAAGACATATACTTGGAACATAATTCAATATCATGTGGGGATCTGACTAGCTGGTCCTGATAGCTTGTGAGCGTCCTGCTCAATAAAGTACTCAAGAAACACATCAACCAGCCGCGACCGGTAGGCGCGTTCATGAGCGGACCGGGGATGCCATCAGCACATTCCCAGTTCATTAGCTTCTTCGCAGCTTACATGGTGATTTACACGTGGAAGAGGTTCAAAAGCTTATGCCTTGTGCCGTAATACTTGCCTCAAACTGGCAAATAATGACACGCTGGTCGCTGTTATGACACAGGTTAAACTCGCATAGACGCTTGGAACAGTGGCTCACTATCATAGGCGCGATTGCAATTACAGTTTTGACATGCTACTCGCGCATCCACTTGAATTACCACTCCACGGACCAAGTGGCGGTCGGCGCGGCTGTTGGTGGGCTTACTGGGGTTGTCTGGTACGCTCTGATCGCGACGGTAAGATAGTTCTCAGCTAGTTACAATTATATGACGTATAAATGTGGTATTGTTGGAAGTGAACAGGTCTCGCCGTGGTTATTCCCATTGGTGGCCGAGTGGCGTCTCGCAAAATTCTTTTATGTGCGCGATGTTTCGCACATCCCGGACTTGACTGTGTATCAGCATAAGATATGCAGCTCCAAAGCTACCAAAACTTTTCCTAAGAAGAAGTCGCAGTAGCCATTTGTTGCACACAGGATTGTAAAAAGACTCGATCTTGTCTTGTCAATAAATGACAGATGTAAACTTGCCTACTGCATTATTCTGCAACAACATGTTTCAACACTGAACTGAACCAGATCGCGTCACTTTTGTTGCTTTGATTCGAAAATATCCGACAAGTCCATTGGCTTGCTATCGGTCGACCAACTGCCTGTCATAAATCGACTGGTTTTCGTAAAGGAAAGACCTATCGCCGTGGGCTGACTCCAATTAAATTGGATCAACGTCATCTTCAGTTAAACGCGGTCGAATCACTCCAAAGCTAGCATATTCATCTCTATATCCTCTCGTTAAAACAAACGATTTTCATCCAGAAATACTCGAAACGTATCTGAAGTTGATATCAAAGAGTTGTATTATCCGTGATGCAAAAAACTACTTTGCACCCGAGGCATCTTTCGCTTGGTCCATTTCTCCCCAGTTCAATGAGATGGGCGACAAACCGTCTTGGTCAGCCTATGAAGCCCTAGTTGTCGGAAACTGCTCAAGTTTTTAACATGACAATAATCTTTAATCTGTTAGCAGAGCGCTTGGAGACAGTTCAGTCAAACAAAAAACGCAGATCTACCTCAATTTAGTAGGTAACTATTTCTCTTCATGTTGCGTATCGAAACATAGGTAGAGGTGCAATGATAACATGTCACCTCTTCATACGGCTAGCTGTGTGAAACGTCTTTATGTTGCAAAAAGTGATACATCATTTGCGATAGTCAGCTTTCCCCTCCTCATTTTGCTTGCAAAATGTGCTCCCCTGGAGGCCTGACAAGTCGCGGCTTTCATATCTTACAACTTTTTTTCACTGCAGGAATTTATTTTGTAGTCTTTTCAACCAAAGCTTGTGCCCTTCTCAACCTGTAAAAGTTTCTCTCGCTTTGTCGTTGCGAAGTTTACTATCTTCGACGACGACAGGCGCCAACAATAAAGAAAATGGATGTTTTATACTGCGTCTTGGAACGCCGTTCGAGCATCCGTCCCACTGTTAATATAGGCGCGTACGGCATCTACTACTTGGCGTTGCAAAACCCTCGACGTGCCTTTGCCCGGCTGGCACGATGAGTTGCTTGCTTCAGGAACGCAAGCACAGTAGAATACGCGCTATCTTGATGCAAAGTGCCGCCACACCATTCTTCATAATTTGGCCGTCACAAACTACGTCATGGCTAAGTTAACAGAAACCCAAAGGGCAAAGCGTGTAACGCCTTGAGCGTACTTATATCATGTACGACCGACGGACCGATCCAGCGTCATCATGGTGCTCTTCACGCACAGTCCATTTCGACGCGCGCTTAATAACCTCATCACTCAGCTGCTTCGGCGTCAATGGGCACTACGCACCACAACGTGGGATGCGTTGCGCGTGTCTTGCTGTAATTATAGCCGTTCCAATATCGGCACATCTCTCGCCATGTCTTCGTTGTCGTCTCTCGCAATGTCTTCGTTGTCGACAAAGGAGTCGGCTGTATGCTGATGCAGCAGCATCTTGCAGCTTGAAAGGAGCTGAAAGGCTGCTTCAATTGACGATGCACCTGAAATTCGTCTGGTTTAAGCGTCTTGACTTTAGTACGCTAGCAGTCATCGTCACAGGAAGTGACTGATGATTGCTGATATTTCAGGATGGTTGACATCCGTCTTAAATGACTTTGAAAAGAATCACAAATCGAAGCCGATCAATCAATTTACTTTAAGCTTATAACAGGTATGGTAACCGTTTCGACTTGCAGTCTGAAAATAGTCCCGAGTAAAAAGATCTGAAAAAGAAACGCTACTGCTACGCTTCTTCAACGTCGCGATCACTCTCGCTCTCTCTCCCGCGTCGGTTCCGATCTCACACAGCAGCGATCGATTGCAGCACGTCGTACGTGTTGCCTTATTCATCCGACACGCCAGTTTTAACAGCGGTAGCGCCAATCGTCTAACGTTGTCTCGTGTCCAGTCTACGCAATTTGTCAGTCTCCAGCTGACTTGCACTGTAGCGAACGGCGACAGTCTTCACTGTTCGCCTACACTTGCCGCTGACAAGAGCGAGCAAGAAACAGCGACTGAACAACACCATTGGCCAGGCCTTCTTCTGTCTGCAGACTCGGCCGCAGCCGGTGGCTCCGTACGCGGTACTACGCTTCCACGAGCTCAACGCCCCCAACGACGTACGTGAACGCCTCGTTCGCCTGATGAGCCGTTCTACTGTTATGATGACCGACTCGAACGTCAAAGCGAGTCTCCGCCAATGCGACGACAGTGACGGTGATGCAGCAGAGATCGCTGACGTCTTTGATATCGTGAAAGATGACAACGGCCCTTCTTCTCAACTCACGGTGAGGTCGTTGCCGTATGTCAAGTGCCGCGGTAGTGCGAGCGCTGTCTTCAGCTTTGACTCGGCCGCGCGCCGCCACATCTCACTGGTGTCCAATGCAACATCCGACACCGTTGACTCGTCACCTGAACATGCCAATAAGCTCCCCACGTCGCTCTCGTACTCGGTTCCGCCCATTACGATGGTGACCACCACGCCCCGCGGCCGTCCCGCTGTAGACGTCATTGCCACTTATATGAACACATGCGATCAGCGCACTGTAAAGTCAGAGCTCATGCGCGCTCATGCGCACTTTGCGTCTCCTCGAGGTACGGAACCGTCTGCTTGAATGTCTGCTGTGCTTGAATTGACGAGACGGACGAAGGAACTGACTGTTGTGATTTCGTATCTTGTCGATGGGACGTCGGTGTTGCATGGTTGTTGTCGTTGTTGCTAATGTTTCTGCTATCCCTGGCGAAAAGGTGGTCCGCCGTCGCGCATCCGATCGTCTTCCCTGATGAGTAGAGAAGGCAGCGCCGAGTGGGGCTGGTTCGCAGACATTGACTCGAGTAGCGAGAGCTGGGGCGGCGATGGTTCCATTCACTCGCTACGTCGTCGATTGAGTGCTGATTTGGGACTCATAGACGTAGGCAACGTTCATGTCCTAGGTGACGAACAGACAAACACACGTATTACGGCAGCACACAAAACATTTACAATCGTCACAGAAGGCAATGGCAAGGTTGTCTCTGCTACAGTATCCATCCCCAAGTTTCGGATTGTGCAGTCGCGCTCGGGTGCTGATCGTCACGCGCAGTATTTAATTACCCTTATGCTCGGCAAGGAGCTTTACGCAGACTGGCGTCGGTACTCGGAGTTCGGGGAGCTAGTGAAGACGCTTGATGAAAAGCGCTACACGCGGACACAAGACGCTTGGGCAGGCATCGAGACGCGCTGGTTCAATCGGCTGGAACCATCGTATTTGCACCAAAAGTGCATCACTCTTGAAAATTTCATCCGCGAGCTCATGTACGAATCGAACGAGCCAACTGTGCTGATTAACTTTCTTGGCGGCTATCTGGGCAAGGTAAACGCGCGACCTATGGACTCCGTGGCATTTCGCCCAGCTGCACAGCTCCCGAAGGAACTTCGTCCACCACAGCCGCAACACGAGCGAGAGCTCTTTGAAAAGATGTGGGCGGAGAACTTTAAGCGGTCCCACGTGGACTACGCGACAGATTTGCCGTCGAGCCAAACAGCCAGCTAGAAATCTAGCACACTGAAAGAGCAATGAAAAGGGTACAGGTTTTGGCCTGGTGCCCGCTATTTGATTATTCGTGTGCTTCGCATTATTAATTGGACTCGACGTCAAAGACTACTGAATCTGCGTTAGGAAAGCCATAGCTTTTCGTACTTTTGCGCGGCTACACGGACCACAGTAGCGTATGAGCAGCAAAGCTTATACTAGAAGACGATGAAAATGGACATGTGAGATGCCACGCAGGTACGGGCGGTTGGCTGACATTCTTTTGCATTTGCTAAGATGAGTATGCTGAAAGGCATCAGCTGCAGTGGCGGCAGATTCTGCAAAAAATCGTTTTAGTGGGCGGCCGCGCCTTTGCACTGGTGTCAGAAGTTCACACCGATACTGAGAGTTTACTTGATCGTGCATGAGTGTCAGTCCTTGTGCAAGCGCAAGGATTGACACTCAAGCACGATCAATTGACAACAAAAACTGAATGAAAATGTACTCTACAGGATTGCTACAGTCATGATGCACAAAATAACTGCTGCGTGGAGATTTAAGCAGTCGATAACACAATTTCATATAACGCTGTACGCGTAGAGGACAATATATAATGGATGCACATATTTCTAATGTCAAAGACATCTTAGAACAAAGCTAATTTTGCAAGCGATATTGTTCGGGCTCGAGTATCTTAGTGTGTTCGAGCGCTTTTTGCTTGGCGAATCGCTTGACGGTTAACGTAATGCATCTCGTATGGCAGCGCCTGGCTTCGTTGAGCGATAATCAGACTAGACGGTCATTTGAGTAACCCAAATATTGCAGCACGCCAAGTGCGCGGAAAAAGTAGAGCCGTTTGAAGCAGCGTCTTTGCTCTTGCGTATAAAGCGCGCTCTACAAAGTTATGAAACTGACTTGTCGCGATGTTTCATCTACTTTTCTGTGTGTCAACACATTAAATTATACTTTAAAAATCGTGCAAAGTCGGACATCATGCAGCTCCGAACGCAATATCTGCTGCTGCTCTTCGTGTTCGGTATAATCGCCAAGGGCATGGTAAAGGTGCGTTGACGGCAGAGAGAGGCATGATGAAGCAGTTGTTCTACTCTGATTTTGGGTGTTTTCTACTGCTCAGTCTAGTTTCGGGTCAAACCTGGTCATCCTGCTGCTTGTGTGCGTGGGCATCTGCTACTGGTGCACCAAGCGGAACGAGAAGTGCGTGTACGATGAGATTGCTATCCAGCAAGCCGAGGCTTCTGCTAAGCTGAATGCTCTGCACGGGGTCGGCGACGGGAAAGTCACGGAGTTCAGTCTGGCAATGCGCAGAACCTCTTTCAAGCTCAACGTGTCTGACACGGGCGTCATCACGTACGTCTGCAATACGAGCTGTACCGCTCTTAAAAAGTTTGTGTATTCGTACAGTAATAATGTAAATGGCTGTAGGGACCGGATTCGCAAGTATTCAAGCAAATTGGGCGGATCTCGAAAAGATCGCCAGAAGTTCCTGCGAAAGAACTCAAAGACAAAGACCGTGGAGATTGACATTAACGATCCGGCCCAGGTAGAAAAAGTGGGAACTTCGAAGGCTCTGCTGACGATGGAACCGTCGAAGCCTGACACCACGATGAATGGAAACAGCAAGACGAAGGTTGAGTCGATCGTGGAGGAGGCTGTAGATGCCACATTGTAAATCTTCAATTGCAGTAAGCTGTAAACTCTATTGAGTTCCTGTTGACATGCTATCATATTGCCTTTGCTCGGAACTTGTTACGTCGGCTTAAACAAAACAAACTGACTGTAGAAATACAGGCACGGCGCGACAAACAAGAAGCTATCCATACGATCAAGACATCCACCGTGGCCCGGGAAGAACGAACCCGAGTCCTTCACTCCGGCAACGCGTTTCACGAACGACTCTACAAGATCTCCCAATATGCACAAAACACCAAGCAGCACACCGAGCATCACCTGGTGAGTACGAGGCACTACGTCTGGTGGAGGCAGCAGCTCGTGTGTCCACTGGCCAATTGCTGGTAACGAGAATGTAAGGTGTGGGAGTGCAAACAGGATCAGCACTGTGACGACACTTGAGGTGACCCCAGCAATAGCACCCACGAGCGTCTTGCCTGGACTTACAACGGGTGCTAGTTTTGTGTCACCCATTAAGGACCCCGCTACAAGAGCACAACTGTCACAAACCCAGGCACAGCAAAGTCCAAGGATCTGCAGCCCAAACCCGTACTTGTGTGAGCTGTATCTTAGCAAAATGGCGTGGCTAAAGCCGTTTACTATGTACAGCAGCGCAAACAGATCCAACAGCAACTTGATCAGCGCTACAGTAACACAAGCGATTGTCAGTGCGCTATTTGCAATTTGCACATTTTCTATTCGCCTACTTATTTGGTCCATCTTCCTGGCTGTCGCGATGTGGTACGTGGAGATAGCTAAGGTCGCAGCGAAACTCATGGCATCTGCAATTGAATTAAACGAGAGAGCCACCATATTTAGCTTCTGACGATATCAGAGCTAAGTAAAAGAGCGACATTTCTCCCACCATAAACATATTTGACGCCAGTCCACGCGCCTACGCACAGCACAGCACCCGATGCAACCAAGAGCAGGCGATGCACCATCTTCTCTGTCGCCGACTTTGGTTGGGGCACTATATGTAGGCAGATGGTGTCAGTGAACTCTACTAGCGATAAGCAGCACATCATCGTGGCTAGTAGCAGCATGCCCACATCAGAGCTCAGCAGGTGAAGTGCCGTCGGGATTCCCACGAATGCTGTCAGCACTCGTCGCCTCCAAGCTATCGCCATCGTACAATTTGTACGGGTATTTTTGTACCTACACGATCGAATTGATTTTTTTCGAGCAAATCGCTTGATTGCTGGATATTCGTAAGTATCCATTATTCTTGTATGAATTTATATATCAGCAGTGATTACTGCTGTTTGACACTATACACAGTGCGTATAAGCACCTACCTTTCTTATCTATGTTCGATTTTTCGATATTGATGATTGCTCCCTTCTTCCAGTGTTGAAACACACAGTTTGCAAATTAAACATAACTACCAACATGCGACTTCGTGATTTGCTGTTCCTGGTGGCGCTAGCTGCCGTAACTTCCGCCCAGTCGCCCAGTGGCCCCACGTCTGCAACCACTTCCAAATCCTCCGCTTCTACTCCCTCACAGTGTGAAATCTGCCGCGATACGGGCGATTGCTCTGAGGCATACAGAGGAGCTGCCGGCAAGTTTTGCCACTCGTGGCTGGACCCATCCAGTAACCGCCGCGCTTGTTGCTGCCCTGCCAGCGACGTCTGCTCCTCGGAAAACAATTACGAGTGCACGTGTCAGCGCAAGAGCAAGAGCAAAAGCTACTGGATGTGGATCGGCCTCGGCGTCTTCATCGTCGGCGCGCTGATCGGGGGTGGTGTGTTCATGGCCATGCGCAAGCGCCGCATACAACAACGTGGTGACGGTAATTGCCCAGGTGAGGTTGGCGTGACCTACGCTCAGCAGCCCGAGTATAACCAAGGCGGATATACTCAGCAGGGACACGGACCGGGAGCGTACACTCAACCAGTGTATGCACAAGGAGGCTATGCCCAACCTACTTACGTCCAGCCAGGATATGATAATAGAGGCTACGGGGGTGATGACCGACATGGTGGGCGTCGTGGTATGGGCACAGGTGGTGCCGTGGCTATGGGCGCTGCTGGAGGTCTTCTGGGTGGGCTTCTAATTGGAGAAGCTATAGGTGACATGAATAGCGGCGGTGGTGATTTGGGTGGCGGCGGTGATTTTGGTGGCGGGGAATTTGCAGGAGACTTCTAGGCTGACAGTAAAGCTGATATCTAGAAGAGAACGCACGCACTTCATATGTTTAATGAAGAAGAATCATGCTGGCTTTATTACACTGCGGTGTAGAATTAGAGCCATTTTTTCAAGTTTGAATTTTTAGCAAATCTCCATTTCAATTGTATATTGAGAAAAGCTGTTGTTTTAAAGCCAAATTGGTATTTCTTTTGAAAATTGGGCATCATAAACCGAACTTGCGAAAGATATATCTACGCTCCGGAATTAATTAAATTCTCACGTAAATATTATTGACTATGTAACGGCGTGAGCCCGTCACATAACGTTGGCACTAACATTAGGTGCAAATGTGAATATTATCTTAGCTAATAAACATTCGACAATATTAATTTAATCTAAAAATTTTTATGCAATATTACCTTATAAGATAATATTATGATACTGCCCTATTCGTACCTGTGGAGAGTTATATTATTCCTATAATGTAATAGGTTGCCCCATTACACAAATGACATCCTGGCGACCGAAGGGTGTCGCCGATAGGTCGGATACTAGTACCTCTAGAATGCCGGAAGACCTTAGGTGATTTTGAAAAAAAGAATTTCGAGGCCGAGGATGTCTAGACCCGGAATACCAAAAAGCTCTTTGGCACTCGATAAATTGCCGTTATCGAATGACCGCAATGGGGCACTACTCACGTTCAGCACTCCACCGGGATTTAATACTGGTGTTTGGACCAATGATGTCGTTTCAAGATTGCGCCGTGATAATGGTTGCCTTTTTGTCTGCTACTTGGAGGAAGGCGTGTGTAAGTATGAAGATAAGTCAATCAGTATCAGTGTTAACCTACCCACAAACAATTTCCCCATCATTTGATCTTCTAAGTTTATATTTTTCTGAACTTATAACGTATTAACAATGTAAGTGATATGTTGAATTACGTGGTTGTTTCTAAAATAATTCTAAGGGTAATGTAAGGGTAAGTTTCAATATTTCTACAGATTATCGAAGATCGAAATTTATTTATACCATATAATATAGTTATGGAATATATAACTACTTTAGCTTATAGCTATTCCATATTTTATATTTAAAGCTGTTTGAAATCTTCTATTAATTTCATTTTTTTTGCTTTGATCTATTTAAATAAAACTGAATATATATTCATTTTTCGAATACAATTAACTTTTGCTTACAGTAGTGGACGCGACGAGAGACCATGCGAAAATATCTCGATAAGTGTGCGTCGATCTGGAAGGATCAGCAAAGTGCGCAATTAGTTTAGCAATACATGTATATTCTATTACGATATTAAATGGTCTTTATACCATATAATATAGTTATGGAATATATAATTATTTCTTATAGCTACTTCATGTTTTATATTTAAACTATTTGAATTTTTCTATTAATTTCATTTTTTGCTTTGATCTATCATAATAAAACTGATTATTAATTCATTTTTTATTAATAAATAATGACATACCCTGGCTGGCAGAGGGGCAATCGGCTCCGAGAGCTTGCTGGAGAGGCTTCTGGAGATGTAGGTAAAAATGAGAGATGAATTAATTAACCTACCATAAGTCCTATCGTGCTCAACCTAACGTGCTGTTATAACCTGTCAACTGGGGCATGTCAGAAACTCTCAACTCTTTCATGCCATGAACTGTCTGTCATATCAACTGGCATGTCATACGCCCCCCATGCCGCACTAGGCTGAACACGGAAAGATGCGTCGAATGCGGGACACGGAGCATGATGTGATCGCCGGGGCTGTAGAAGTGTTCCAATCGTTTGCGGTTTTCGCGAGTATTATCTGGTAAGATCGCTTCGAACCGTCGCTTAGAGAGATAGCTCCAACTAGCTTCGTGAAGCCGACGTGATATCATGTCTTGTCCATATATCAGCTGGCCTGGCGATGCATATAGAACGCTGTGGTGACTAGCACGCACAGCAAAGGCAGCGTAGTGGATGGCTTTTTTCCATTCAACATCCTCATAGCAGCGAATAATGTTCAGGAACTCTAGATGGACCCGCTAACACATAGCATTTGCTTAAGGGCTTTTTGCCGTGGTCGGTTTAATTCGCTTTTGCTTACAGTAGTGGGACGCAACGAGAGACCATGCAATTTTTTTTCGATAAGTGTGTGTCGATCTGGAAGAATAAGCAAAGTGCGCTATCAGTAGAATAAAAAAGGCAAAAGAATGGTATTAGAAATAAGTTATTGCATGCTTCGAGCAGAATCAGAAGAGATATTGAGCGTGTTGGCACAGCGAAGGTAGCTCACGATGGCTCCGCGCTCGCCGTAGGTCAGAGCTGTAACTGCAATATAGTATTGTTCTACATTATCGTTTTGGCCTCCTCCAAGGTCAGCTTAGCTTCTTCATAGACTCGGCTTCGTCATTGGCCTTTTCTTTCTTGGCCAGCAATCGCTCCCTCGCAGCTTCACCTCATCCATAGTCAGCTCTGTCCCATCGATGAAAATGACAGGTTCCATCAGCGCTCGGCGTAAGCACGTCGATCCGCGTCCATACGATTCGTTCTTCTTGCTAATTTCCATCTCTTTGTCGGTTAAGATAAGCAGCTTCACGCAGGGCGGGTGCTTAATATGGAGTATCCATCGACCAAGCACAGATTTTGTACTCTTTCCATGTCAGGCTGCTTCCAGCAAGTGCGAAAAAAAATTTCGCACTTGCTGGAAGCAGCCTGACATGGAAAGAGTTTACAGCACCAATACATGCTAATTGATAAGTGCTGTCAATTCTCTCTTTTAAAGCAATCATTTAAATATACCTTCGACTGTAACAGACTAAGGACCCGTTACCGTCTTACACTAAAAGGGCGTTGAGGAAGCGCTCTTAATCAATCGTAAATATAACTCTATTTTCTTTTATTTTTTTATTCGCAACAAGACCGAATATGTTCCCTAGCTCATGGGAACCACTCAATATGAAAGTCAATTTATTATCGATTAAGTATTGGTTCTGGCACCCCAATAATAAAATGCGCGCAGTATCTGCTAATCGGATACTGCCCTATGCCTACTTATGTAATTACGTATTATTCCTAAAACTACTTATGTAATAGGTTGCTCATTACATCACCCCTCTTTAAGTTTCGCTTACCTCAACGTAAGCGCGAAACGTAGAATGTTCTTCTCGACCAACGGCGTAACTTCGAACCTGCTCAGTTAGACATAACTGAGCAGCATGGACCCTGGATGTCCAAGAAACAATGTCTCTGACAGCCAGAACTGGGAACACCAAGCGACGATCCGAAGAGAGCAGGCGCCGCAGGTCATGGATGGAGACTTGAAACCGTGGCGCTTGTATGGTCTTGAAGGTGCTGTCGAACCCGAGCCACTGGAGGTCATGAAGGACCTCCTCACGCGATACCGTACAGTGAGAGGCAAAGCGACGAACAACGCGTATACCGACGATGCGTTGCAGAGATCTTGGTATGCCTTCATTAGACGCTGGAACGTGAGCCGACGTGAAGGAACGTCCTTCACGTCCTGGTTAGACGGTCGCGAGGGAACGCGTGATAGACACGCTATTGGCGACCTGCGCCGACGCATCTGTCGCATGACTTGTGACGAGTATCACCTTTGTTACGTCCACGTTCGTGAAGGATGTCCAACGTGCAACATGGGAAGATCGCGACCGGTCCGGCAGGAATGGAACGTTGGTATGTACGCGGGGGGATGCCCGATCATATTCGTCCATGGATTGCCCGTTATGAGAGAAGCCTTTCGGAGTTCCAGGTGTCCGAGCTACGGCGAGTGAGAACGCGTCCTTACGATCGCCGACGGCGTTCACGTAGCCGAGGTCGTCAACCGTATCATCCGTATGCTCCCGATCCTCGTAATAGGTCTCGGTCTCGGAGTCGCTCGGGAGGTCTTCATGGTTCCGTTGCTCACGAGCATTACGGCTCGCGAGATCGGAGATGGAACCGGCAGCGTCGGTCGCGATCACCATCTTTCTACGGGACACATAGTCCTCGATCACGTCCGGTACATCCTGGTCAGCGTACTCGATGGCTCCCATGTATCGTCCGCCGGTGAATATCCCAATCAGCGAACCCTGTAATGTTTCCCGAATGGTTTTTCGTGAGCGCCGAGTCATTACTCGTCTTCTGGGGCTTGTGATTCTCGTGATCGACAATACGGTCAACAATACAATGTCGCGCACCCGATGCATCGACTAATGGAGGAGGAGCATCACGACGGAAGATCTCTGGCGATGAGCGCCGATTCTCGCAATTGGGCGCTTGTACAGTCGAATGACGAGCTACGCCTACTTCGCGCTGAAGCCGAGGAGTCTAAGAATGCCCTACTTGATGCTCGCAAGATGGATGAGAGAGCTCAAGATCGTGCGGTCGCTACGACTGAGGCTGATGAGCGGACTCGACGTGAGCAGCGGCTACTGGCTGAGCGCCTACGTCAACTTGAGACGACCGCGTTCGGAGGACCCCAGCAGATCGAGTCTGCACGCGTTCGAGAGGACTTGGTCCCAGTCGTCGTCAGCGTCGTCGTCAAGGGGTGTCGGATTTTGAGCCGGCATAGAAGAGCGGGGAAGATTCGAAGGGAGATCCGCCGGTAGGTAAGCCTTGAGGAGCCCGACATAGAACGTCGGGTGCAAGCGCATAGGGAAGGACGATTTGAATTCGGACAATCGATTCCGTGATAATGAAATGTAGGTATGTCTAGCGTGTAAGCGTCACCATGAACCTTAACAAACCGAAATGGGCCAATATATCTTGGCGCTAACTTATGAGCGCCCAAATTCGTCACTGAGGTGTTCGGTAATCCACTAGTTGATAATAATACTCTGTCGCCTTCTCGAAATGTCAACATATTCTTTTGACCTCATTTGTCTTCGTTGTCTTTTTGCTTGTCGACTGCCTCTTCTAATGCATCACGTACAAAACGCGTGATTCCTTGTTGTAATAGCAGAAATTTGGTTACTGCAGCCGAACTGACAGGCGACGAATCCTCTTTGGGAATATAATTAGCAACGGGAGACGCGATGGAATGCATCGCTTCAGGAGTCGATATGCCGTTGGCCACAAAATCACCAGCAGTAGTTGCAACGGCAGCAACCTTATCCTCATCGTAATCAATCGTCAATAGTTTCGGCGCAATTCCACCGGTAGATACTCCCCCACCAAGCTTTGAGACTGGGTGCTCTGAAGCTAAAAGAACAAGAAGCGCCGGAACGCGAGAATGCCTCGCGTTGTTAGCAAAAAAAGGCGTCAACCCAATTGACGCATGTACAGCATTGTTGGCTGCGAACTCTGCAAGGGGAAGAAACGAACTTTATCACGAGAACGTTGTTGCATAGCTGCTCAAAACATCTTCGAGCACTCCGTTTACGCGCTCTGTTTGCCCATCCGTCTTTGGATGGGTCGCCGTAGACATAAGCAACCGCTTGCCTAATAGCTGGAATAATTTGGCCCAGAAAGCCGAAGTGAAACGCGGGTCACGGTCCGAAACAATAGATTCTGGCAAGCCGTGGTGCCTGAAGATAAGATCAATGAAGATCTTCGCTGTCGTATCCGCCGTAATGTGGGCGGAGACCGGAGCAAAATGCACCATTTTGCTGAATCGATCCAATACGCCCGTGCGTTTCTGTTCATCCGGTGGAAGTCCAAAGATAAAATCTATGCTGACCGAGCGCCAGGCTTCCGTAGAAATCGGAAGCGGACGCAATGGGGCTTGTGAAGACGGCGCGGGCTTCATACGCTGACAGGTTTCACAGGAGCGCACCCATTTCTGGATGTACTTATACATTCGCGGCCATAACAACACGCGAGAAATAGCCGCTTTTCGCGACCCAGGTGTCCGCCAGCTGGGCTGTCGGGAAACTCATGAACCAATCGGGCTCGAAGGTCGTCATCAGCAGGGATGAAGACACGCGGTGAATCATCAAAGACGTCCATCGTGTACGTAAGCAACGGTCCGTCAAGCGCGTAACGTGATGTTATCGCGTGTTGGTTTCGTCAACTTCGCGAGTAAACTTTCGCTCGGGTCCCTGAGATAATTGATGATTCCCTCATAGAAGTAATCATTCGCGTAGAATTCAGCGATCTGAGTTCGGATCGGCAACACGGGTGTCGATTTCACGCATTGATTCCCATTTCGATACAACACGCACAGATATCATCGTTGGCATCAGCATTCTCTGTTTGATGGCCTATGTCGCGCTGAGGATCGTAATCAGGACGACGAGAAAGCGCGTCAGCGAGAATGTTATTCTTGCCAGGCTTGTAATGCACCACAAAATTATACTCGGCGAAGAAGGACAATTATCGTGCCATACGTTAGGACAGGTGAGGACGCTTGACCACGGCACGCAATGATGCGTGATCTGTGTAGATAGAAAACATCTTTTCGCCGAGAAAATATACTCTGAGCTTGATTAGCGCGTAACACATAGCCAAAAGTTCCTTGTCGTGTACTGGATAATTTTTCTCGGCAGGTTTTATCTGTCGTGATTGAAAACTCACGACGCGCTCTCGATTTTCGTCATCAAATTGCATGAGGGCACATCCTATAGCAAAATTACTCGCGTCACATACGACGTGGAATGGCTTAGAGTCGTCAGGTAACATCAGCACTGGTGCCTCGGATAATACTTTCCATGACCAGACTGCATCTTTCTTGAGCAAAGTCGATATTGGCTGAATTAGCTCAGCATAATTCTTCGTATACTTATGCAAGTAATTCGCCAGACCGAGCCATTGACGTAATTCAGTTTGGTTTCTGGGCATTGGCCAGGAACAGATCGATGAGATCTTCTCAGGATCAGCGCGGACACCTTCCTTGCTGACGTAGCAACCGAGTACTGAAATCCCGGGAGCGCAGAAGACACATTTCTTCAAATTCGCATACAATTTATTATCGCGCATTACTTGAAAGACCTGCGCTAAGTGTCGAAGGTGTATCTCCGTAGAGCCGAGTGTTGCTCAGTGCGGCTGTGAACAAAAAATGTCGTCAAAGTAGCTTGGTGCAAAATCGCGAAGTGGGCGAAGTACTTGTGTCACCATCCGATTAAACGTATTTGGAGCGTTCTTAAACCCTTGTAGAATGACTAACTACTCCCAAAGCATCCCGCTTGGGGTGCTGATCACAGTGAACGGAATGTCACTGTCCCTCATAAGGATCTGATAGAAGCCTTCTGTCAAATCTATGGCGCTGTAGATCTCGATCCCGGACATGATATTCAATACCATGTCTTTTTGAGGGGTAGGCATTTGAGTCGGGATCGTGGCGTCATTCAGCTTGTTGAAGGCGTGCACAATGCGCCAACCGCCGGTGGATTTCTTCGCACAGAAATTCAGGCTCGAATGTGGCGAGATACTTTCGCGGACATGGCAAGCCTTGCGGAGACCCTCGAAGAATTCATCAATAGAGATGACTTGATCGCGCGGTAACGTCCAATACCACGTCACGCAATACTTCGATCCTGGCACGAGATCTATCTCGTGCCGCACACCACGATCCGCTGGAAGTTCAGCTAGAATTTTTTTCCGGAAAAATATCGGCGTACTCACGGCGATATCGTAGACAGGGTTTCCCGAAAAACGAAGATCATCCCAAAGCTGTGCCGCGAAGCGTTCTTCTCGCGCTGATTTAGGCTCGGCGCTCTTTGGGCGAGCCTCCATAACTTCTTCACTGGCTGCTTCGGTGGCTGAAACGATGCAAACTTGCTCGATGTCACCGGCCTTTAGACCATGAAGGAAATCTTTCCATGAAAGGTCTGACAGAGATGTGATCTCTGCAGCAGTTCACGGGGGCTCGCTACCACACATTCAAGCGCGCATACGAATTCCGTCGCTACGGAATTATCTGCATCAGCTTTTTGACGTGAATTTCGTCGTCTCGGTGATCGGCGTGCTCCTTCCTTGCGTTTTCTCTTGCGCCTCGAGCCCCTGCTCGAGACTGGCACGTCGCTATCACAAGAGGATGGTGTACCCCCCTTTAGACGTGGGAGCTCTGTCTCCACCACGCCGGTCTCATGCGGATCCATAGTCCGCCCATTCTCGTCAATCAAAAGCGGGAGCTCGTCTTCGACCGCTTCACTAGTTTGCGGGAGCCCCTGCTCGACCGCCTCGATATTTATCGGGAGCCTCTGCTTGTCCGATGTACTTGTACGCGGTAGCCCCTGCTCGACCGCCTCGTTGAGAATCGGGAGCCTCTGTTCGACCGATGTCTGTGTGTGCGGGAACCGCTGTTTAACCGCCTCCTTGTGAATCGGAAACCCCTGTTCGACCGATGTCTGTGTATGCGGGAACCACTGTTCGGCCGCCTCCTTGTGAATCGGGAACCCCTGTTCGACCGATGTCTGTGTATGCGGGAACCACTGTTCGGCCGCCTCGTTGTGCATCGGGAACCCCTGTTCGACCGATGTATGTGTATGCGGGAACCGCTGTTCGACCGCTTCGTTCTGTGGCTCCGTCAGTGTATCGGAACATACTGCGCACAGAGGGCCATCGCTCTCTCTGTGTTGACTACTAGTCGTGGCGAGTTTTTTCACGACCCTGACGTGAGGCCAATCGGATGAAGCGACCAACAAATGAGTAAACACTTCACTGACGTCATAACCGCTTCGTCGTTTGACGGACCGAGATAGCCAATCTATCTTCGGCTGATACCGTGACAGCCACGGTACCCCAAGTTTGCAATCACATGCATAGTTCATCTCGTACACCAAAAATTCGTCGTTGCTCTGGAAACAGTCGAAAGTGTACGGTAAAACCACTGTTTTTCGCGGAACACGTTTTGGTTGTCCATCGGCAAGTTTGACAACGATGTCACCTGGACTTTCTCAAACCATGACAGTCGACGGGAGAAGGGAAAACAGGTTGCACGGAAGAAGTTGTTGGAAGCGCCAGAATCCAACAACGTTCCGAGTGGTCGCTTCACTCCAGCGACGATGAGACTGATGATAATCAGTCTCGAATCATCGCGCATGGTGGTGGCATTGAAGTGAGTATGAATCACTTTAAGGCTAGTAGCCCGAGCTGCCACCTGAGTACTCGGGGCTCCATTTATGCCAGTAGGGCGCCCCGCGCCTACTGGAACCGCTCGTTTTTTGGCGGGACCACCGACGACACAGCGTCTCCTCGTGAGACAGCTGTGTTCATCGTCACCGGCGCAGGTGCACGACAGACAGCCGCACGATGGCCTGTTTTACCACAGCGAAAACACTTCATCGTGTTAGGATTACGAATGTCGCGGCCTAATGATTCGCCGCGACCACGAGAGGACTCAATTGCATCAATTTCCATTGGCTCTGGGCCAGACAACCGGGAATGTTGTGACGCTGCGTGCAGGTACGACGACGCGACAGTGTAATCCTCACGAAGCGCGAGGGCAAGTGCCTCCTCGAGGGACTTTGGCTCAGCACGTGTGAGGCAGTAACGCGTCATACCCTCCTGCATACCAAAAATAGAGACATGGACTTGTGAATCCATGTCAATTGACTGCGTGGTAACGCACGAGGCAAGATGACGTGTCTTCTGCACGTAGTCACAAATCGACAGCTTGCCCTGTCGGAGTAAAAAGACCTCTGCACGAAAGCGAGATTCATCTTGAGGAGGCTCGAAAGCCAGTCGTAAACCACGCTGGATATCGTCCAGCGTGGGGAACGCCGACTCACCTACGACGAGCTTTCCGAGATCCCATTCCTTGACTTTGTCAACGAGCCAGGACAGCACGAAATTGACCTTGGCCGTCAGTGCATTAATCAATCTTGATGCTATTGCAATATCCACCTCGCGAAACCAGCGATTAAGGGGGAGACGATCCGGACCATCACCGGAGTACGTTGACGTCTCCATCTTGATAGCGTCATGGTGCGAAGTGCGCGAGGGAGTCAATACTCGCCGATTCTCTTCGAAGAGCTCGGCGCACCATAAATTCTTGGATGGCGGCACGTTAATCATCGGACGTCGCTGCGCTCAGGAGTGACGTCACAATAGTTTCACCAGGAGACACCGCCGCGAGGCGGTGTAGAGCCTTTCACTCCACCGAGGTGAGATGTGAAAAATCAGAATGCTCCAGCGAGACCGCTGGAGCCACCGAAGACTCGTCCATGTTCATCTCGAACCTGTTCGTTGGAAGGACTACGAAGTTCTACCAGGTGTAACGGGCTAAGGACCCGTTACCGTCTTACACTAAAAGGGCGTTGAGGAAGCGCTCTTAATTAACCCGTAAATATAACTCTGTTTTATTTTTGTTTTAGTTTTAACTCGCAGTAAGTGCGAATATGTTCCCTAGCTCATGGGAACCACTCAAATATGAATGTCAATTTATTATTGGTTAATCATTGGTTCTGGCACCCCAATAATAAAATGACGCGCAGTATACGCTAATCGGATACTGCCCTATGCCTACTTATGTAATTACGTATTATTCCTAAAACTACTTATGTAATAGGTTGCCCCATTACATTGACAGTCCACGAACTCCGTGTTAATTATCTCTAGCGCTATTTGCTTGCATGTTCAAACTCTTTTGATTTCAAACTTACCATCGTCTGGACGTCCTTCCCTTGTACATCCACAGGAACTACACCCAATCTTCTTAGTGGTCTCGTCTTATGCTCCGGGACGAATCCTGACGTAATAACTGACGACGAGGTTGTCGGTATACCTTAACTCTTAGCTCCTCCAAGAGCAAATATGGCTCTGTTCAACGCACATGCAGCCTTCTTCATCTCGAATGAACTTCTCACAAATGGCGTGTTGCCGGTCTAGGAGGGACTCCTGGCTGCGTCCGTATCGCTCGAAAACACTTATAACACCGGGGAGATATAGTCGAATAGCGTCGTCAGCGTGGCACGTGCCTCGTCTACGTCCACGTTCAGACGGCGACACTTAACAGCGTCGGTGATGCGCTCGTGCTCTGCATCGAAACCTCCAACGCCCGAGAGGCTGCCTACGGATGTGGGTAATCCCAAGAGTCGCGGCCTATGGTCTCGATATCATTTAAGGCGCGTGGCGACGTGAGGCAATCGTCGTTTTCCTCTAGCGCGCGATTGCGACGTCCCGCTTCCATGATTTCTATTCGCGGATTGATTAGTAATGTTGAGGAGCACGCCCGATCAGGTAAAATGCAAAGTGAATATATATTAATGTTCCTTAGTTCGCTAACTAGTTGCTACATCTAAGCCACTAAGCCTACCTACTAGCTACACCATCATGTACATCTGATTACCTTCTCCAACCTGTTGCCGTATACATTTCCGCAATTATTGATCGTAATTACTGTCGGTAATTCTTGTCCATAAGCAATCATCCTATACATACCGCGTTGTAACTTCAACAATCAATTAAGCTCCTCTGCTGGAAGCTTGACCATCAATATGTCCCTTGCGTGATTGTGGTCCGATATTGTCATGAGCAGCTGGTTTCAACTGTGATTGTCTATTGGTTTGACTACCTAGATCATTGCTGCTCGCCTACGTTGCTTAAAAGTGACAAGCTGCGAAGTCGTAAGGTTTTTTAGCAGTTTCGCTGGCACTAGGTGCAATGTTGCCTCGTCCGTCTCATATGATTTCGGACAGCCGTGACTCTTTGGGTCGTTTGTAGATATTTAATGGATGCTTGTTTATCCTGTTTGGGTGGGCATAGCTTTTGCACCTTCCTCCTCGTCCTCATATCCATCTGCAAGGTCCACAAACCTGGAGGGTAGTATCGGAGAATTTTTCTTTGATACAGCCGGCTGCTTATTAATTTTTCGGCTTCTCCGAGAAGAAACCGTGATCCATTGCTTTAATGTTGCAGGTTTACGCTGTGGTCACCTCGCGTGGGCTGGTCGGTGCCTTTTACTGACATTATGATTTTTGTTACAATGGAACCTGGAACTGCATCCATCGGTGCTTGCGGTCGCTCATCGGATGGTGCCACTGCCTCTTGTACCTTCCTCTCGTTGTCTATCTTAAGCCGGACGAGCTGTGGCGCGACTTGTTATATTTCCACCAGGCTGGTGAGCGGGGTAGCTTAGTATTTTAATGCGGCGACCTCCTGCTTCGTAGTTATGCATCACCCGGCCTGTGCAATTGTGCGTCGCTAAATTGACACCGTGTAATTTTTTTTTGGCCGAGATTTTGACAGTGTCGGCATTGAAGTCGTCAGCCAACATCCGAGTACCTCAGAATTTTAATCCGTTCAAACCAAATAATGCGTACGAAAATCCTTGCAAAATTTAGGGTATCCAACCATTTTTTCACTGTTCAATTCCAGACCGTGGAGGTCCACGAGCTGGCGTACAAGTGTCCAAGTCTTGTAGCTCAAATTTTCGCTGCAATATGCTCTTAAGGTATGCAGAGATCCAGCCCATGTATGTAAACTTCTTACATTGTGCTTTTCCACGTCGTATCTGGATAAGATGCAATTCGCACCCCATCTCTGCTTAGCAGTCGTCCCCATATAGATTCTGTGTCCGCCTGATGCATGTAAAAAAGAAGCGGAATACCGCTTCTTTAGATGAATATGTACTTTCGTTCCGTCGCTCGGTTAAAGAAATAGAAACGGAAACTTCTTTTAATTAGTCATTAAAGTTGATGTGCTTGGCAATATTAGCATGGTCATAAGCTCTTATTGGTCCATCCTACTTCCTTCCGATACAAACAGGATATCCTCCTTGAAAGTGCTTCTTTTCTACCTGATCCCTAAAATTTCCGTCCTCTTCATAACTTCGAAAAAATTCTCCTTCCATTTTTTGTTGCACTATCCCTGACAGTCGATCCGTTCCTTGAAACACACTTTTCAAAAATACTGGTTATCTTCTACTCATAATACTTCCTCCAGCGAGTCCGTTGATGACCCTCTATACTCCTTCGTGATGCCCTCCTAGAGCGACACCCGCTTCTAGTGGCTTTCAGTTTGTCCAAAGTGTTTCGATTTCCGTCTTGCTGAAGACCCTTGAATTATACACGAAATTTTGATAAATACCCCGCACCGCCGTGCCGAGTTCCCTTGGATTCGGTGCCCGACTTGACTTTTGGCAGTCCACTAGGTCAGGGCTTTGTCCCACGTCCACTTAACCTTGCTAATTATGACTTGCATAATGTTTAAGCGACCAACTTGTATAGTGGACATCTTGTGTCACCGTCTGTGTGTACAGTTCCGCTTCACAATCGAGCAGTCACTAACAATGCACAGAAACCAAGCCAGCATATTCTGTTCATAAGAGCGGTTGGAATCACGCACGTCGCATAAGCCGACGATTTTACCCTCGGGGAGTGTCCTCGTGACCCACAATACGATCCACGATCCAGTGCACTTGGCCTTCTGCATCCACAAGCGGTGGTTGGCCCTGGCGAAGATAACGCTGGCGTCCTGGTTGCCCAGGACGATGTTGACGCGACTGTGAATAAGGCTGCCGCTCTCAGCTGGAAACTGAAGCTGCTATCGATCTTACTGCACAGGCGGAGAGGACCGGGTGAGGTCCGGCAGTCAAAATACGAGCTGCTAGAACGGATGAGAAACCTGAAGCGCCAGATTTTTGGTCATGAACAGACGGCAACGCAGCCGCGTCCGATTTCATCGGCACAGCGAGCACGGCGGGAAGGGTAGCCGAGCTACGAAACCCTGGATTCGGCATCACAATCAGTCCGTAAGGGTAGCCGGGCAATACTCCTTTATCCGCCCGACGTCGATCGTCGTTTAAGTCGCAACAATGAGGGAATATCCAGCGTGGAGGCACCACCGATCGCCTTAAGAACCCTTATTGGTCCGATGAAACGCGTCGTGACTTTACTCGCGCCTAGGTTGGTTACTGGTGTATCTCATAGGCCTTTAGTAGACAACAATGCAAGATTACCTTTCGAAAACTTGCTCATGTTCTTTCTGCCATGTTTGTCAGCGTTCTCTTTCTGTTGGTCTACCACAGATTGTAGTGCGTCGCGTACAAACCGGGTGATGGATTGACGTTGGAGTATAAAGTCCGACACAGCCATGTCATCAATTGGTCGCGCCGACTCAATCGGCGCGTAGATGGCAGTAGGCGAACGCTTACCCGAAGACAGGTCAATCGATGTCTGCGCGGTCCATCGAGCTAATGGGGACGCCACATCTGATGGCGTCAAAGCGGCCGTCTTTGCCTTGGATCGGGTTACTGCATTCGCGCTCAAAATACCGTGAGCTGCACTCGATCCTTGTTTATCACCTTTATCCCCCCCAGAGTGAAGCCACTAGGTGTCTTAACTAGCCCCACGGCAAGAAGTATAGGAAAACGAGGGTGACGAGCCGAATTTACAAAAAATGGTGTCAACCCTGTTGACGCGTGTACGGCGTTGTTGAGTGCGAACTCAGGGAGTGATAAAAATGCACTCCATCTTGTGAATGACGTTGCATAACTTCGAAAAACGTCTTCGAGGAACCGGTTCACGCGCTCGTTTTGCCCTTCCGTTCAGGATGGGACTCTGTAGACATCTGCAGCTTTATCCCGAGAAGAGCGAACAGCGACGTCCAAAATGCGGATGTGAATCGCGGATCACGGTCCAAAATGATGTTTTCTGGAAGTTCATAATGACAAAACGCCGCGTCACTTAAGTGCACCGTGGTATCTGCCGCGATGATCTTAGCGTGAATAGGGACCATATGTGTCATTTTTCGGTACCTCCGTCGACAAAACCAGATGCCCGTTCGATCTTAATTGTCGGTCGTGAGCCCAAAATTGAAGTCCATCGAAACCGAACAACAAGTCTCAACTGCAATCGGCAACGGTCGCAGGGGAGCCTGCAACGATGGGGATGGCTTTGCTCGCTGGTATATTTAGCACGTTCTAGCCAATCACTTAGGGACACCAAGAGATGGGCCAACACTACACTGACCGAACTTGCGTCGACGTCTCCATGGTCTGGCTCACCAGTTGATCTGGGGCTTATAACGTGTCAACCATGGCATTCCCAGTATACAATCGAATACAAAATTCATCGCGATTACCAAGAATTTATCATTACTGCGAAAGCCGTCAAACGTATACGCCAACGACACTTCGCGCCGCGATACGCGGTGTGACTCTCCGTCAGCCAACTTGACGACGACTAGGCCAGGTTCGTCACGGACCTAAATTCTAGGAGGCAGCATCGATGAACACGATTCAAGAAAGAAATTATTTGCCGTTCCTAAGTCCAAGAGTGCTTGCAGAGGTCGTCGGATACCGGCGACATGTAAACTGACAATAATCAGACGTGAGCTACCACTCGTAGTGGTGGCATTTAATCGTGCGCGTAGCGCAGGAGTACTGGAAGGTTGGGCTGCCACCGGAGGACCTGAATCTTCTATCAAGCCAGTAGGGCGTTCTGCACCATACAAAAGCTCGACTTGTCGTGAAAGCATTGAAACAGAAGCTTGTTTTCGACTTATTCGAGACCTTTTTACCCGTGGCGAATATAAATTCTATCCGGGTTGTCCTAGCAGTGGTGTTTGCTAAGGGATACTTGATGCGGACACGGCGTTCATAAACAGCAAAATTGAAGAGCGCGTGTACATATAGGTTCCACTTGGTATTGTCAAAGCTACAAACATGGTGTGCAAGCTGAACAAGGCAATTTTGTTGACTTTAAGGCAAATGCTAAAGTGATGTATGATCGAGGTCCTTAGTTCGCCTGATAACCATGTTACACCCAGTATTGATCCCTCCGATATGATTCCCTTGTACAAGAAGCATTGTCGTACCAGCATTTCTATTATCTCCTGGTGATCTTCTGGTAATCAGTTTACCAATGGCAGCTTCATAGCATATACGCTTTCGTTATGTTCCCACAAAAGTGAGTCACACACGATTACCATTATCCGATAAGTATGCATCTATAAAATACATACATACGGTGTACTCCCGTTCACCGCTATTGTGATGTGTTTTTATCTTGACTCAACTTAATTTGCATAGGAACTTTCGTCTCTTGGTTCTAAAAGCTTTCGTCAGCATATCTACCTCAGCCTTGATGTACATGACTAATATCGTAACATTCACCACCTTTTCTAAAATGGATTGATAGCGGATGCCGATATGCTTCGTACCCGCGTTGTATTCTTCGTTGCTTGCCAATGCGATTGCTTCTTGATTGTCCTCCCTACTCCAATTGCTCCTACTGGTCTTGGCCGTTTTTTAACGTGCGGCCGGGGCAGGGCCCTCATGATGGGCATCCACTTCATGCGTCGACATCGGCGCTGGCGTGTGGAGCTCAGCAGCGTGATGCCCTGTCTTTCGACAACGAAAGCAAATAATTTGACACCCGGTACGAGCGTCATCCTTGTAGAGATTCGCACGTCGTCGGCCACCCGACGACTTAATCAGGTCGATTTCCATAGTTTCCGGACCAGAAGGCCAAATATGAGTGACAACCGAAGGCTCTTGGTGTAAGCCTTGGGGACCCTTAAGTACTAACGAAGGGCAATAGAAAATGCCTCCTTCAATGTGGCAGGATCCGCACGCGTATGCGTAAGCCGTGCTGCACCTTACGCATATATTCACAAAGACATTCACCTGCGTGTACATGTCCATAGGATGCGTGATAATGCACGAAGCCAGATGCCGAGCCATTTACACGTAGTCGTGTGGTGGAGTGGGTTCTCAAAATTGTATGATGAGACCCCAAACCACTCACTGTGCCGGACTGCCGACTGTCGGAGGGGGTACCCCGATGCCGCGTATGAACCTTCTCTCACCTTGTGTACCCGTCGGCTGGCGGGTTGCACTCTTCGGAGGACTTGGTGACGATGTAGATGTCTGCCTTGAGGGAGGTAGACCTGGGGGGGCCTCGAGTGGATATGCTTCACTCGGTGGGCCGGTAGGTGGCCACTCGATCGACCTTGTCGAGAGTGGACTTAGAGCCAAATTCTTCAGGGGCGCTTGTCGTCCCTGGCCTTTTCCTTCTTGTTTCAGGGGTATTAACCACCTGACCTTTACGTTGCTCCCGGACCTTGAGGTGAGGGAGACCGCTTCCGATAGCGGGTCTTGGGGGGGGGGGGGGTGTTGCTACTCGAACGAGCTCACAGGCCAAATATATCCTGGAGCTCTATTCGCCCTTGAACTTCGCTACACAACTGTCTTCGACGGGGGGCCAAAATATATCCCTTCCCGGAACAGTGAGTAGCTTAGAGCAAGTTCTTCTTGGGTGACGGAGTCGTGCCACGTAGATCGCAAATTGAGTAGTATTTAATATAGTCCTATCCTTTTACCTCCTTTACTCTATCCTTGCCTGAAGCTCTGATTCCTTGCGTCGAATAGTCGGATCCTTGTATTAACTGGTACGGAGTGGCTGAACCCCGAGGGGCCGAGGTCGACCAACGAGGGACCGGGTCTACCAATGAGGGACCCAGGTCTACCAATGAGGGACCCAGGTTGACCGATGAGGGACCGGGTCGACCAATGAGGGACCCGGGTCTACCAACGAGGGGCCAGGTCGATCAATGAGCGGCCATGATCAACTCCCTTTGGTACCGGTTAACCGGTACCCTGATACTGATTTTTCTTCGGCGGATCCTGCGGATTGTCCTCCACCAACGGTCGCTCCCCTTCGAGGCCCCTGTCTCTCTGGTCCCCTGTCCCTGACCCACGGCCTATACTCTGAATCCAACTGGAGTCCGGGACCTTCATATCACAAAATTAGCACTTCACCACAGTCGCGTATCGCTATTTTACCCTGTCGCATGGACAGGAACCTTGAGCGCACCAATTTCTCATTTTGCGGTGGCTTGAAGGCAATACGAAGGTCATTCTAGATGTATCCAGGGTGGGGAACGCGTGCTCTTCCACGAGGAGCTTTTCAATGGCCCCCTATTCCTTGGCCTTTGACGAACACCTCACCCGATATCGCCACGAGGCGATTGAGGGCATCTCACTCAACACCATTGAGATGGTGGAAGGTCGCGTGATCCAGATATAAATACAGGCGTCAAAGTAAGACGATTCGCTTATCCTAAACTTGGGCATAGGAAGAACTACTAAAAGCTACCAGCTGTAACGGGGATAGAACATATCGTCAATAGCTCACACGTGCGCTTGAGAAGGACTCAAGCCGGACTCAAGCCCAAGTATTAAGTGTTCAATAAATTTAACTCTAATTTTTATTTTTGTTTTAATTAGTACTATTTACGGAAATGTTTAGGTCGTAATATTTACGGCAGTGTTCCGGCCTTTCGGGAACCTCATAATTTCTGGCTGATTTATCATTGGTCCATATTGGGGCTTTAGGTCTCGATAATAAACCAATAATTAATTGCCATGCTGTGCCCGCTATTCGAGCACATCACCTGCCTATAATGTGAACATTATTTTTGCTGGTCTAAATTTTGTTATGTAGCCCATTACAACAAGGCCTTAAGGATGCTCCAGATACTTTTAATCGGATGGTGACACAAGTACTTCGCCCACTTCGCGATTTTGCACCAAGCTACTTTGACGACTTTTTTGTTCACAGCCGCACTGAGCAACACTCGGCTCTACGGAGATACACCTTCGACACTTAGCGCAGGTCTTTCAAGTAATGCGGAGAATAAATTGTTTGCGAATTTGAAGAAATGTGTCTTCTGTGCTCCCGGGATTTCAGTACTCGGTTGCTACGTCAGCAAGGAAGGTGTCCGCGCTGATCCTGAGAAGATCTCATCGATCTGTTCCTGGCCAATGCCCAGAAACCAAACTGAATTACGTCAATGGCTCGGTCTGGCGAATTACTTGCATAAGTATACGAAGAATTATGCTGAGCTAATTCAGCCAATATCGACTTTGCTCAAGAAAGATGCAGTCTGGTCATGGAAAGTATTATCCGAGGCACCAGTGCTGATGTTACCTGACGACTCTAAGCCATTACACCGTATGTGACGCGAGTAATTTTGCTATAGGATGTGCCCTCATGCAATTTGATGACGAAAATCGAGAGCGCGTCGTGAGTTTTCAATCACGACAGATAAAACCTGCCGAGAAAAATTATCCAGTACACGACAAGGAACTTTTGGCTATGTGTTACGCGCTAATCAAGCTCAGAGTATATTTTCTCGGCGAAAAGATGTTTTCTATCTACACAGATCACGCATCATTGCGTGCCGTGGTCAAGCGTCCTCACCTGTCCTAACGTATGGCACGATAATTGTCCTTCTTCGCCGAGTATAATTTTGTGGTGCATTACAAGCCTGGCAAGAATAACATTCTCGCTGACGCGCTTTCTCGTCGTCCTGATTACGATCCTCAGCGCGACATAGGCCATCAAACAGAGAATGCTGATGCCAACGATGATATCTGTGCGTGTTGTATCGAAATGGGAATCAATGCGTGAAATCGACACCCGTGTTGCCGATCCGAACTCAGATCGCTGAATTCTACGCGAATGATTACTTCTATGAGGGAATCATCAATTATCTCAGGGACCCGAGCGAAAGATTACTCGCGAAGTTGACGAAACCAACACGCGATAACATCAAGCGTTACGCGCTTGACGGACCGTTGCTTACGTACACGATGGACGTCTTTGATGATTCACCGCGTGTCTTCATCCCTGCTGATGACGACCTTCGAGCCCGATTGGTTCATGAGTCCCGACAGCCCAGCTGGCGGACACCTGGGTCGCGAAAAGCGGCTATTTCTCGCGTGTTGTTATGGCCGCGAATGTATAAGTACATCCAGAAATGGGTGCGCTCCTGTGAAACCTGTCAGCGTATGAAGCCCGCGCCGTCTTCACAAGCCCCATTGCGTCCGCTTCCGATTGCTACGGAAGCCTGGCGCTCGGTCAGCATAGATTTTATCTTTGGACTTCCACCGGATGAACAGAAACGCACGGGCGTATTGGATCGATTCAGCAAAATGGTGCATTTTGCTCCGGTCTCCGCCCACATTACGGCGGATACGACAGCGAAGATCTTCATTGATCTTATCTTCAGGCACCACGGCTTGCCAGAATCTATTGTTTCGGACCGTGACCCGCGTTTCACTTCGGCTTTCTGGGCCAAATTATTCCAGCTATTAGGCAAGCGGTTGCTTATGTCTACGGCGACCCATCCAAAGACGGATGGGCAAACAGAGCGCGTAAACGGAGTGCTCGAAGATGCTTTGAGCAGCTATGCAACAACGTTCTCGTGATAAAGTTCGTTTCTTCCCCTTGCAGAGTTCGCAGCCAACAATGCTGTACATGCGTCAATTGGGTTGACGCCTTTTTTTGCTAACAACGCGAGGCATTCTCGCGTTCCGGCGCTTCTTGTTCTTTTAGCTTCAGAGCACCCAGTCTCAAAGCTTGGTGGGGGAGTATCTACCGGTGGAATTGCGCCGAAACTATTGACGATTGATTACGATGAGGATAAGGTTGCTGCCGTTGCAACTACTGCTGGTGATTTTGTGGCCAACGGCATATCGACTCCTGAAGCGATGCATTCCATCGCGTCTCCCGTTGCTAATTATATTCCCAAAGAGGATTCGTCGCCTGTCAGTTCGGCTGCAGTAACCAAATTTCTGCTATTACAACAAGGAATCACGCGTTTTGTACGTGATGCATTAGAAGAGGCAGTCGACAAGCAAAAAGACAACGAAGACAAATGAGGTCAAAAGAATATGTTGACATTTCGAGAAGGCGACAGAGTATTATTATCAACTAGTGGATTACCGAACACCTCAGTGACGAATTTGGGCGCTCATAAGTTAGCGCCAAGATATATTGGCCCATTTCGGTTTGTTAAGGTTCATGGTGACGCTTACACGCTAGACATACCTACATTTCATTATCACGGAATCGATTGTCCGAATTCAAATCGTCCTTCCCTATGCGCTTGCACCCGACGTTCTATGTCGGGCTCCTCAAGGCTTACCTACCGGCGGATCTCCCTTCGAATCTTCCCCGCTCTTCTATGCCGGCTCAAAATCCGACACCCCTTGACGACGACGCTGACGACGACTGGGACCAAGTCCTCTCGAACGCGTGCAGACTCGATCTGCTGGGGTCCTCCGAACGCGGTCGTCTCAAGTTGACGTAGGCGCTCAGCCAGTAGCCGCTGCTCACGTCGAGTCCGCTCATCAGCCTCAGTCGTAGCGACCGCACGATCTTGAGCTCTCTCATCCATCTTGCGAGCATCAAGTAGGGCATTCTTAGACTCCTCGGCTTCAGCGCGAAGTAGGCGTAGCTCGTCATTCGACTGTACAAGCGCCCAATTGCGAGAATCGGCGCTCATCGCCAGAGATCTTCCGTCGTGATGCTCCTCCTCCATTAGTCGATGCATCGGGTGCGCGACATTGTATTGTTGACCGTATTGTCGATCACGAGAATCACAAGCCCCAGAAGACGAGTAATGACTCGGCGCTCACGAAAAACCATTCGGGAAACATTACAGGGTTCGCTGATTGGGATATTCACCGGCGGACGATACATGGGAGCCATCGAGTACGCTGACCAGGATGTACCGGACGTGATCGAGGACTATGTGTCCCGTAGAAAGATGGTGATCGCGACCGACGCTGCCGGTTCCATCTCCGATCTCGCGAGCCGTAATGCTCGTGAGCAACGGAACCATGACGACCTCCCGAGCGACTCCGAGACCGAGACCTATTACGAGGATCGGGAGCATACGGATGATACGGTTGACGACCTCGGCTACGTGAACGCCGTCGGCGATCGTAAGGACGCGTTCTCACTCGCCGTAGCTCGGACACCTGGAACTCCGAAAGGCTTCTCTCATAACGGGCAATCCATGGACGAATATGATCGGGCATCCCCCCGCGTACATACCAACGTTCCATTCCTGCCGGACCGGTCGCGATCTTCCCATGTTGCACGTTGGACATCCTTCACGAACGTGGACGTAACAAAGGTGATACTCGTCACAAGTCATGCGACAGATGCGTCGGCGCAGGTCGCCAATAGCGTGTCTATCACGCGTTCCCTCGCGACCGTCTAACCAGGACGTGAAGGACGTTCCTTCACGTCGGCTCACGTTCCAGCGTCTAATGAAGGCATACCAAGATCTCTGCAACGCATCGTCGGTATACGCGTTGTTCGTCGCTTTGCCTCTCACTGTACGGTATCGCGTGAGGAGGTCCTTCATGACCTCCAGTGGCTCGGGTTCGACAGCACCTTCAAGACCATACAAGCGCCACGGTTTCAAGTCCCCATCCATGATCTGCGGCGCCTGCTCTCTACGGATTGTCGCTTGGTGTTCCCAGTTCTGGCTGTCAGAGACATTGTTTCGTGGGCGCCTATTGTCCATGCTGCTCAGTTATGTCTAACTGAGCAGGTTCGAAATTACGCCGTTGGTCGAGAAGAAACTTTCTGCGATTCGCGCTTACGTTGAGGTAAGCGCAACTTAAAGAGGGGGATGATGTAATGGGTCTACCTATTACATAAGTAGTTATAGGATTAATACATAATTACATAAGTAGGCATAGGGCAGTATCCGATTAGCGGATACTGCGCGCATTTATTATTGGATTGGGGTGCCAGAACCAATACTTAATCCGATAATAAATTGACTTTCATATTGAGTGGTTCCCATGAGCTAGGGAACATATTCGGTCTTGTTGCGAATAAAACAAAATAAAAGAAAATAGAGTTATATTTACGATTGATTAAGAGCGCTTCCTCAACGCCCTTTTAATGTAAGACGGTAACGGGTCCTTATCCCATTACAGGGTTTGTGCTATGGGGTGCATATGCGCATACAATGTTCATTCGTTGGGCTTGTATGCAGACGTAGTTAGAGGACTCTAAATCGGTCAGATTGGGCATATTATCGCTAGGAGAGCTTAAACTGATAAATTAATCGTAAAACCAATACCGTGTTAACGGTAGGAAAATAAGAGTGTCAAGAGATGATACGTACAGGTCTTTTGCTCTCCCTGGAAAGCAATACAAATTTCTTGGATCCCTAAGATGTCGATTTGTAACGTCGACAGATATCGAGGAGGGATATGATGCTGCTTACGCCCGGTAAGCCCGTTACATGACATTGATACTTATGTTGTAACGGGCTAAGGACCCGTTACCGTCTTACACTAAAAGGGCGTTGAGGAAGCGCTCTTAATTAACCCGTAAATATAACTCTGTTTTATTTTTGTTTTAGTTTTAATTCGCAGTAAGTGCGAATATGTTCCCTAGCTCATGGGAACCACTCAAATATGGAAATCAATTTATTATTGGCTTATTATTGGGTCTGGCAGCCCAAAAATAAACCAATAATAAATTGACGCGCAGTATCCGCTAATCGGATACTGCCTTATGCCTACTTATGTAATTATGTATTAATCCTATAACTACTTATGTAATAGGTAGACCCATTACATCATCCCCCTCTTTAAGTTGCGCTTACCTCAACGTAAGCGCGAATCGCAGAAAGTTTCTTCTCGACCAACGGCGTAATTTCGAACCTGCTCAGTTAGACATAACTGAGCAGCATGGACAATAGGCGCCCACGAAACAATGTCTCTGACAGCCAGAACTGGGAACACCAAGCGACAATCCGTAGAGAGCAGGCGCCGCAGATCATGGATGGGGACTTGAAACCGTGGCGCTTGTATGGTCTTGAAGGTGCTGTCGAACCCGAGCCACTGGAGGTCATGAAGGACCTCCTCACGCGATACCGTACAGTGAGAGGCAAAGCGACGAACAACGCGTATACCGACGATGCGTTGCAGAGATCTTGGTATGCCTTCATTAGACGCTGGAACGTGAGCCGACGTGAAGGAACGTCCTTCACGTCCTGGTTAGACGGTCGCGAGGGAACGCGTGATAGACACGCTATTGGCGACCTGCGCCGACGCATCTGTCGCATGACTTGTGACGAGTATCACCTTTGTTACGTCCACGTTCGTGAAGGATGTCCAACGTGCAACATGGGAAGATCGCGACCGGTCCGGCAGGAATGGAACGTTGGTATGTACGCGGGGGGATGCCCGATCATATTCGTCCATGGATTGCCCGTTATGAGAGAAGCCTTTCGGAGTTCCAGGTGTCCGAGCTACGGCGAGTGAGAACGCGTCCTTACGATCGCCGACGGCGTTCACGTAGCCGAGGTCGTCAACCGTATCATCCGTATGCTCCCGATCCTCGTAATAGGTCTCGGTCTCGGAGTCGCTCGGGAGGTCGTCATGGTTCCGTTGCTCACGAGCATTACGGCTCGCGAGATCGGAGATGGAACCGGCAGCGTCGGTCGCGATCACCATCTTTCTACGGGACACATAGTCCTCGATCACGTCCGGTACATCCTGGTCAGCGTACTCGATGGCTCCCATGTATCGTCCGCCGGTGAATATCCCAATCAGCGAACCCTGTAATGTTTCCCGAATGGTTTTTCGTGAGCGCCGAGTCATTACTCGTCTTCTGGGGCTTGTGATCCTCGTGATCGACAATACGGTCAACAATACAATGTCGCGCACCCGATGCATCGACTAATGGAGGAGGAGCATCACGACGGAAGATCTCTGGCGATGAGCGCCGATTCTCGTAATCGGGCGCCTGTACAGTCGGATGATGAGCTGCGCCTACTCCGCGCTGAAGCTGAGGAATCGAAGAATGCCCTACTTGATGCTCGCGAGATGGCTGAGAGAGCTCAAGATCGTGCGGATGCTGCGACTGAGGCTGCTGAGCGGACCCGACGTGAGCAGCTGGTACTGGTTGAGCGCCTACGTCAACTTGAGACGACTGCGTTCGGAGGGCCCCAGCAGATCGAGTCTGCACGCGTTCGGGCAGGACTTGGTCCCAGTCGTCGTCAACGTCATCGTCAAGGGGTGTCGGATTTCGAGCCGGCACAGAAGAGCGGGGAAGATTCGAAGGGAGATCCGCCGGCAGGTAAGCCTTGAGGCGCCCGACGTAGAACGTCGGGTGCAAACGCATAGATGTAGGTATGTCTAGCGTGTAAGCGTCACCATGAACCTTAACAACCCGAAATGGGCCAATATATCTTGGCGCTAACTTATTAGCGCCCAAATTCGTCACTGAGGTGTTTGGTAATCCACTTGTTGATAACAATACTCTGTCACCTTCTCGAAATGTCAACATATTCTTTCGTCCTCTTCTGTCAGCATTCTCCTTTTGCTTGTCGACTGCCTCTTGTAATGCATCACGCACAAAACGCGTGATTCCTTGTCGTAATAGTAGAAATTCGGTTACTGCAGCCGAACTTACAGGCGACGTATGTTCTTTTGGAGCAAAATTGGCAACGGAAGACGCGATGGAAAGCATCGCGTCAGGAGTCGATATGCCGTTGGCCACAAAATTACCAGTAGTAGGTGAATCGTCAGCAACCTTATGCGCATCGGAATCACTCAGCAACAGTTTCGGCGCAATTCCATCCGTAGATACTCCCCCACCAAGCTTTGAGACTGGGTGGTCTGAAGCTAAAAGAACAAGAAGCGCCGGAACGCGAGGATGCCTCGCGTTGTTAGCGGAAAAAGGCGTCAACCCGGTTGACGCGTGGACAGCATTGTTGATTGCAAACTCTGCAAGTGGGAGTAATGAACTCCATGATGAAAACGATGGTGCATAGCTGCTCAAGACATCTTCGAGCACTCTGTTCACGCGCTCTGTTTGCCCATCCGTCTCTGAATGGGCCGCCGTAGACATAAGCAACCGCGTGACTAATAGCTGGAATAATTCGGCCCAGAAAGCCGAAGTGAAACGCGGGTCGCGGTTCCAAACAATAGATTCTGGCAAGCCGTGGTGCCTGAAGATAAGATCAATGAAGGTCTTCGCTGTCGTCTCCGCCGTAATGTTAGCGGAGACCGGAGCAGAATGCACCATTTTGCTGAATCGATCCACTAGAACCAAAACGCCCGTGCGTTTCTGTTCATCCGGTGGAAGTCCATACATTAAATCCATGCTGACCGAGCGCCAGTCTTCGTAGCAACTGGAAGTGGACGCAATGGGGCTTGTAAAGACGGCGCGAACTTCACACGCTGGCAGGTTTCACAGGAGCGCACCCATTTCTGGATGTACTTATACATTCGCGGCCAGAAAAATACGCGAGAAATAGCTGCAAACGTCTTTTCGCGACCCAGGTGTCCGCCATCTGGGCTGTCGTGAAATTCATGAACCAATCGGGCTCGAAGGTCGTCATCAGCAGGGATGACGACACGCGGTGAATCATCAAAGACGTCCATCGTGTACGTCAGCAGCGAACCGTCAAGCGCGTAACGCTTGATGTTGTCGCGTGTTGGTTTCGTCAACTTCGCGAGTAATTTCTCGTTCGGGTCCCTGAGATAATTGATGATTCCTGCATAGAAGGAATTATTCGCGTAGGATTCAGCGATCTGAGTTCGGATCGGCAACACGGGTGTCGATTTCACGCATTGATTCCCATTCCAATACAACACGCACAGATATCATCGTTGGCATCAGCATTCTCTGTTTGATGGCCTATGTCGCGCTGAGGATCGTAATCAGGACGACGAGAAAGCGCGTCAGCGAGAATGTTATTCTTGCCAGGCTTGTAATGCACCACAAAATTATACTCGGCGAAGAAGGACAATTATCGTGCCATACGTTAGGACAGGTGAGGACGCTTGACCACGGCACGCAATGATGCGTGATCTGTGTAGATAGAAAACATCTTTTCGCCGAGAAAATATACTCTGAGCTTGATTAGCGCGTAACACATAGCCAAAAGTTCCTTGTCGTGTACTGGATAATTTTTCTCGGCAGGTTTTATCTGTCGTGATTGAAAACTCACGACGCGCTCTCGACCCTCGCCATCAAATTACATGAGGGCACATCCTATAGCGAAATTGCTCGCGTCACAAACGACGTGGAATGGCTTAGAGTCATCAGGTAACATCAGCAATGGTGCCTCGGATAATACTTTCCATGACCAGACTGCATCTTTCTTGAGCAAAGTCGATATTGGCTGAATTAGCTTAGCATAATTCTTCGTATACTTATGCAATTAATTCGCCAGACCGATCCATTGACGAAATTCAGTTTGGTTCCTGGGCGTTGTCCAGGAACAGATCGATGAGATCTTCTCAGGATCAGCGCGGACACCTTCCTTGCTGACGTAGCAACCGAGTACTGGAATCTCGGGAGCGCAGAAGACACATTTCTTCAAATTCGCATACAATTTATTCTCGCGCATAACTTGAAACTCCTGCTTCAAGTGTCGAAGGTGTACCTCCGTAGCGCTGAGCTTTTCCTCAGCGCGACTGTGAACGAAAATGTCGTCAAAGTAGCTTGGTGCAAAATCGCGAAGTGGGCGAAGTACTTGTGTCACCATCCGATTAAACGTATTTGGAGCGCTCTTAAACCCTTGTAGCATGACTAACTACTCCCAAAGCATCCCGCTTGGGGTGCTGATCACAGTGAACGGAATGTCACTGTCCCTCATAAGGATCTGATAGAAGCCTTCTGTCAAATCTATGGCGCTGTAGATCTCGCTCCCGGACATGGTATTTAATACCATGTCTTTTCGAGGGATAGGCGTTTGAGCCGGGATCGTGGCGTCATTCAGCTTGTTGAAGGCGTGCACAATGCGCCAACCGCCGGTGGATTTATTCACACAGAAAGTCGGACTCGAATGTGGCAAGATACTCTCGCGGACATGGCCAGCCTTGCGGCGACCCTCGAAAAATTCATCAATAGCGATGACTTGGTCGCGCGGTAACGGCCACTGCCGTGTCACGCAATATTTCGATCCTGGCACGAGATCTATCTCGTGCCGCACACCACGATCTGCCGGAAGATCAGCTGGAATTTTCTCCGGGAAAATATCGGCGTACTCACGGGCGATATCGTATACAGGGTTGCCCGAAGCACGAAGAGCATCCCAAGACTGTGCCGCGAAGCGTTCTTCGCGCGCTGATTTAGGCTCGGCGCTCTTCGGGCGAGCCTTTAGAACGTCTTCACTGGCTTCTTCGGTAGCTGAAACGATGCACACTTGCTCGATGTCGCCGGCCTTGAGGTCATGAAGGAAGTCCTTCCATGTAAGGTCTGGCAGAGATGTGATATCTGCAGCAGTGCACGGTGGACTCGCTACCTCAATGTAGCAGCCACGATGTGGGGATCCCTCCACATATTCAAGCGCGCATACGGATTCCGTCACTACGGAATCATATGCATCAGCATCTTGACGTGAATTTCGTCGTCTCGGTGATCGGCGTGCTCCTTCCTTGCGTTTTCTCTTGCGCCTCGAGCCCCTGCTCGAGACTGGCACGTCGCTATCACTAGAGGATGATGTACCCCCCTTTAGACGTGGGAGCTCTGTCTCCACCACGTCGGTCTCATGCGGATCCGTAGTCCGCCCATTCTCGTCAATCAAAAGCGGGAGCTCGTCTTCGACCGCTTCACTTGTTTGCGGGAGCCCCTGCTCGACCGCCTCGATATTTATCGGGAGCCTCTGCTCGTCCGATGGACTTGTACGCGGGAGCCCCTGCTCGACCGCCTCGATATTTATCGGGAGCCTCTGCTCGTCCGATGAGCTTGTATGCGGGAGCCCCTGCTCGATCGCCTCGAAATTGATCGGGAGCCTCTGCTCGTCCGATGTGCTTGTATGCGGGAGCCCCTGCTCGACCGCCTCAAAATTGATCGGGAGCCTCTGCTCGTCCGATTTGCTAGTATGCGGGAGCCCCTGCTCGACCGCCTCGCTGTGAATCGGGAACCCCTGTTAGACCGATGTGTGTGTGTGCGGGAACCGCTGTTCAACCGCCTCGCTGTGAATCGGGAACCCCTGTTCGACCGATGTCTGTGTCTGCGGGAACCGCTGTTCGACCGCTTCGTTCTGTGGCTCCGTCAGTGTAACGGAACATACTGCGCACAGAGGGCCATCGCTCTCTCTGTGTTGACTACTAGTCGTGGCGAGTTCGTTCACGACCCTGACGTGAGGACAATCGGATGAAGCGACCAACAAATGAGTAAACACTTCACTGACGTCATAACCGCTTCGTCGTTTGACGGACCGAGATAGCCAATCTATCTTCGGCTGATACCGTGACAGCCACGGTATCCCAAGTATGCAATCAAATGCATAGTTCATCTCGTACACCAAAAATTCGTCGTTGCTCTGGAAACCGTCGAAAGTGTACGGTAAAACCACTGTTTTTCGCGGGACACGTTTTGGTTGTCCATCGGCAAGTTTGACAACGATGTCACCTGGACTTTCTCAAACCATGACAGTCGACGGGAGAAGGGAAAACAGGTTGCACGGAAGAAGTTGTTGGAAGCGCCAGAATCCAACAACGTTCCGAGTGGTCGCTTCACTCCAGCGACGATGAGACTGATGATAATCAGTCTCGAATCATCGCGCATGGTGGTGGCATTGAAGTGAGTATGAATCACTTTAAGGCTAGTAGCCCGAGCTGCCACCTGAGTACTCGGGGCTCCATTTATGCCAGTAGGGCGCCCCGCGCCTACTGGAACCGCTCGTTTTTTGGCGGGACCACCGACGACACAGCGTCTCCTCGTGAGACAGCTGTGTTCATCGTCACCGGCGCAGGTGCACGACAGACAGCCGCATGATGGCCTGTTTTACCACAGCGAAAACACTTCATCGTGTTAGGATTACGAATGTCGCGGCTTAATGATTTGCCGCGACCACGAGAGGACTAATTAATTTCCATTGGCTCTGGGCCAGACATCCGGGAATGTTGTGACGCTGCGTGCAGGTACGACGACGCGACAGTGTAATCCTCACGAAGCGCGAGGGCAAATGCCTCCTCGAGGGACTTTGGCTCAGCACGTGTGAGGCAGTAACGCTTCATGCCCTCTTGCATACCAAAGATAAAGACATGGACTTGTGAAGCCATGTCAATTGGCTGCGTGGTAATGCACGAAGCAAGATGACGTGTCTTCTGCACGTAGTCACGCATCGACAGCTTGCCCTGTCTGAGTAAAAAGACCTCTGCACGAAAGCGAGATTCATCTTGAGGAGGCTCGAAAGCCAGTCGTAAGTCACGCTGGATATCGTCCAGCGTAGGAAACGCTGACTCATCTACGACGAGCTTTCCGAGAGCCCATTCCTTGGCTTTGCCGGCAAGACGAGACAACAGGAAATTGACCTTGGCCGTCGGAGCGTCAATTAATCTTGACGCTATTGCAATATCCACCTCGCGAAACCAGCGATTGAGGGGGAGACGATCCGGACCATCACCGGAGTACGTTGACGTCTCCATCTTGATAGCGTCATGGTGTGAAGTGCGCGAGGGAGTCAATACTCGCCGATTCGCTTCGGCGAGCTCGCGCACCATAAATTCTTGGATGGCGGCACGTTGATCATCAGGCGTCGCTGTGCTCAGCAGCGACTTCACGATAGTTTCACCAGACACCGCCGCGAGGCGGTGTAGAGCCTTTCACTCCACCGAGGTGAGATGTGAAAAATCAGAATGCTCCAGCGAGACCGCTGAAGCCACCGAAGACTCGTCCATGTTAATCTCGTATCTGGTCATTGGAAGGACTACGAAGTGCTACCAGGTGTAACGGGCTAAGGACCCGTTACCGTCTTACACTAAAAGGGCGTTGAGGAAGCGCTCTTAATTAACCCGTAAATATAACTCTGTTTTATTTTTGTTTTAGTTTTAATTCGCAGTAAGTGCGAATATGTTCCCTAGCTCATGGGAACCACTCAAATATGGAAGTCAATTTATTATTGGCTAATTATTGGGTCTGGCAGCCCAATAATAAACCAATAATAAATTGACGCGCAGTATCCGCTAATCGGATACTGCCCTATGCCTACTTATGTAATTATGTATTAATCATATAACTACTTATGTAATAGGTAGACCCATTACATATGTGAAGTGTCAATAAAAATATTATAGCAAATAATTTCTGACAATAATATATTTTGTTATAATCTTGTCCACGCTTCTCCTTGAAGTTGGAGATGCCCTCTAATTGGTTGATATGGGCCATTATATCAACCAGAGCGCTGACCAACTGCCGATAAACATGCGCAATGAATGGAGGGCACGAAGGTAGCATACATAGTTGTACTTTAATATAGTTAAGACAAGGTTATTAATGATTTAGCTTTTATCGGATACTTTAATCATATTAAATACAGTTCTCTTTTCCTCTACTTCTAAGCGTGTTGTTTAGAAGTAAAGCTTCCTCTGCCTCTTGTGTAAGAGAGGTTTTATGGCACCTGCTTTCACTGTAATCAGTAAAGGTAGACTATACTGTTATCAGTATAGTCGTAGGGTGATTCATTACAAAAACGATGGATTGAACATTAAACCAACCTAAGAAAAAATGCCTGGAATGCTTCGTGCGTGGCTGCTGCGTTTTGCCGGCTTGGCTAGCGGTGAAAGAGATGAATTGAGGGATAGACCCTTCAAAGACTGAAGGTTGCCGTGAAGCACCAGTCGGGAGGTCTGAGCTAGCATCATGCTGGATCAAGCTTTCCGGGCGGGCGTCACCCCAATCCGACCAGAAAGCAAGAAGAATATTACAGTAAATATAATGTTGTCGAATATATTTAGTTATAATAATATGTCTATTAACACTTCATATAAGTGTCAATATTATGTCAAGGGATCACCCCGTTACAGCCACCTTTTGATCACTCGTTTTCGGCTCTTACATTATAGAAGAGTCTTGCATGCGGTTTCCAGGCTTTTGAAAATTAAAGCAGTTTCTTTGCTGCTCATCCGCCTGTGACGTCGTACTTTGGGGTACTTTGTCTGCTGATATTATCTTTCTGGCGCCGATTTGTGATCTTGCACCGATATACTTATGCCAATTCTCGAACGTTAGACTGCCTCCATCGTCCTGCACATTATTAATGACATCATGGGCACCAAGCTACCAATTACTCTTGCAAACATACCCATTAGCAAAATATAATCTTTAAATATTTCAGGAGTGTCTACCTTGTCGTCTACGCTATTAACTTTGCCTCTCAGACGATTAAAGTGCACACTCAAGAGCAACGATCGGTTTAACATCTGTGTAAAGATCGGGTCCCGGAAACCTGCGCTCACAGCTACTAATTAATATTATTAATATTATGTTTTCCACGTGCACCGTGACGACCTTAGGTTTGCACTTCATCGCGTTTAGCTTGTAACGGTCTAAAAGTTGCACGGTTCTTTAAGTATAGAATACTTATGGGAAGGCTTATATACGAGGTACCTTAGGCCTGCCACTTGGGTGTGGCACATCAATGTGACTCCCCCTCGTGAATGTGATACCCATGGATGGATTCACATCAACGAGGATGACGCCAGTTGGGACTGAACGTCATGGTGACGCTTCAAACAGACGTCACCCGCGAGCTTAAATATAGTTTAAGCTCGCACGTAAGGATAAGCTTTTAAAGAGACGCGTATCCAATCTTTGCATAATTAATCAATCAGTAGTTAAACTTATATTTAGTTTAAATCTATTGAATAGAAGTCAGTCTTGAATCGACTAAACATCGCATACTGCGCACGAGAAGCTGTATAAGCTTTTGCGTGTCGTAAGTGTAGCTCGTGTCTTAGTAGTTCGTCGCGCGGTTCGCTTTAAAGCGACTGGCAACGATTGGTACAGCGCTTTTTAGCGCCGACCAACACCACTACCACCGCACGCGGAGGTAAGGCGGTATAACCGTTTTCTCGCGCTGCTTGAAGGTGTGCCCGCGTAGTGCGTGGCTGCTTCATTACGAAGTGCCCGTCTACATAGCTTGTTGTAAAGGAAATCCTCTTGGTTTTTTTCGTTGAGGCTTAAGTCTTTCCCTCGTAAAAATTTTCCAAGTATATCTACATCTCAGTGTCAGTTGATTTCGTCATCATACGCTGACCCAACTCCATCGATAGTAAAGCAAGAATTAGCTGATTGATCGTTATTTGTGCTTCTCGAAAGGTTTTTACATCGTTTGTACTTACGTTACCTACGCGAATCTAATTTCTTGTAGTATAATCTAATAAATCCTTCTCCTCAAAGGTCAGTTTCATCATCCCTTTGTAGTACGCCCAGGATTGCCCATGTCATCCTACAGGTCGTCCATATTTGTTCAGCTCTACCTTATTTGACTGCACTCAAGTAGGATTACGTTTGTACTTCCTGACACAAACGGATCCTCTCTCTGCACACGAAAACTTACAGCCTATGCCCGTAAATGCGTCGCCGTTTTATTGTCACGCTTAAGCCTTGGTCAGGCTTGAGAGCATAACCCGGTTGCAATCTCTCTTTGATGAAATGCAATCTTCTTTTGTTGTATATACATCTTGACACCCAGAGATATATTTTACTTAGCTTATGTAACGGGGTTACACGACGTCATACCGAATATACATTACGGTTGAAGCTCTATATTGCATATTATGCATTCGTAATACCGATCCTTTTGAAAAGAAGTATTATATATGAGTGATACTATAAGGCATTAGTAATAGCTTATACTATCGGTATCAGTAATACTTTTTACTTTCGGTATCGTTTTCAATACGTATACAGTAGTACTAAGTACAACATACACTGATGATTAAATGATTCCATATCCAGATACAAGCAATGGCATACTATAGTTGCTATAATAATAATAATTAATCTAGTGTAGGGTACTTAGAGCAGAACTATTCATAGAGTCTTAATGCTTAAATAAAAATCAGTTCTCATTTTGAGTTTGAGATCGCAAGTCTCGATAAGACTCGTTCTCTTGTGCACTTCTTGCGTTAGTTCTTTGAACCTTAAGCTTCTAGCTTGTTCTTGCACGTTGTGCATTGGTTCTGAGCCTAGAACTATTGCTTGTAGACCAGAAGTCCCTCCTAGTTCCTCAGAACAGGGTAACTTTTTAGTCATTAATTAGCTCCTTAGCACTAAGTGACTTTTAGCCGCAAATTTATTTAGTTCTCTAAAACTGAGGCTTTCAGACTAAAAGTCTTCCTCTGACTAGGAGCTGTGTAGCTCCCCTATAGCTTAGCTCTTTTTTTTGGCTACAGACGACTTTCCTTGCATTTTGCACTTTACTGACTGAGCTTTTATGTATGCGATTCCAGCTAACCTGCAAACGCCACTGTGGTGGAGTGGGATTCGCAAAATTGCTGATGCGACTCCAACTCTCCATTGGTGCCCGGACGACCGACTAACGGAAGGGGTACCCCGATTCCGTGTATAAAGTTTTCCTTACGTTGTGTACCCGTCGGTAGGGCGGGTTTTTGCTCTCTTCTTGGTGGACTTGAGTCGATGTTGATCCTAATTGGGTAAGGGATAGGGGGTTTGTTGATCTTGTGGAAATCCTCACAAGACCGACCGAATACTTGTTTGTTGATCGTACCAATAGATCCCAATAGTCCAATAAAGCGAAGCTTGAATCTTCTGACCACTTGAGCAGAACCTTCTGACCACTTGATCCCTACTGCACTTGCTTGCCTTGTCCTTACTTGTTATTTCTGCGTCGGATCGCAGTTAAGTTGTTGTGTTGAGAATCCCTTCACCTGACCAAACCAATCCAGGGTGCACTTGTAGTCGATATTCTCGGCGTCGGGAGGCCAAATATCCTGCCCGGAATAGAGAAATCGACACGTGTACTTAGAAGCAAATTGAACTATGTTTAATGTTAACCAATCAAATACCAAAACCTATGATCTTGCCTATCTGTATCTCAGGATCTATTGCCACGTATCACCCTTTCGGAAAAATCAGATCTTTTAATGTGGTTCACTCCAATATCGCCGCGATCTGGATCGCTACCTCGCTTGGATCTAATACCATTTTTGTATCGGATCGCTGTACTAATAATTAGTATCGGATCGCGGTCCGCTGGATCATGACTTGTCCTTTTCACCATTCCTCGGATCATGTGAAATGATACATCTATATGACATGTCATGTCCACCTCATTCCAGTCTTCCATAGCGACGTGATCTACACCAGACCGTCTTCCACATACTTGGATGTACCAATCCTCCTTCTTAGCGATCGCGTCACGCGGATCGCCATCGAGAAATACCGGAGATCGCAATTGCGTAGTTTCTAGGCCATAGTTAACTCTACATAGAACTGCAAACTCCACCATTCACGATTTTCCATCCCATTTGCAATGTCTCGAAACTTCTTCTGCGGGATCGCGATCATCAATATTGGCCATTTCGAATTAACCGAGAACTAACCGAAGATATGCGATCACACTTTGCCAAATTCAATCTTTTGCTTCGCCACACCACCTGGCCACCTATGTCTGTCGACTCGTTCTTTCTGATCTTCGCCGTTTCCCTCTCCATTGATATAAAGTGTTATCGTCGGTAAACGGACTTGAAAAGTACCAACGGAGTCAGTTTGGGAACAAATCACAACAGGATGGGGTCCAAGTCGCCCGTTCATATAAGAACCAGCTAAAAGAAAGAGTAATGGTAGAACTTTCCGACCGTCTGAGAAGTCGTGCATGCATCAGCACACAAGTTTCTCATTTATCTGTGAGCTTCGATACCCGCTTTCTATAAGGAGTTTAGAATGCTACCCGTTTTTCAGCCCAGCTAATTAATCAAAACAAAAATGCGACGTGGTAAATGAATATAAAGTTGTGCGTCCTTCCAGTATATTTCATGTGGTGGTCGATCGGATAATATTAACAATTTTCGTCGCTTATAATATACTGGAAGGACGCACAACATATAACGTTGTTCGTCGTCTAAACGAATTTATATGTTATAACGTAATTACTTTTTTGTCATTTCTATTGATGCAACGTGGCAAATATTGTTCCGACTCGAACTTCCGACCTTCAGTCTCCATTCCCGTTCGCAATGGCCAAGCACCATTTCACTGGTGCTACAACGAAAGCTGAAAGTGCTTTACGTACCTCGCCCAAAAAAAAGAATGTTGTCATTCCCAGCTCGGCTTCTCTGTGGCTTTCATTCTGCTCCAGCTTTTTGCCGAATCTGCTAGTGATCGTCGTAGCTGTCGCCGCTGTCTACTTCGAGTTTACGACGAGTGATTCCTATGTGCATTCGCCAGCGCTTTTGTCGCTCCTTAAACGCTCGTTTATCTTTTGGGCCTGTTTGGCTGCGCGAACTCAACTCACTGACTTCGTGACGCCACCGGAGGTATCTCGTCGTCCTCCGTCAATTCGTAAGGAAACGAGTCGCCACGTACGAGCGCTCTTCGCTGCTATTGCTGCCAATTTATTGGGATCAGCCATTATCCGCCCGGTTTTTGGTGCCACACCGCAGTTTGAAGATACCATAAGACTTGTTGTGCCCATTTACTTCCTCGTTGAAATCGTCGTCGATGGTCTACAATTTCCGATGCCTCTGCTCAAGACAATCATAGGCTTGAGTGTTAGCTGGTTAAAGGCTATCATGATCCCTAAACTGGTTATGGAATGGCAGTCAAGCACTAATGCTCATCCACTCGGATTCCTTGCCATCTCCACGGCCAATTTGTATGCCAGTGGACTGGTGCTGCGCTATTTGAAAAACTACGCCAGAACGAACCGTGTGCTTGACTTGTCAATGAGCGGCATCGGAAGCATACTACAGATTGTTGGAACTAGTGGTGCTATCGGTGTTGTAGCGTATGTTGCGAATTATTTCATGTTGCATGAAGAACGCGTTTTGGAAGCTCGTGTGCTCTACTTTTGCGTGGCTTGGTTCGCACTTCATAAATACTGGAAGAAAGCAGTAGGAGAACTGCTGGTGTCGATGTTCACCTTGCCGACCAAATCAAAGACTCTGTGAAAAATAAGGAGTACTTTGCACGAACATATCTTCCTCTTTCATCAAGGTGGTTTCCAGTCACAGTTCAGGACCTACATAGCCCAAGGTAGATATATACTGTATCAACCCTGTATCATACAAAAAAGTAACTCGTCGCTTTTCTTCTTCACCTTGCCAGCTTTTCATAAGAGTCTCACTCAGTCGCATGGATCTAAAATTGCTGCTAAGAATAACATGTGCGTGCTAAAGCAACAGCCGCATCACTCACAATACTCACACGCGATCTAAGTTGCGAGTAACTAGCGAGGATATGGCGTCGTCCGTGGAATTATTGGTGTCAAAGATGTTTGACAGCAACTACGTGTTGTCCAGAATTTTGGAAGTGAATGTGCTTTGGTGATCATGTTCATTGCCGTTGCGACAAACACTTGGTGTGCTTATGTCTTAACATGTATCGCAAACATGTGAAATTACAAACGCGAATTGTAATAGCACGACAAAATCGTCAAAAACCGTCCAGCGTTACGTGACAGCACGGACGCAGCAATATGTGCTGAAAGGCATTTCAGTATCTTAGAGTTGATTAATTGGTGTACGCAACCACACGTCACGTTGAGCGTATCACGAGCGTTGCAGTGCGTTATTGACAGCGCAAAGTGTTAAAATGGATGGATTGTCAGTAGACAGACAAGTCGTTAAAAGCACTTCGATAAAGATAGTGCTAAGACATCATAGATTTTGTTAGAAGCAGCAAACGTAATCTGCCCAAACGTTTATACACGACAAAAGCCACTGGTGATCTACTGACGGGTAGTTTGGTTCCCATATAAGTCCAATGTAGCAAATCATATATACTGGTCTTGACAGTCGAGTAGTGCCCTGACATTATCTCGAACGTGTACCAGCCATGCGACCTGCTTGTCGAGATGGACCAGTATTTCCTCCAGCTGCGGGATTGGCACTGAAATTCGTGCATACTCCATTATCTCGACTTTTTGGCCCCGCAAGGCACTGCCAATAATGAGTGTTAATACATTCAAACGTGGTGCTCTTCACAAATGGTAAAAGTTTACTGCTCACCAAACACAACCGATAACATCCTTCCTCGATGCACAGCCACCCGGGATATTCGTAATCGCTTTTTGGGTAGCCTTTATTCCGAAAGCCTCCAACAGCTATAGAAATTGCACATTGCAACCGGTTATCGACCAAGATCTACAGAGCTCGTCACATTGGTGAAACTGCGTACCAATTCGCCGCGATGAACGGAGAAGTCAACAATGACCTCGTGTGGAAGTGCAGGCTTGAAGCTCTGTGTCGAACAAAGAACACGTTAGTTCTTCATCTACAAAACCTTCGTCACTAGCTAATGACCACGCACGTGATCGACATGGGAGCAGTACGGGAACCGACGACAACTGGGTAGCCGCAGGACATCTGCTGCATTGCGGAGCTCCTGGCAGATACGATCTAGACTCTGGAACGTGTGCTGCACGATCTCCACGTACATCTCGACGTCCTCATTGCTAGAATGTTCATTCATTAGATCTTGACGCTGCACATGTAAGAACTCCTTGAGTATCGCCAGCCTCCCCATTTGGCTTTGCACGATACCGTGGAACTCGAGGATCTGATTCAACACACAATACTGCTGCAGTCTGAGGGCGCCATTAGAATATCAGTACACCATTGGAATGAGCAATGTCAACTTCATATGTCAAAGCTTTTCTCATACGTGCTGATGATCGGTGCATTGCGCTGGGATTTGGTGAGCTTGATTTCTATCCGGCCAAACACCACGAGGTGGCCCTATCATTAACATCACAAAAGTCATGACGACTCTAACTCAGTACTTTCAGATCTTCAGACGAACCTCCACACGAATGTCAGCTTTGATAGCCGGCGACGATGCATCGCGGTCCAAGCGGATGCGGCCCCAAATAAAGTCGATGCGCTCCAGCTCATGTGCCGCGTAGTCGATTGCCGAGTTCACGTCCTTGAGCAGGTAGTAGCGTGTCTCCCGCTTCTGCTTGGACAGAATAATAACGGTTAAGGGAGTACTATAATATGTTATTTTACGAAAACCTTACCCAGGATCTGATCTCTTCTTTGACTTCTTGGTCGCGGAGATCCACAGGTGCTGCTGCGTGTTGTGCAAAGCTATTGGACATGTTCCAATTCTTTCTGTTTGTCTGAAGTCGGAATTAAGAATGACACTCTTGGCACAGTGTCTCCTTCCCTTGCACGCGCCTATATTGCCGTCGTCTCCTGTCTTTTTAATGGACAGACACTACTTCGCTGACTTGCTACTACGACAGAAGATGGCTAAACTTGAATGAAAAAGAAACAATCTCCTCATCTAGATGACTCAAATTATTGCTAATCGCCAGGATTCAGCGAGTGCTGTTAGTCGGTGATATAGAGTCGCGGAGCTTAAAGAGCTCATCCCTACCACGAAACCTGATGCATTTTCGTCAAGCTTGTCACAAATGCGAGAAACACCATAAACTTTTCGATTTCATACAATGATAAGCAACGCGCACATTAAGTTGGCGTTGCTTGTGATACTTTTGTATATACAGTACTGTATTTCTATCGCTTGAACGCATCAATTTGCTCGTGCACAACAAAGGATCGTGCAATATCCATGGATAAGGAGGCAACCCGGGCTTTGTGTTCATATCCATCATCTATCACGATCGTCATGACGACCTCCTTTGATGATCCAAATCCACAAAATCATCTATCAAAATACCATCGTAACCTTCACTATCAACACATCGTTAATACGATAAACATACATAATGGGTGCACCACCAGGGTGACAGACCATACACGCCTTCCTTCAGGGTAACTAAGATCGCATCCCTTCTTTACTATTATGCAAAAGGAAATGATGTTTTACGCTCCAAATTGACACCGAGAAGTCGGATGGTCTTCACAGTACCAAGTGCTTGGCTCGGATCATCACATCTACTTGTTTGGTGATCCTAAGAGGTCCCCCATAAGAAGCTGCAGTAAAACATCCGTTTTGGCAGTCGACTGCGTCTCGAGCAGGCTCAAGTCCTTGGTCAAGTGTCGTCCTGAGCCGCTGTCCAAACTATAAAGGGGTTACACGACGTCATACCGAAAGCACATTACGCTTGAAGCTCTATATTGCATATTACGCATTCTGAATACCGATCCTTTTGAAAAGGGGTATTATATATGAGTGATGCAATAAGCTTTCAGTAATACCTTATACTATTGGTATTAGTAATACCTTATACTTTCGGTATCAGTAATACTTCTTACTATTGGCATCGGTCTCAATACTACAACGTACACTAATGATTGGATGATTCCATATCTAAAATCAAACGATGGCATACTATAATTACTATTATAGTAATTAATCTAGTGTAGGGTACTTAGGGTAGGACTATTCATAAAATCTTAATGCATAAATATAATCAGTTCTCCTTTTGAGTTTAAAATCGCAAGTCGTTCTGACTTGTTCTCTTGTGCACTTCGTGCGATGGCTCCTTGATTATAAGCATAGCTTACACTTTTTGTAACAAGGTGAGCCGTTACATAATTTAGACACTTATGTGAAGTGTCAATAAAAATATTATCATAGCTAATAATATTTGACAATATTATCTTTTGACATAGTATTGTCCTCGCTTTCCCTTGTAGTTGGAGATGCTCTCTAATTGGTTAATATGGGCCATTATATCAACCAGAGCGCTGACCAACGGCCGATGGACACGCGCAATGAATGGAGGGCACGAAGGTAGCATACATTGTTGTACTTTAAATAGTTAAGACAACGTTATTAATAATTTTATTTTTAAAATAGTCTAACTATATTAAAACAGTTCTCGTTTTCTTCTCAACTTAGCACTTGTTTAGTTGATAAGCTTCCTCTGACTCTTGTGTAAGAAAGGTTATCAGGCACCTTCCTTCACTATCATTATTAAAAATTTACTATACTGATATCAGTATAGTCGGAGGGTGCCCCATCATACTTTTGCACTCTGTGCTTCGTAATTAATGCATCTGTGCTTTATGATCTACGGGAAGCTGATTTTCATGAAATTTGCCGCACTAGTGACGCTCAAATATCCATACTTGATGCTGGGCCTGATCGCGATCGCAATCTCTCCAAAGATGATTTTAAAACCCATTTCTCCCGAGATAGATACAAAATCGATTCCTCCAGATATAGAACGCGCCATTCTTGATATGTATAACCAATGGCGCGTTGAGGATTTGAAATGCGTTGCATTCTCGTACGTTCCTGTCCCTCACAAGATTACTAATCTCTTTACCCGCAATAGTTTCATCAGCAATCGCGACAACCTTCTCGACTCACCCGGTGCTGGCTCCACTGGAGCTACGCTGCCACCCGTGTATCGTGTAGATGAAAGCACGACCAGTAAATTAAACTCTCCACAGTCGATGGCGAGACGAAACATCGCGCTATTCCTTAGCACCATAAGTGAAGACCAGAACTTTGGACAGGATTGCAAACTATTGGAAACCGCACCTACTTTGGATACAGGGAAAGTAAGTTGAAGAAGATTGTGGTATAAGCATAGAAGTGATTATCTGATAAAGGTTTTAGTGCAGTACAGGCACATTGCAGTCAGTCCGAAATATACCTTAAGATTAACAAGTTTTTTGTGAGTGCGTTCTAGTGCGTTTGAGTGCTGATTACGTTGAAGTTATGAGTCCAACTACACACAGGCTACGCGGTGCTACAGGACCGTCAAGAACACCAAGAACAAACATGTCACTATCGTCAGACTCTGACAGCGACACAGGCAAACATGAAGGCTTTCGAATCGATTCATCGGGGATTCCAGTTCGCTGGAACGGAGACGACTGGACTTTTTACCAGCATGCCATGATCAATGCTTTCGAGGAGAGATTATTAGATCAGATCGCTATCGGAAAGGAGACTTTGTACGTTAAATGGGGCGCAAAAAATAAATGTGAATTCAAGAAAATGCAAGTGAATATCATTATATCAATTCAAGGATCGCTTTCGATGAAATTTGCAATGCAAGTAGTGATGAAAGGGACAGGCACGGAGATATGGTCCTAGCTCGTATTGTAACGGGGCTAGAACGTACCGTCACTAGCTTACACGTGCGCTCGAGGAAGACTCAAGCCAAAGTATTAGGTATTAAGTAAATTTAACTCTGATTTTTATTTTGGTTTTAATTCGTACTAATTACGAAGATTTTAGTCGTAATAAATACGACAGTGTTCCCGCCTTTCGGGAACCACACAATTTCAGGTTGATTTATCATTGGTCCATATTGGGGACTTTTAGGCCCCAATAATAAACCAATAATAGATTACCACGCTGTGCCCGCTATTCGGGCCCAGCACCTGTCTACATATGTAATTGTTTATTTGTGTTAATACTATATGTGTAATGTAGCCCATTACATCACCCCCTTCTCATGACAGCACTCACCAACCGTGAGTGCTCAACTGTCGAAAACCCTTCGCCCACAAACGAACAAGCAATGTCCGGAGACGCAACACCCAATCCAGCAGAACGCCCAAGATACATCAGCGGGAATGCATCAACCAGCATCATGGCGCGGAAGCTCATACCTTGGTCGCTGTACGACTTGTCCGAAGCTCACGCTCCGGACTCGCTGGACATGATGCGGGACTACTTCCGCCGATTTCGAAAACTGCGCGGGAAAGGTCTTGATGGAATCGAGCATGAAGCTTTACAACGATCTTGGTGTGCCTTCATCCAACGTTGGAATCGGATGCTCGAGGATGGTAGCAGCTTCCAATTATGGCTCGCCATGCGAGAGGAGCTTCGCGCTGATCACTCCATCGGCGCGCTACGCGAAAGAGTGTGTGAGGATGCTTGGAATGAGGACCGTCTCTGCTTCGTCCATGTCAATGAAGGATGCCAATCTTGTGACTCGACTCCACGCCCAACTCATGACGAATGGCGACGACACATCGCTGTCCACTTAGTGATCGCGAACGAAGTTGGATTGCAAAGTATGAGCGAAGTCTGAGCGAATGGAGAAGCGCAATTATTCGTGGTGCGCCTCGCTGGCAGCACCTCTCTCGACAGCGGAGTCAATCTCCGCGGGATCATCAGCGCAGGGCAGCGACACGTTCGCTTGCCCGTCCTGCTTCCTGCTTCGCGATTCTCGCCTCGCAATCGCGATATGCATTCACTGCGACGTTCTCGTTCACGGCGTCGTTCTCATTCGCGACATCGTTCTCGTTCACGGCATCGTTCTCGTTCGCGACATCGTTCTCGTTCGCGTCATCGTTCTCGTTCCCGACGACGTGAATCTCCTTACCGCTCTCGTTTGTCACGAGAGCGTTCGCGTGCTCGCCCGCCTTGGAATAGTCCGACTTCGTGGCTTCATACGACAGAACCACATCTGGAACGTCACGAAGGAGCGAGGAACGTGGTTCCCATGTATCCTGCTCGGGAGGGAATCCAAGCCAACGTACTCGGTACCTACGCACGGATGGAACCGCACGCTTCTCGTGAGCCGACTGCAGTGCTGGTTGTGGAGGGTCCTCGTGACCCACAATGCGGTCTACAATCCAGCGCACCTGTCCCTCCGCATCAACAAGCGGAGGAGGGCCCTCGCGATGGTAGTGCTGGCGTCCTGGTTGCTCAGGACGATGTTGATCAGGCCGTGAACATAGCTGCCGATGCTCGGCTGGAGGCTGAGGCTGCCAGTGAACGTGCTGCCCAGGCGGAGAAGACTTCGAGTGAGACCCGGCAGTCGAACCGTGAACTGCTCGAACGGATAAGGATTCTGGAGCGCCAGATGCTTGGTCAGGTTCAGACGGGATCGAGACCCCGCCCCATGTCATCGGCGCGTCGAGCACGACGGGAGGGCCGTTCGACTTACGAACCCCTGAAGCCGGCGTCGGAGCCAAACCGTGAAGCGTAGCCGGACGATATTCCTTCAGCCGCCCGACATAGAATGTCGGGTGGAGTCGCAGTGAAGAGGGAACGTCGAGTGTATAAGCGTCGCCAATTACCTTCAGAACCTTGAATGGACCGATGAAGCGTGGCGCGAGTTTACTCGCGCCCAGATTAGTGGCCGCAGAATCCCTTAAACCTTCCGTAGATAATAATACACGGTCACCTTTCTCAAACTTGCTCATGTTCTTTCTTCCATGTTTGTCAGCGTTCTCCTTCTGTTCGTCTACCACAGATTGTAGTGCGTCGCGTACAAACCGGGTGATGGCTTGACGTTGGAGTATAAATTCCGACACAGCCATGTCATCAATTGGTCGCGCCGACTCAATCGGCGCGTAGATGGCAGTAGGTGAACGCTTACCCGAAGACGGTTCAATCAATGTCTGCGCAGTCCATCGAGCTAATGGGGACGCCACATCTGATGGCGTCAAAGCGGCCGTCTTTGCCTTGGATCGGGTTACTGCATTCGCGCTCAAAATACCGTGAGCTGCACTCGATCCTTGTTTATCACTTATATGCCCCCCCCAGAGTGGAGCCACTAGGTGTTGTGGGTCGCCCCACGGCCAGGACAGCAGGAACACGAGGGTGACGAGTCGAATTCACAAAAAATGGCGTCAACCCTGTTGACGCGTGTACGGCGTTGTTGAGTGCGAACTCAGCGAGTGGTAAAAATGCACTCCAACTTATAAATGACGTAGCATAACTCCGAAGAACATCTTCGAGGACCCGGTTCACGCGCTCGGTCTTCCCATCCGTTTCCGGATGGGCTGCCGTCGACATCAGCAGTTTTGTCCCGAGGAGCTCGAAAAGTGATGTCCAAAATGCGGATGTGAATCGCGGGTCACGGTCCGAAACAATGTTTTCTGAAAGGCCATGATGACGGAACACCGCGTCGATGAAGTGCGCCACGGTCTCTGCCGCGGTGACCTTAGCGTGAACAGGCACGAGATGTGTCATCTTGCTGAATCTGTCAACAAAGACCAAGATGCCCGTGCGAGCTTGGCTATCGGGCGCAAGCCCGAAGATGAAGTCCATCGAAACTGATCTCCATGCCTCTGCTGCAATTGGCAACGATCGTAAGGGAGCCTGTGTCGATGGAGATGGCTTCACACGCTGGCATATTTCGCACGTTCGGATCCAGTTGCGTACCCACTTATACATGTGGGGCCAGAAGAAGTCTCGAGACACAGACGCGAAAGTCTTTTCGCGACCTAAATGGCCGCCAGCAGGAGCATCGTGATACTCGTGAATGATTCTCGCACGCAAATCCATGTCATTGGCAATCACCGTGCGAGGAGAATCGAATTGGTCGATGCTATACAGAAGCAAATCGCCATCTAAACTGTATCGATGAATATGGTCGCGCTTGGTACGGGATAATGCTCCCAGTGCAGCATCGCTGGGAGCACGCAGATACTCGATAATGTCTGCATAATCTGAGTCACCCTTGTACGCTGCGACGATCTCATCAAATAAACACGGCTCGGGTGTAACCCGAGTTAAGTTCAGCGATACACACATTGCACATCGGTCATCATCGTCCTCGTCATCAGTAGCCTGGCGACTCAGAGCAGTCCGAGGATACGTCGTGACAAGGCGTCAGCGAGAATATTGGTCTTGCCTGGCTTGTAATGCACGACGAAGTTGTACTCAAAGAAGAATGAGAGCCATCGTGCCATCCGTTGGGACAGGTGTGGGCTCTTCATCGCTGTGCGCAGCGATGCATGATCGGTGTACAGAGCAAACGTACGTTCACCAAGGAGATTCACGCGAAACTTGATGAGTGCATAGCGCATCGCTAATAACTCCTTGTCGTGAACCGGATAGTTCTTCTCAGCTGGCTTCATCTGTCGCGACTGGTAACTCACGACTCGTTCACGGCCCTCATCATCAAATTGCATGAGGGCACAACCGATTGAAAAATCACTGGCGTCGCAAACCACGTGGAACGGCTTGGAATCGTCTGGTAGGACCAGAACTGGCGCTGACGCTAGGCTCTTCTTTACTGCTTCGAAGGCTGCTTGGTGCTCGGGACGCCACAACCACGTGGCGTCTTTCTTCAAGAGTGACGACAAAGGCTGGATAGAACCAGCATAATCCTTCGTACACTTGTGCAAATAATTAGCCAAGCCGAGCCACTGGCGCAACTCCGTAGGGTTCTTGGGCGTGGGCCAAGAACAGATGGACGACACCTTCTCTGGATCAGCTCGAACTCCCGATTTACTCACATAGCAACCTAACACCGGAATCTCCGGTGCACAAAAGACACACTTCTTGAGATTCGCGTACAACTTGTTGTCCCGCATAACTTGAAACACTTGCTTCAGGTGTTGAAGGTGAACTTGGACATCGTTGAGGTTGCCCTCGGCGCGACTATGGACGAAAATGTCGTCAAAATAACTTGGGGCAAAGTTCCGAAGAGGTCTCAACACTTGAGACACCATGCGATTGAAAGTGGCCGGAGCGTTTTTCAACCCTTGTGGCATTACCAGCCACTCCCATAACATGACACTCGGGGTGCTCACCGCGGTGAGTAGGATATCGCTCGTGCGCATCAAAATCTGGTAAAATCCATCGGTCAAGTCGATGGCACTGAAGATGACACTTCCTGACATGGAATTCAGCACCATGTCCTTCCTGGGAATTGGCGTTTGCGCAGGAATAGTGGCATCATTCAACTTATTAAACGCATGCACTATCCGCCAGCCTCCCGTAGCCTTCTTCACGCAGAAGGTTGGACTCGAATGTGGTGAGATACTCTCCCGCACATGACCCGCTTTGCGGCGACCTTCGAAGAATGCGTCAATAGCTTCGACTTGATCTCGAGGCAACGGCCACTGCCGTGTCACACAATACTTCGACCCTGGCACGAGATCAATCTCGTGCCGAACACCACGGTCCGCAGGAAGTTCAGCCGGGATCTTGTCCGGGAAAACGTCTGCATATTCACGAGCAATGTCGTAGACGGGGTTACCAGAATCTCGCAGGGCCTCCCATGACTGTGATGCAAACCTTTCTTCACGCGCAGACTTCGGCTCAGCGCTTTGAGGACGCGCCATATGCTCCTCGTTTGCCAAGGTAACCACCTCGTTGGTGATTAGACACACTTGTTCCACAGTGCCTCCCTTAAGGTCACGTAGAAAATGTTTCCAGGAAAGCCCTGGAAGACTTGTAATGGAAGACGCATGACGAGGAGGACTCTCGACCTCGATATATTGGCACCTTTGTGGACTTCCTTCCACGTACACGATAGCGTGGACACATTCCAACGCTAAATTCTCGGTGCTGTTGTCCCCATCGTGCTTCGAGTCACTACTCGAAGCTGGCGAACCGCAGTCAGGTGATAAACCATCACCCCCCTCTAGGCACTGGATGTCGTCATTCAAGATGCCGGAAACACTGGACGGGAGTATCCCAAACTCGACCGTCGACACTTAATGCGGGAGCTCCTGCTCGGCCGCCGTAAACCCGTGTGGGAGCCCCTGCTCAACCACAGTATGCCCATGTGGGAACCTCGGTTCGACCACAGTGGGTGATGATGGGAACCCCAGTTCGACCATCATGCTCTCGCGTGGGGACTCCTGTCCGTCCACGTTGTACTCGTGTGGGAGCCCCTGCTCGACCACAATATGCCCATGTGGGAACCTCGGTTCGACCACAGTGGGTGATGATGGGAACCCCGGTTCGACCATCATGCTCTCGCGTGGGGACTCCTGTCCGTCCACGTCACACTCGCTGGCGAGCTCTTGCTCGTCGTCACAATGCCCTTGTGGGAGCCCCTGCTCGACCACAATAGGTGCAGATGGGAACCCCGGTTCAACCACTGCACTCTCGTGCGGGAACCCCTGTTCAACCGCATTAATGACGCGCGGGAACCCCTGTTCGACCGCGTCGTCCTCGTCGCCCTCTTCGCTCCGTAGCGAGGAGTCACTGTCACTTGTGTCTCGAAGAACAGCACAAGCAGTGCAGAGAGGGCCATCGCTCGCTCTGTGCACCGCCAACGTCGTGGAATCACGATCCACGACTGTGACGTTCGGCCAGTCACTTGGAGATACCAAGAGATGGGTAAACACTTCACTGACATCGAACTTGCGTCGACGTCTCACTGATCTGGCTAACCAGTCGATCTGGGGCTTATAACGTGCCAGCCATGCCCAGTATGCAATCGAATGCATAATTCATTGCGATCACCAAGAAATCATCATTACTGCGAAAGCCATCAAACGTATACGGCGACGACACTTCGCGCCGCGGTACGCGGTGTAGTTTCCCGTCAGCCAACTTGACGACGACTTGGCCAGGTCCCTCACGGACCTGAATGCTGGGAGGCAGCATCGACAAACAAGATTCACGAAAGAAATTGTTTGTTGCTCCTGAGTCCAGGAGTGCTCGCAGAGGTCGCCGGACGCCGGCGACATTTAAACTGACAACAATTAGACGTGAATCACCACTCGTAGTGGTGGCATTTAACCGTGCGCGTAGCGCAGGAGGACTGGAAGGTTGTGCTGCCACCGGGGGACCCGGACCTCCGTTCCAACCAGTAGGGCGCCCTGCACCTACTGGTCCCGACCGTTTTTTGGACGTGCGGCCGGTACAGCACCCTCATGATGGGCGTCCACTACTTGCACCGATATTGGAGCTGGCGCACGGCACTCTACCGCGCGATGTCCTGGCTTGCGACAACGAAATCAAACCATTTGACGCCCGGTGCGAGCGTCACCTTTATGATGAAAGACACGTCGCCGGTCACCCGACGACTCAATAACGTCGATCTCCATAGGTTCTGGACCAGAAGGCCGGGGAACGCTGACGACCGAGGGTTTGGCATATGCCTTTGTGACCCTAAAGTCTTCACGGAGTGCGATGGCAAATGCCTCCTCCAATGTGGCAGGCTCGGCGCGCTCCAGCGATAAGCGGGTCTGCCCCTCACGCATACCATCCACAAAGACATTCACCTGCGTGTACATGTCCATGGGGTGCGTGATAATACACGACGCCAGATGCCTAGCCATCTGTACGTAATCGCGCATCGCCATTTTACCCTGTCGCATCGACAGGAATCTTGATCGCACCAGTTTCTCCTCTTGTGGTGGCTCGAAGGCAAGACGGAGATCGTCCTGGATGGTATCCAAGGTGGGGAATGCGTGCTCGTCCACAACGAGCTTACCAAGGGCCCACTCCTTGGCCTTCCCGGTGAGGCGGGAAAGAAGAAAGTTGACCTTCGCCTGGGGAGCCTCAAGAAGTCTCGAGGCGATGGCGATATCAACTTCTCGGAACCACCGATTCAGCGACAACCGGTCCTTACCTTCTCCAGAGTAGGAGGAGGTTTCCATCTTCACGGCCTCATTACGTGAAGGGCGCGAGGGAATTAAGCCTCGCCGGTTGGATTCGGCGAGCTCGCGTGCCATAAACTCATGTATGGCGATACGTTGCGCGTCAGGGGTCGCTGATCTCATCAGCGACGCGACGAATGCCTCTCCCGATATCGATTAAGGGCATCCCACTCAATACCAGTAAGATGGGGGAAGGTCGCGTGCTCCAGAAATAAATCTGGAGCGTCAAAGTACGACGATTCGCTCATCCCAAACTCGGGCATAGGATGGACTACAAAGTGCTACCAGGTGTAACGGGGCTAGAACGTACCGTCACTAGCTTACACGTGCGCTCGAGGAAGACTCAAGCCCAAGTATTAGGTATTAAGTATATTTAACTCTGATTTTTATTTTGGTTTTAATTCGTACTAATTACGAAGATTTTAGTCGTAATAAATACGACAGTGTTCCCGCCTTTCGGGAACCACACAATTTCAGGTTGATTTATCATTGGTCCATATTGGGGACTTTAGACCCCAATAATAAACCAATAATAAATTACCACGCTGTGCCCGCTATTCGGGCCCAGCACCTGCCTACATATGTAATTGTTTATTTGTGTTAATACTATATGTGTAATGTAGCCCATTACACGTATCGATATATGAAGGCAAGCCAAATCCTGCTATGACCGCGCAGAAGGTGTATCGCTTACAAGGCAAGCTACACAGGACTCAACTGCGTGAAAAGGACAGCGTGCGAGACCATTTGCACAAGCTTTTTAATATTACAAATCAACTTGCGGATTTAGTCTCGCGCTTGAATGACTTGCAGATGTTCGATCGAATGCTGCGAAGTCTTCCAGCACTAACGTGCTATGAGGAATCATGACGCAAAGTCTTATTCAGCTCTAATGTGACAAAGTACACCACAGAGCTACATTGAGAGGTGATCGTCACTGCTAAATCAAAAATTGAAGAACGGAAAGGTAACATCTTCGGTTACAAGGAGCGAAAGAGTACCCAAGGCACGCGCGGAGGCATAGGATGCTGCACAAACCTTTAAACAAGAAGTCAGCATCCAAGAAAAAGTGTAGCGGGGCTGCACAGCTCTTTAGCCAGAGAAAGACTTAAGGCTGGAAGCCTCTTAGTTCTAGAGAACTAAATAGAGTTAAGGCTAAAAGCCACTTAGTTCTAAGGAACTAATTAAACGACTTAAAGTCACCCTGTTCTAAGGAACGAGGAAAGAGACTCTTAGTCAGCAAGCAATAAGCTTAAGGTTCAGAGAACCAACGCACAGAGTGCAAGAGCAAGCTAGAAGCTGAGAAGCTTAGAGGTTCAGAGAACCAACGCACGAAGTGCACAAGAGAACAAGTCAGTATGACTTGCGATCTTAAACTCAAAAGGAGAACTGATTTTATTTATGCTTTAAGATTTTATGAATAGTCCTACTCTAAGTACACTACACTAGATTAATTACTATAATAGTAATTATTATATGCAGACTTTGCTATTGGACGACGTATCGTCTAAACATCTGTGTATGATGTACTTAGTACAGCTTTATCTTTTAGAGGTATTAAGTATAAGCGTTAAAGATACGGTATTCGGTAATACCGTATCTTTAACGCTTATACTTATTACCTCTCTAAAGAGAAGCATCAAAATACATTATATGCAATAAAAGAAAACTTCAATCGTAGACTCTCGGAATGATGTTACAACCGTCGTGTAACCCCGTTACACCCTCCCCCACCATACTGACGTTCCCATAGAATGTCATTCGACATCTTTTTCTTAGAGGTAGTGCTTTAGCGAACGTTAAAAACTTACGGTTTGTTCACGGCGCATAACATGACGCCTCCTGGCAATGAGTCACAGACTCTAAGGGACCTCATCGAAGGCGACCTTAACGAAGCGGTTAATTACAAAAGTGACACCGTGTTTGTGGGACCCGATGGGTCCCCTTTAACTACCCCTGCATGTGAAGATGACATCGAATCCGTTCCCTGAACGCGGTACTACAGATGCGCTAACAGCGTTACGTGACCCGCCTGACGTATCGTCAACAGTGACGGTTAATAACCCACTCGACGGGTAGCAGCAGCAGACCATCGACCGATGCTGAAGGCGCCAAGCCGGACAAAGAATATGGTGAGGCTTCAGGACCACCGAAAGTAAGGTTCAAACCACCTACAATGGAAGAACGCCTTAAGGAGGCATCGGGACATTCCCTTTCTGGCTGGGCCATTGGGCCTGAGGCCATTTCGCCCGAGGATGTTGCTACGCGAACGGCTCTTCGACAACGCTATCTGGAACCTCATATCACTACGCAAAGCCAACTACTTGGCACGCCTCAACAGGCAAGTGCGCGGTGCACCAGCTCCTCCTATAAAGGGTGTTCCCATCCTTCTGTTCGCGGGAGAAACCGAGGAAGAAGAAGACACGTCTTTTAGCCGATAAGCGCATTATGCGCGACGTTTAAGCAGAATGTGGGCCCTACGGGCAAGTGCCGATGTGGTAGATATTCGTCTCGAACGAAAAATGCGTTACGATTACGCTAAATTGAAGGCCCGGGGAAATTGAAATCCTAACGAACGCATTATGCGTCTGCTACCCAGCACCTCAATGTTTCGGCTTCACCTGTAGCCACGAGTTCACGACAGGCCGAGGCCACTAACTCGCCTACCCTCACCACTACTGGTGAGAAACGTCATCACCAACAGATTGGCCCTGCGCACGACGCTTAAATACGTCCACGGCGTATGGACAATCCTGCCTATGGGGAACCTCGAACTCCCATGAGTTCCACGACTCGGGATATCCCCGCCACTTCACCAGATACTTGGTGGCGACGCTTCTGCAGTAGACGTTCAACATGGAACTGAAGGTTTCTCTGTCCATCAAGCAAAGCCAGAGGAGTCCGGTGTACCGGCACACGCTCATGCCGAGCTTCTTCAAGAGGTGCGCTCTCTCCGTGATACTGTACAGTCGATGATTTCCTGCCTCGAGTCGCTGGAATAGAGCCGAACCCGATTGCAGGGTCAGCTTGACCTTTTGGTGCAGATGATCCGTCCCGCGGCAATGCCGATGGGCTCGGCGCGAGCGCCTTAGTGTTTACTTGGGACGGATCCCAATATGCTTTGAGCATGCCAACATAGAACACGGGATGTGTACGCAATTTGCGCGGAAAATTAAGCGTATACGCTAGGCCTTTCTTGGCATCGACCGTAAAGGGATCGATAAAGCGCGTACGCAACTTTGTCTTAAAGACAGCAGATACTACATTGGTAGGTAGGTTTTTAGCATCAATTAATACTTGGTCTCCGACCTCATAATCATCAATTCAACTTCTTCCTTTAGCATCCGCATATTCTTTTTGTTTGTCTTGACTATCAGCCATTGCATCTTCCACATGTCGTAAGACATTTAGTCGCGTTGCGAGAAACGTATTCACCTGTTTTTTAACAGTATTTGGGCTGACATCAGCAAGCCGATCGGCAATCTCTCCCCACCAAGCCCTGAAACACTCGGTGGTAGCGTTAACGGAACGCGTGGGTGTGTACATAGAACGGAGTGTAGCCGGTAGAGGCGTGTACAGAGTTATTGAGTGCAAACTTAACTACAGGGAGCATAGAGCTCCATCGCTTAGGCGTTTCAGCACATACGCTGCGGAAGTTATCTTCAACAACACGCTTTACGCGTTCGGTTTAACCATCGGTCTGCGGATGATCCGCTGTGGACATGTCCAAACGGGTGCCCAGCACCTGGAAGACGGACTTCCAAAATTTACTCGTAAAACGAGGATCACGGTGAGAAACAATTGCCACTGGCAAGCCATGTTAGAGAAACACACGATCAATAAACAGCTCCGCTGTACCCTCACCCTCGATCGAGTCTGGCACAGCCGCTAAGTGATCCATCTTGCTCGAACGGTCAACAAAGACCACAATACCTGCATTGCCATGCGAATCTTTCGGTAGGCCCAAACAAAAAGTCCATACTAATGGACTCCCAGCACCCAGTGGCAATAGGCAAATTAGCCAGCGGCGCCGCCAAATGGGGCGAGGGTTTCACCCGTTCACACGTTTCACACGTACGCACATACGTGCTCACCCATTTATATAATTTGGGCCACCAATACTTTGGCATACCGCCCCATAGATCTTTTTACGACCCAAATGACCACCGATGGCGGTTTCATGTACCTCATAGAGGATACGATACTTCAAATCCTCGTCATGAGGAACCACCATACGCGGAGGATCCCCCACATCTGTACAATAGTACAACAGCCCCTGATCGATAGAATATCGATGGAAGCTCGCACGTAATCGTGACGACAATTTAATGTCCGAGTCTTTAAACTCATCACTGCCGATCGGCGTATGCTAAAAATGATCACTGTATAATGAGATCAATGATAGAAGACGACAACGTCGTAACATGAGCAAGCTCATAGTCAGGTCTGCGTGACAACGCATCAGCCAAAGCATTTTGCTCACCCTGCTTATATTTCACCTCGAAATTATATTCGGCAAAGAATGACAGCCATCGGGACATTCTCTGCGAGAGATGCGGCGATTGAGTCGCAGTGCCTAAAGACGCATGATCGGTATCGATCACAAAAGGCTTTGAGCCCAGCAGATGAACTCTGAATTTGACCAGAGCATACTTCATTGCAAGTAGCTCTTTGTCATGAACTGGATAGTTCTTTCTGCAGCTTTCAGCTGGCGAGATTTCACAAGCGATTACACGCTCACGACCTTCATCATCTGTTTGTAACAGGGCACTGCCAAAGGCAAAATCCGACGCGTCACAGACGACGCTAAACGGTCGGTCAGGGTCTGGAAAAGCTAAAATAGGAGCATGAAGAAGGCTAGCCTTCACCGCTTGAAAAGCATCCTCATGTTCGGCATGCCAACACCATTCCACATCCTTTTTAAGGAGATTGGATAATGGCCGAGCCATATCAGCGTAATTCTCGCTGTACTTGTGTAAGCAATTGGAAAGACCAAGCCATTTACGCAAGTCCTTCTGAGACTTTGGAACAGGCCAATAAACTATGGCTTTGACCTTGGCGGGATCCGCTCTTAGGCCTCGCTTCCCAATGAAGCACCCTAAAAAGGGAATTTCTTCGGCCCCGAAGACGCACTTATGTGCATTAGCACATAGCTTATTAATGCGCATGCACTCGAGCACAGCTCGTAAATGAAAAATATGTTTCTCGGTATCGGACCGCTTATGTTCAGCACGACTATGGACAAAATGTCATCAAAGTACGTCTGTGCATAATTTCGATGGGGTCGAAACAATTGCGTCACCAAACGGTTAAACGTAGCCGGAGCATTCGATAGCCCCTAGAGCACTCCCAGAGCATACCGCTCGGAGTACTTACAGCATTAGCGAGATATCACTAGCTCGCATAAGCAATTGGTAATAACCATCGACTAAGTCGAGATCACTTTACATGGTACACCCGACCATATTGTTCTGAAGAACGTCTATTCTGATTATCGGCGTCTGTGCAGGTATAGTGGCGGCATTGAGCTTATTATAAGCATGAACGATACGCCACTTACCATTCGGTTTCTTAACTCAGAAAGTGGGTGTCGAGTGCGGAGATTTGCTCTCGTGCACCATACCCGCCACGTGCTTTACACGAAAGAACTCGTCAATGACGTCACACTGTTCTTTGGGTAAAGGCCACTGCCGTGTGACGCAGTATATGGTTCCAGGAACCAAGTCAATCTCATGACGTACACCCCTATCAGGCGGTAGAACTGACGGTGGATCGCGACACACGACGTCCCGGAATTCCTTAGCTAAATGATAGTGGGGATCTGAAGGGTTCTTCAGAATAGGTGCTCCACTACGTGCACTAAGTGCCGCCTTTGTATCTTCGAGGACTGTCTCATCGACAAGCGAGGATGAGTTCAGCTCGAGGTTAGGTCGAATGACCACCATATCGGATAATTCACCTGCCTTCAAGGCTTGATGAAATTCATCCACAGACATTTCGTCTAGCTCTAAGAGAGCATTTAATTATGGGAGGGACTCAAGATCAACCTGACCATCTACATCACCTGCCACTCCGTTGACCAGGGTATACAACTGGTCACTGACATTACTACGCGATATAACAGACGCTTTGCGTCTCACAGCTGCCATCTGGTGACGCTGCCGTCTCATTGACGATACCGTACGTTCTAAAGTACTTGGGATACCATCATCCCCAAGGTCGATAGATTCCTCGACCTTGACTTGCTCTATACAAGAGCCGATGTCATTACCGACATCTAGTGAGTCGCTATTACCAGTGACTTCACTACCAAGGTCATCGACCTTAACTTGCTCTATACGAGATCCGATGTCATTACCGACATCCAGTGAATCGCATTTACAGCCAATATCACTAACAAGTTCATCAACCTTTACTTAATCTATACAAGAGCCGATGTCATTACCGACATCCAGTGAATCGCATGTACAGCCAATATCACAAACAAGGTCATCGACCTTAACTTGCTTCTATACGAGAGCCGATGTCATTATTGACATCCAGTATCTCAATCTTACTATGAGTATCACTCAACGGAGAATGTGCCGTTTCACTAGGTGTCATTGAGCTCTGCTCGACACTATTGTCGTTGAAATTGAAGTTTATCAACTCAGACACTGCAATTTCCAGCACGCTAACTGAATCACTTAATGGCTCGCGCCAATAGCGCTTCTGTTTCCTAGCGAAGGTGGGTTCTTGACTCTCCAAAGCTTCGCTAGGAACATTGCGCGTTGTGCCTAAGGTTTTAGATCTCCAATCAATCCATGGCTCAGGGCGTTCAATCCAAGCGATACCAATAATGAGATCATATCTCGAGTCCAAATCTAGGACAAGGCAGTGTTCAACACTATTGAAGTCTAAGAACTTTATACCTAAGTTCAATGGAACTTAAGGAACGGTGACACGTACACCTGTTGCGAGACGTACTGTTATACTGCCACCCTCTTGCGTTCTTAGCGCCTCAGAATACAGCTGATTTCCTCCAAGGGAACGACGTCGGACATAATTATTCGACGCCCCTGAGTCAATTAAAATTGACCATTGTTTCTCAAAAAAATTTAACGGTTGCCGACACAACCAACAAGCCTGGCTTGTAATCGTGTTCCATGAAGCATCTACAGAACCACCTGGGGCTAAGCCCTGCTTATCTTTACCTCCTAGAGGTTCAACAGAGCTTAGTTCTTTCCCAGTAGGGCGCCCCGCGCCCTACTGGGAGCTGACGTTTTCCCCTGCCGTGCTCGCCTTTTCGCTAGTAGCGGGGTTTCGGCTCTGCCGATTTGAACGTTGCTTTCGCAACGTACAGATAAGGCGGAGATGCCTATTGCTTCCGCACATGCAACATCTACGGATGTTATCTTGCTGCCTAACAGCTTGAAGCTCAGCTTCTTCAGCATTGCTGAGGTTTATGGGTTGCGCCCTGTTAGAGGCATTTAAATTATAGCATGGCAGACCATAGCGAGCAGATTTTAATTTACATTCAGCGTTACACGCTATGATCACTGCCTCTTCGAAAGTAGAAAGCTGGACACGGAAAACTTCCGTCCTGGCGACCCCAGTGCGAAGTCCTTCCATAAAAATGGTTACTCGGACTTCCTCTGCCAGAGGATCTTGCTGCATAGCAGCAATGAGAGTTCTCAACTCTTGGACATAGTCCGACAATTCTTTCTTACCCTGTCGGGTAGCTAAGAAGCGTGAGCGCACACATAAGCCTGACTAGGCGGTGCAAACACGCAAGTTAATTGCTTTTTAAGCATTTCCCATGTGGGGAATGCAGCATTTACAGAGACATCGCTCGTTAGACTCCATTCTCTAGCTCTTTCACCGAGCTTCGAAATGGCCAAGCCCACTCGTTGCTTATCTGATACAAGCATGGCTGCATCCATTACCATTTCAACTTCTCGTATCCAGAGGAGACGATTTTCTCCCTCCTTCCCCTCAAAGGTCTTTACGTTTAAAACAAGTGGGCGAGCCTTTGGCTCTGTATAGGGCACAGGTACCGGGATGTAATGTGTAGGCGCAGCTGACGCTGCCTGGTCATGGACCTGCCCGAAGAGCGTTTCTTCATAACGCATCAAGGCCTTAAGACGAGCATTTAGAACCTCGGGACCTTGGGCCAAAAGGGCCTCGATATGATCGGGCCCGACGAACGCAGATAGTTTATTGAAGGCGAGTCGTTGCGCTTCAAGAGGTGATTTTGATTCTCCATCCTCACAGAGGGTCAGTCTTTAAAGACTCAGGTGTAGGATTGACTACAAGTGTACATGGGGCAACCTATTACATGAGTAGTTATAGGATTAATACATAATTACATAAGTAGGCATAGGGCAGTATCCGATTAGCGGATACTGCACGTCATTTTATTATTGGTTTATTATTGGGGTGCCAGACCCAATAATTAGCCAATAATAAATTGACTTCCATATTGAGTGGTTCCCATGAGCTAGGGAACATATTCGCACTTACTGCGAATTAAAACTAAAACAAAAATAAAACAGAGTTATATTTACGAGTTAATTAAGAGCGCTTCCTCAACGCCCTTTTAGTGTAAGACGGTAACGGGTCCTTAGCCCGTTACACCTGGTAGCACCTCGCTGGAGCAGGCACTACATCGCCTCGCGGCGGTGTCTGGTGAAACTATTGTGACGTCGCTGCTGAGCACCGCAACGCCTGATGATCAACGTGCCGCCGTTCAAGACTTTATGGTGCGCGAGCTCGCCGAAGCGAATCGGCGAGTATTGACTCCCTCGCGCACTTCGCACCATGACGCTATCAAGATGGAGACGTCAACGTACTCCGGTGATGGTCCGGATCGTCTCCCCCTCAATCGCTGGTTTCGCGAGGTGGATATTGCAATAGCGTCAAGATTAATTAACGCTCCGACGGCCAAGGTCAATTTCCTGTTGTCTCGTCTTGCCGGCAAAGCCAAGGAATGGGCTCTCGGAAAGCTCGTCGTAGATGAGTCAGCGTTTCCTACGCTGGACGATATCCAGCGTGACTTACGACTGGCTTTCGAGCCTCCTCAAGATGAATCTCGCTTTCGTGCAGAGGTCTTTTTACTCAGACAGGGCAAGCTGTCGATGCGTGACTACGTGCAGAAGACACGTCATCTTGCTTCGTGCATTACCACGCAGCCAATTGACATGGCTTCACAAGTCCATGTCTTTATTTTTGGTATGCAAGAGGGCATGAAGCGTTACTGCCTCACACGTGCTGAGCCAAAGTCCCTCGAGGAGGCATTTGCCCTCGCGCTTCGTGAGGATTACACTGTCGCGTCGTCGTACCTGCACGCAGCGTCACAACATTCCCGGACGTCTGGCCCAGAGCCAATGGAAATTGATGCAATTGAGTCCTCTCGTGGTCGCGGCGAATCATTAGGCCGCGACATTCGTAATCCTAACACGATGAAGTGTTTTCGCTGTGGTAAAACAGGCCATCGTGCGGCTGTCTGTCGTGCACCTGCGCCGGTGACGATGAACACAGCTGTCTCACGAGGAGACGCTGTGTCGTCGGTGGTCCCGCCAAAAAACGAGCGGTTCCAGTAGGCGCGGGGCGCCCTACTGGCATAAATGAAGCCCCGAGTACTCAGGTGGCAGCTCGGGCTACTAGCCTTAAAGTGATTCATACTCACTTCAATGCCACCACCATGCGCGATGATTCGAGACTGATTATCATCAGTCTCATCGTCGCTGGAGTGAAGCGACCACTCGGAACGTTGTTGGATTCTGGCGCTTCCAACAACTTCTTCCGTGCAACCTGTTTTCCCTTCTCCCGTCGACTGTCATGGTTTGAGAAAGTCCAGGTGACATCGTTGTCAAACTTGCCGATGGACAACCAAAACGTGTCCCGCGAAAAACAGTGGTTTTACCGTACACTTTCGACGGTTTCCAGAGCAACGACGAATTTTTGGTGTACGAGATGAACTATGCATTTGATTGCATACTTGGGATACCGTGGCTGTCACGGTATCAGCCGAAGATAGATTGGCTTTTTCGGTCCGTCAAACGAAGAAGCGGTTATGACGTCAGTGAAGTGTTTACTCATTTGTTGGTCGCTTCATCCGATTGGCCTCACGTCAGGGTCGTGAACGAACTCGCCACGACTAGTAGTCAACACAGAGAGAGCGATGGCCCTCTGTGCGCAGTATGTTCCGTTACACTGATGGAGCCACAGAACGAAGCGGTCGAACAGCGGTTCCCGCAGACACAGACATCGGTCGAACAGGGGTTCCCGATTCACAGCGAGGCGGTTGAACAGCGGTTCCCGCACACACACACATCGGTCTAACCGGGGTTCCCGATTCACAGCGAGGCGGTCGAGCAGGGGCTCCCGCATACTAGCAAATCGGACGAGCAGAGGCTCCCGATCAATTTTGAGGCGGTCGAGCAGGGGCTCCCGCATACAAGCACATCGGACGAGCAGAGGCTCCCGATCAATTTCGAGGCGATCGAGCAGGGGCTCCCGCATACAAGTGAAGCGGTCGAAGACGAGCTCCCGCTTTTGATTGACGAGAATGGGCGGACTACGGATCCGCATGAGACCGACGTGGTGGAGACAGAGCTCCCACGTCTAGAGGGGGGTACATCATCCTCTTGTGATAGCGACGTGCCAGTCTCGAGCAGGGGCTCGAGGCGCAAGAGAAAACGCAAGAAAGGAGCACGCCGATCACCGAGACGACGCAATTCACGTCAACATGCTGATGCATTTGATTCCGTAGTGACGGAATCCGTATGCGCGCTTGAATATGTGGAGGGATCCCCACATCGTGGCCGCTACATTGAGGTAGCGAGTCCACCGTGCACTGCTGCAGATATCACATCTCTGCCAGACCTTACATGGAAAGACTTCCTTCATGACCTCAAGGCCGGCGACATCGAACAAGTGTGCATCGTTTCAGCCACCGAAGCAGCCAGTGAAGACGTTCTGGAGGCTCGCCCGAAGAGCGCCGAGCCTAAATCAGCGCGCGAAGAGCGCTTCGCGGCACAGTCTTGTGATGCTCTTCGTGCTTTAGGCAACCCTGTATACGATATCGCCCGTGAGTACGCCGATATTTTCCCGGAGAAAATTCCAGCTGAGCTTCCGGCGGATCGTGGTGTGCGGCACGAGATAGATCTCGTGCCAGGATCGAAATATTGCGTGACACGGCAGTGGCCGTTACCACGCGACCAAGTCATCGCTATTGATGAATTTTTCGAGGGTCGCCGCAAGGCTGGCCATGTCCGCGAGAGTATCTTGCCACATTCGAGTCCGACTTTCTGTGTGAATAAATCCACCGGCGGTTGGCGCATTGTGCACGCCTTCAACAAGCTGAATGACGCCACGATCCCGGCTCAAACGCCTATCCCTCGAAAAGACATGGTATTAAATACCATGTCCGGGAGATCTACAGCGCCATAGATTTGACAGAAGGCTTCTATCAGATCCTTATGAGGGACAGTGACATTCCGTTCACTGTGATCAGCACCCCAAGCGGGATGCTTTGGGAGTAGTTAGTCATGCTACAAGGGTTTAAGAGCGCTCCAAATACGTTTAATCGGATGGTGACACAAGTACTTCGCCCACTTCGCGATTTTGCACCAAGCTACTTTGACGACATTTTCGTTCACAGTCGCGCTGAGGAAAAGCTCAGCGCTACGGAGGTACACCTTCGACACTTGAAGCAGGAGTTTCAAGTTATGCGCGAGAATAAATTGTATGCGAATTTGAAGAAATGTGTCTTCTGCGCTCCCGAGATTCCAGTACTCGGTTGCTACGTCAGCAAGGAAGGTGTCCGCGCTGATCCTGAGAAGATCTCATCGATCTGTTCCTGGCCAACGCCCAGAAACCAAACTGAATTACGTCAATGGATCGGTCTGGCGAATTAATTGCATAAGTATACGAAGAATTATGCTAAGCTAATTCAGCCAATATCGACTTTGCTCAAGAAAGATGCAGTCTGGTCATGGAAAGTATTATCCGAGGCACCATTGCTGATGTTACCTGACGACTCTAAGCCATTCCACGTCGTGTGTGACGCGAGCAATTTCGCTATAGGATGTGCCCTCATGCAATTTGATGACGAGGGTCGAGAGCGCGTCGTGAGTTATCAATCACGACAGATGAAACCTGCCGAGAAAAATTATCCGGTACACGACTAGGAACTTTTAGCTATGTAATCAAGTTTAGAGTATATTTTCTCGGCGAAAAGATGTTTTATATCTACACAGATCACGCATCATTGCGTGCCGTGGTCAAGCGTCCTTACCTGTCCTAACGTATGGCAAGGTGATTGTCATTCTTCGCCGAGTATAATTTTGTGGTGCATTACAAGCCTGGCAAGAATAACATTCTCGCTGACGCGCTTTCTCGTCGTCCTGATTACGATCCTCAGCGCGACATAGGCCATCAAACAGAGAATGCTGATGCCAACGATGATATCTGTGCGTGTTGTATTGGAATGGGAATCAATGCGTGAAATCGACACCCGTGCTTTCGATCCGAACTCAGATCGCTGAATCTTACGCGAATGATTCCTTCTATGCAGGAATCATCAACTATCTCAGGGACCCGAGCGAAAAATTACTCGCGAAGTTGACGAAACCAACACGCGACAACATCAAGCGTTACGCGCTTGACGGTCCGTTGCTGACGTACACGATGGATGTCTTTAATTCCCCGCGTGTCGTCATCCCTGCTGATGACGACCTTCGAGCCCGATTGGTTCATGAGTTTCCCGACAGCCCAGCTGGCGGATACCTGGGTCGCGAGAAAACGTTTGCGGCTATTTCTCGCGTATTTTTCTGGCCTCGAATGTATAAGTACATCCAGAAATGGGTGCGCTCCTGTGAAACCTGTCAGCGTGTGAAGCCCGCGCCGTCTTCACAAGCCCCATTGCGTCCGCTTCCGATTGCTACGGAAGCCTGGCGCTCGGTCAGCATGGATTTTATCTTTGGCCTTCCACCGGATGAACAGAAACGCACGGGCGTATTGGTTTTAGTGTATCGATTCAGCAAAAAGGTGCATTTTTCTCCGGTCTCCGCCCACATTACGGCAGGGACGACAGCGAAGATCTTCATTGATCTTATCTTTAGGCATCACGGCTTGCCAGAATCTATTCTTTCGGACCGTGACCCGCGTTTCACTTCGGCTTTCTGGGCCGAATTGTTCCAGCTATTAGTCACGCGGTTGCTTATGTATACGGCGGCCCATCCAGAGACGGATGGGCAAACGGAGCGTGTGAACAGAGTTCTCGAAGATGTCTTGCGCAGTTATGCAACAACGTTCTCGTGATAGAGTTTATTTCTTCCCCTTGCAGAGTTTGCAATCAACAATGCTGTCCACGCGTCAACCGGGTTGACCCCCTTTTTCGTTAACAACGCGAGGCATCCTCGCGTTCCGGCGCTGCTTGCTCTCTCAGCTTCAGAACACCCTGTTTCCAAGCTTGGTGGGGGAGTATCTACGGATGGAATTGCGCCGAAACTATTGATGATTGATTACGATGCGCATAAGGTTGCTGCCGATGCACCTAATACTGGTAATTTCGTGGACAACGGCAAATCGACTCCTGACGCGATGCTTTCCATCGCGTCTTCCGTTGCCAATTTTGCTCCAAAAGAGAATACATCGCCTGTAAGTCGGCTGCAGTAACCGAATTCCTACTATTACGACAAGGAATCACGCGTTTTGTGCGTGATGCATTACAAGAGGCAGTCGACAAGCAAAAGGAGACTGCAGACAGAAGAGGACGAAAGAATATGTTGACATTTCAAGAAGGTGACAGAGTATTATTATTATTAACAAGTGGACTACCGAACACCTCAGTGACGAATTTGGGCGCTAATAAGTTAGCGCCAAGATATATATTTATTTGGGGTTGTTAAGGTGCATGGTGACGCTTACACGCTAGACATACCTACATCTATGCGTTTGCACCCGACGTTCTACGTCGGGCGCCTCAAGGCTTACCTGCCGGCGGATCTCCCTTCGAATCTTCCCCGCTCTTCTGCGGCGGCTCGAAATCCGACATCCCTTGACGACGACGTTGACGACGACTGGGACCAAGTCCTGCCCGAGCGCGTGCAGACTCAATCGCAGCATCCAAGCTCTTTCAACCATCTCGCGAGCATCAAGTAGGGCATTCTTCGATTCCTCGACTTCAGCGTGAAGTAGACGCAGCTCATTATTCGACTGCACAGGAGCCCGATTACGAGAATCGGTGCCCATCGCCAGAGGTCTTCCGTCGTGATGCTCCTCCTCCCTTAGTGGATGCATCGGGTGTGCGACGCTGGATTGTCGACCGAATTGTCGATCACGAGGATCATAAGTTTTATGCGCCGAGTAATGACTCGGCGCCCATGAAGAAGCGTGTCGAGAAGCATTACAGGGTTCGCTGGTTGGGATATTCCCCGGCGGACGATACATGGGAGCCATCGAGTACGCTGTTCCAAGATGTACTAGACGTGGTCGAGGATTATGAGTCGCGTAGGAAGACGGCTATTGCGAGTGATGCTGCCGATTCCATCCCCAATCTCGCGAGCCGTGATGCTCGCGAGCAACAGAACTTTGACGACGACTCCCCGAGCGATTCTGAGATCTATTATGAGGCTCGAGAAAACTTGGATGGCATTTGCGACTATGTGGGTTGCCATAGCGAATCGAATATGGCGGACGTGGGGATCGAACCAGCGACATCAAGATCAAGAACTCAGTGGTAAACCACTGCACCAACGGAATGATAGCGAATGAAGAGTTTCGTTATGAGTTCTCCCAATTCTGGATGATTAGCGCTGATATAACGGTATAGCGTCCACGGGATCAAGTGTGCGTCCGTGACTCGCAGTGTCTGCTCCATGCAGATCTTACGGTTGTTGTCGTCAGATATATCCTTGCGCGCGCGGCCAGGGTCATGCTGCTCAGTTGCGTGTCACTGAGCAGGTTCGAGGTCGTGTCGCTGCATCTTTTGTGAAAAGAATCATTTTCAAGTTATGTGCTTACGTTGTAGTAAGCACAACTTAAAGAGGGGGGTGATGTAATGGGGCAACCTATTACATGAGTAGTTATAGGATTAATACTAATTACATAAGTAGGCATAGGGCAGTATCCGATTAGCGGATACTGCGCGTCATTTTATTATTGGTTTATTATTGGGGTGCCAGACCCAATAATTAGCCAATAATAAATTGACTTCCATATTTGAGTGGTTCCCATGAGCTAGGGAGCATATTCGCACTTACTGCGAATTAAAACTAAAACAAAAATAAAACAGAGTTATATTTACGAGTTAATTAAGAGCGCTTCCTCAACGCCCTTTTAGTGTAAGACGGTAACGGGTCCTTAGCCCGTTACAACAAGTGCTACCAAGTGTAGCGGAGCTGCACAGCTCTTTATCCAGAGGAAGACTTTAGGCTGGAAGCCTCTTAGTTCTAGATAACTAAATAGAGTTAAGGCTAAAAGCCACTTAGTTCTAAGGAACTAATTAAACGACTTAAAGTCACCCTGTTCTAAGGAACGAGGAAAGAGACTCTTAGTCAGCAAGCAATAAGCTTAAGGTTCAGAGAACCAACGCACGAAGTGCACAAGAGAAAAAGTCAGAACGACTTGCGATCTTAAACTCAAAGGAGAACTGATTTTATTTATGCTTTAAGATTTTATGAATAGTCCTACTCTAAGTACACTACACTAGATTAATTACTATAATAGTAATTATTATATGCAGACTTTGCTATTGGACGACGTATCGTCTAAACATCTGTGTATGATGTACTTAATACAGCGTTATCGATTTATCGAATCCTAATCGATAAGATACGGTATTACCGAATACCGTATCTTTAACGCTTATACTTAATACCTCTCTAAAGAGAAGTATCATAATGCATTATATGCAATACAAGGGAACTTAGACTCTCGGAATGATGTTACAACCGTCGTGTAACCCCGTTACATTGTTGCTGTCACTGAAGCTGCAGATGCTCTATTTACATTTGCCTTTGCATTTGTAGGACGCTGGCTGTGGCTACTCGACTTGCGGCCATCACCCAAAAGCTTCGTCAGAGCGTAAAAGCTTTATCAATTTCGTCGTTGATGTTGATAGCGTTTTAGTCGACGACGCTGGCGAGCTGAAGCTGGATCCCTGGATCGGTAGAGACATTTTTCAAAATGCCTCCAGGATAAGGGCGTTTTTATCACCGCCCATTTCTTTCCCAACGTAGCGCAGACATGCGTAGTACCCGCGCCATGTTTGCTCTGGTTTCTTAGGCTTGTTTCGATAGTCGCTCAGGCGTGATTTGCGATAGCTTGCACCGGAACTCTTCACGCAAAGCTGCTTATACTTCTTGGCACGAAGGATTGCGATTGTGTGAGTCGATTAACTCGTCCAGGAACTGAAAATAAAGTCCGAGGCGGATCCGTCAAGAAAGGTGACGAGAAACGTCTCACGTAATTCATCCGTATACGTCGAGTTGTTACGTCGACTTTCACTTAGAATGGCTTGTTGAAACTTGCGCATATAAAGATCAAAGCCGCATCCAAGACCAGGGCATTTATCCTTGTCGATAAACATCTCACACTTGACTTCCTTGATCCGGGGTACCGTATGTGGCGCTAGCACTGGAGGTGCGAGGAAAGGACTTGAAGCTGGCGATGGAGAACTTGGGTCTGGAGCGAAAATTTGAGATAGAGCTAGTCCTGGAGATGAACCTGAATCTTGTGTCGGTGCTGGCGACCGTTGGGTGCGCGGTGCCACAAAATTATAGGTCGGAAGTGGCACTTGAGCTTCTTCATGAGCCGGATTAATCGATAGGATTTCAGAATTAATAGGTGAATGTTGAATACGTGATGTGTGGGTCAAAAGTGGCGGCAGTGTATCGACCGCCAGCGGTCCGAGGATCGCCTCTGCGTCCAGCTTGCTTATTTAACAGGTTATGGGCCCAACTGACGCGAGTTCAATTCCCGCCGCGTGCACAAAAGAGGTTGTCTCGCTGAAAGGATGGCAAAAAGATAGCCAAGCAGGAGAAACCAAGATGGGGTGCACATAATTGATAGTGTCAATTGAGGGGGAGTGTTGGAATTGCATTGGCACACTAGTCAATTAATCTTGACCTTTTTTGGCGAAGTGAATTAAAAACACACCAAGTAGCCGTTCGATGATTACTTGCTCGTATCGAAACTCGAGACAGGACTACATTGTTGAGCCAAGAAATTTGCGAATAATACACAAATGATCAATTTCTTGCTTGGCACTAAAATTTGTCATTGTGTTACAATGGTATATTTATATTTTCTGGTGTATATTTATTATTTTTCCACTTGAATTTCTAATCAAGTACGATGTAAAAATGAGCTGATATGGCGCACCCTATTCTGATACTTGCCTATAACGCTAATTTACAAAAATAATGAATGAAATGAAATTTCTATTGGCAATCGGTGAGTTTATCTACCGTGCACCTTTACGACATCACTACCGCGCGCATCTTCATATGTTCGTCCTGAATCAACTTCTCTAACTTCGACACGTTCGCGTCCGCGTTAAGCTCATAGATATTCTTGAACGAGTGTTGGTTTTCCTGCAGCACAGTCTTCCATGCCTGGCCACCGCACACGTTCATGCTCGAGCGCATCACAACCTTCTTGCCATTGGGCAGTAACACGCCGACGACGACGCTGCCTTCCTCAAGGCAGAGACCATCGACCTCATCCGAGGTGACATTGTACACTACGCAGTTAAGCGCTGTGATCGAGCGCGCAGTCACATTGATCAGAATCGAGCCATCCGCATTGACCTCCTTCGCGTAAACACCGCTAAGCACGCTATGCTTGATGTCACCAAGCTCAATCTCACTGTTCAAGACCGTTGCCTCGTTAATTATCGCATGCACACCGACATTGCTGTGCTCCATGTTGTTGCTGATGCCTAGGAAAGAGCGCAAGCAGTCCGACTCGACGCCAGGCTTGGTCACAAGACGGTTGTTCTTCAGATAAAGTTTTAGTTGACCATAATCCCACCAGTACACATCGCTGCCAACGTCAATGCAGCCAAAAAGCTTAAGTTCCTTCGTCCGAGTCTTCTTGAAGGTAGCAATCATCGTCTGCATACGCTGGTAGTGTGCAGTCGACTCCACCTTATCGACGCCTTTCTGTGTCATCACCTCCGTGTACGCGTCGAGATCAAGCGTCAGCGGCATCCAGAAGTGTGGGTCACTGTCGAGCTTGCCAGACTTAGCAGCCAGCTCCTTCGAAAACTCGCTCAACAACGCTCGAAGCATGTCAGCATCAACGCTAAACGATCCGAGACTGGTGCCCACTGATTTCATCTCGCCGAAAGAAGACAGCAAACGAACAGCAGTCTCGTGAGTGACCTTGTCGACCTGTGCGGCATTATCCTGCTGGTTCACCACGATCAGACCATATTTCTCCAGGCCCTTCTCTTTCCACTCCGTCTCCGAGGGCATGGGAGCAAGCGCGGCAAGGATGTCAATGTGGTGCTTAGCGTGGTACTTGACTTCAGCCGACGGGATGAACACCTGGTCGCCCCAGAAAACAGACAATCGTCCACGACGACTGGAAGCGTACACTCCAGTCTGCTTCACCACCGCTTCAAGGATCGTCATGGGTACGTACTTGCCTTTGACCTCCACCATGGCCGGCAGCTTCACACCTGACTTATTATTGTTCTCGCTGCCAGGTAGCGGTGCAAGACGTGTACCCTTACCAGCAGTGTGGTAAAGTGCAACGCTGATGCTGCCAGCGGCGAGGAGCGCCGGGATGTCGATGCCGTATAGCTCCTTGCCAACCGTCACCGCCTTCTTGTAGGCGTAGAGCGTGCCGAGGCCGTTGCCGGCGCCGCCGTCCCAGTCCTCACACACAGCGATGACCTTAGCATCCTTGGGTGAGATTGATTCGCGCGTAGCCATGAGGCGATCTTGCCAGTATTGTGCCTGGTGTGGTGTAGACGTACACACGATGATGACATCGTAGCCGTCTAGACGGTTGATCTCGTCGATGTTGCGCTGATGGGCCGTGTGCGGATTTTTCGTGCTGGACTTGGAAGGTAACGGTCGAGACGGCTTCGGGTGGAAGTGTAGGTGAGAGGCATACGCGGCAGCTGTAGCGGCAGAGGCGGCTAGCAAAAGCACACCGGGAGTGAAGAACTTGACCATTGCGGTGAGTGGGGTTTACGTAACTCCTGAGAATGGAGAAAGATCGTCGTCCGTTGCGGTACGTTGGTCTCCTATTAATAATAGGCTTGGTGTGTGTGTGCAGATCACCCAAAAATGGAAAGTGAGCAAAGTAAAATCACTACCGCCGCGATGATACTAAGAGCTAGAGATAAAGACAGGTGTATGCTCTTTACGAAGTAACGATCGAGGACCGGCTTTGCGCGTAATTAGATAGTTCGGCTATAGAGAAACAGACTTTTAAACAGCATACTTTCAAAAACTTTGATTTACCGGTTGGTGAAACATAGAAATGAAGAAAACGGGGTATTTTCCCAATCCGATTGTGTACTGGTGGTAGCCAAAAAGGTAATAACGCTTCTCTTCTTTTCCTACTTCTACTTTTAGAAATGGGGTTGCTGAACATTCTTACCAATCAAATTTTAGCAAATTTGGGGTGGGGGATGGTTAGCAAGAAGGTGCGTAGCGATTTTGCAGCACTTTTTTCCGGAACAGTTGCTCTAACAAACTAAAGTTGCTTTTCAGACACATTATCATTTAAACCCGAGGAGATCCATTTTGCTACCCCGTCCACTATAAGAACCGCCCAGTAGATACACTCATGCACAGCTTTTTGTCTCTAGCGGTGGCATTGCTACTGTGCATTTGCATGTTTCATTTCACCTACGCGTCGCGCTTCGAGTTCACGTTGACGTCTCAGTCGGAGGTTTGTTTATTTTTATACTTGGATATAATCTCCTCCTCAATCACGCATGATTTTTTATCTCACTTTCTGCTCAGGAATGCTTTTTGGAGAAAGTGGATGCCCGTGCGTCTAATAACAGAGTTCTTTATCGTTTCGGTATCCTTGAGCCCAAGAGCTACGATCTAGTCGACGTGGTGGTACGTCGGCAGATGATCCATTCCTCTTTCTGTACTCTCTGTCCATAGCGCTTACTTGGTAGCTCTGAAACACCATTTTGCAGGTGAAAAACCCGTCACAACGGGAGGTGATGACATGGAAGGCTCAGCAGACTAACTTTAGTACAGCCACGGTGCGCGAGAGCGGACTGTATCACTTGTGCTTTCGCAAGCTTAAAGGCGCGTCCTCTAAGATCACGCTCTTTTACTCCTTTGACTTCATTTCAACTGGCTCTCGGACCTTGACACTGATTCCCAATACTGCGGCTACAATTAGCAAGGATGCGCCCACGGTGCTAGCGGGCACGCACGTGGAGGTGGCGACAGTGGATGGACAAGCTACCAAAATGGGCATTTTGGAGTTCGACGTGTCCGGTGTCTCGCCCAGCATCTTTCATGATCAAACCCGTGTTAAACTGCTGCTGACGGTGGACAGTATCGCGAATGGGGAGTTTGTGGACATTGTTTTGGCGCTGTTGCCCAATCGCCTTCAGTCTCCTGTTACGTGGGAGACACTTGGAAGCTACGCGACCGGAGGCTACCGTGACCACGTGTATGATAGCGCCAGGACGGAGATTGGTAGTCACGTCGCTTATGACATCACTGAGATTTTCGAAAGCAAGCTAAATGAGGAGACAATTGCCTTTTCGATCCACGCAGATGGTAATAGCGAAGCCGTCGTATTTGGCGTTCACCAGGCTTCTGAGGACCACTTCCCGCAGATCGTCGTTGAAGGTACATCCATGCTTAGTGCACCATTTGAAATAGCTAGAACTAACGAATTTATGGATGTTCCTTACAGACGTCGGGTTGGAGCTTATGCACGAAGTGGCTTACTTCCAAGAGTCGGTCTTCACCCTCCGTGGTGACATTTCGCTTCTTAAGCACCGAGAACGGCTGAGCCGTGATAGTACGTCATCATTGCTGATGTATCTTGCGTGATCGTGTAGTGTACAGTTCCTGTGAAGTAACGTGTGCTGACCTACATGCTTTTGTTTTCTTGTCTCTAGCTGCGGAGAGCACAAACTCGCGGGTAAAGTGGATGTCTCTGATCACGAATATCGTGCTCGTGGGCATTGCGTTCGGCCAGGTGGTCTATATACGCAGCATGCTTGAAAGCGGCTACTAACTCGCGACAACAGTCTCACGACGAAGAAACCGGTGCAATTGATTGTGCTGATGAGTGACAAGCTAGAGCTGAGCTGCAAACATGAATCTGACATGAGAAATAGAGACACCTGTTCCTTGCGCTCTATCGACACTTTGTGTATCAATAATTACCTAAGCTTACAACTCGACATCGCGGTCGATGCCCCAGCAAGCCAGTGTTTCTTCCGTCGTCTCGCGCTCCTTCAGCATCGAAAACTTGACGTCACTGTCACTGGCTGAGTAGGCGAAGTTAGACGACACTTGTCGGCTATTGTACTTGGAGTGCATAGACATCGTATAGCCTCCAGTGTCGTGGATTACCACAAAGTCTCCAACCTGAATAGGTGGTAACAGCAACTGCTTGGCGAGGAAATCACCGGAGAAGCAAAGCGGGCCAGCAATGTCCTGACGCAAATATGTACTGCTGGAATCCATCTTGGGACGACCGTTGCTATCTAGTACAGAGATGCAGTGTGACCATTGCTTCGGCAAATACGCTGTGCGTGGGAATTGGTCGGCGCCGACATGCACCACAGCTATATGCTGACCTGCCCAGTTCTTGACTGCCTCCACCCTGGACACCGTCAATCCAGGCTTCACAAAGATACTGCGACCAAATTCCGTGATGATGGATGAAAATCCGCTCGTAAATAACTCAGGCACTTGTTGACGCACTGCGTCCGCGTACTCCTGGAAATCGTAAGCTTCTCGTTCTCCACCGTCGTATACCGTTGGCAAACCACCACCAATGTCAAGCACTCGTACCTGTTTATTGCCGACATGAGCATTAACTTCCAGCGCAAAAGCCACCGCTTTCTTGGCCCCCATTGCCAACAAGTCAAGAGAACAACCCTGCGAGCCGACATGTACGTGAACGCCCTGCAGCCACGGGTTCTGCTTAAAGATCGTCAGTAGTCGGTGCTTCGTCTCCGCTGTCAGTGGCAGTCCAAACTTGCTCGTAACAGTGGCCGTGCTGGTAGCGTCGATGGCTCCACCACCCACTACGGGATTGATCCGCAGTCCAATCTGTTCTGCATGTTTCTCCGACCACTTCTCATCCAACTCCTTCAGCTCTGCAAAAATCTTGTTCACCTTACAAATTTCCTCTTCATTGTCCAGATTAATGTACACGCCAGCCAGCAGCATCTCCCGCAGCTCGCCCAGCGTCTTGCAAGGTGAGTCGTATACAATTTTGCGCGGTTCAAACCCGAGTGACAGCGCGTGCTTGGCTTCTGCTACAGACGCGCACTCGGCGCCAAAATTTTTGACTTGTGCACCACGCAGCAGACCCCGCGTGGGATTCGTCTTGACGGCCAGTGCGTGATTAAACTCTGGCTCGGGAAAGGCGGCGCGCAGATTAGCGAGACGTAGCTGGAATGCGTTCCAATTGAAGAGGTTAGTGAGTGGACTCTCGTCGCGCAGCAGCTTTTGGCTGATGGCGGCCTCAACCACACGCGAAACAGCGGCACAACGCTGCTGGTGGTGAGTATACGCGACAGCCGCATCTTCCTTCAGCTGCTGCTCGATCAATGGCGCCACGTAGTTGGACGATAACTGCTGGACCAATAGCGTCTGTAGCACGAGCGTAACGACTTGACCATTGGTTTGAGACGAGGTGGCATCGATAGCCAAATTGTTGTCCGTGCAGAGTTTCTGCACTACTTGTTTGACACTCTGTGCACCTGATAGCAGCGTTTCAATATACAATGACCACGTAACAGAATTCATTTGGCTCGGATTGTGGAATGAATTCGATCCATCAACTTGATAGTTATGATGGAAAAAGCATGGAATGATGCTGTCAAATCATTTGTCAACTATACCATGTAGCTCATTCTGCTAATTCAACCCGACGGGCTTGACAGGGGACACTCAAAAAAAGCACGTAAGAGCCTCAAATCATGTCAGAAAAACTTGTAGACCATCTTCGATGACCACTTTATAGCATCCCATGTCACCTTCTCCTGAACCTCCTTGAAGCGAGGATCCTTATAATGCTAGAAAGAGATACCTTCCGCTTCTCGTACTTGAATTTCAGGGTATCTCTGAACTCGACGAGTGTTGAAATCTAGCTAGAACTGTTTCCTCAGCTCTTGGGTACTACATTTCCCGTCAAAGCCTCGTGGAACAGCAGCCTATTGACCGTAGGATTGAGTTTGTTTGGCTACCCAAGGTACTTTGCGAGTTCGTTCATGAGACAGGCTGAATGCGTACTAGGGATTGCTTTCAAGACGTGTCAATTGCCTCAAGGCATGCAAACACGTGACCATTTCTAGTGTAAATTTAGGCATATACAAGGCCATTGTTCTGATGTGCACTTTCCATTTGTCGTAACGTTTTTTCTTTACATGTAGCTATTGGTAGAAGGATGAGGTAGTACAAGATAAGAAGAGTCAGAGAGACCGTCTGTACCCGTGAGTAAAGGCAGAACATGAGAACCAGCTGGAACTTGTTTGGGCTCATTCATCACGGATCGACAACGGTGAGTCTTGAGACTAAAGTAAACAAAACTCATAAGAATGACATCGATGGAGGACGCGTTAAGGATAGCGCGTCTCGTCACGATCTCCATGGCAGCCGTCATCTCGTCTGTAGTGGCGGTGGTGCTCTTCAGGAGGATACCGGAGCCAGGTAGGAGAAGGGACAGAGGGTGCAGTTGTAGCAGGAAGCCACCGCTACCGACGCCGCATGCGACAGGCCTTGCGCTTTACTACGCGATCATTATGACGGACTGGTTGTTCTCTGTAACAGGGGCAGTGAGTCAATCCATGGACATGGTCATGGGCACGAAAGTCAAGGCGCGGACAGTTGTTGGAGCCAGTGTCGTCTCACTCTACCACGTAAGTTTCCTGGTATCACTTCTCTGGGGCGTCGTGCTGGCGATCTTTGTTCTACGGACGCATCAATGGACGCATGACTACCAAACCACGAGTCCGCCTATGAAGAAGTTCCCCGTCCGGACAAGCTGGCTCATAATTTGGACTATCGGACTTGGCTGCGGCCTGCTGTCCACAGCGCGACTCCAAGCACGCGTCACGGGCAGCGATGTTACAGACGTTTTGGCCAAGTGTCTGCGCTACTTGTTCGTCTCGGTGTACACCTTATCAGTAGGCTGCATCATTACAGCCAACGTTATATTGTTTTTACAGAGGAGAAAACTACACACGGGGGAGGAAGTGGCTCACAACTTGGCCACTGCGACGACGGAAGAGTCACTTGGAAACAGCTTACATCCTATTGCTTTGGCGTCGACGAAGACATGGGAGCTGAAAGCGCAACAGGCGCTACGGGTAGCGCACGAGAAGCTTATGCACTACTTTTTAGTGGTACAAGTGCTGCAGCTTCCCATGATACTATGCTATATTCTTGGCAAGGACATAGTCAGTTATATCGCGTATGAGGTGGCGAGCTGCTGTTTATGCAGTGTACCATTGTTCAACGCTATCGTCTTTGGCGTGAGGCATGTGGGAGAAGCTAGATTCCCTCGAGATGAAGGCGATCTACGTGACAACCAGACGATGCTGCAGTCTAGCAGCAACAGCTCACGATACGGAGACAGACAGCGAGATCGCATGGGGACACGACCATTGACTGGTAGCGGCAACAATGGTGTTGCTAATGTATTAGCTTCATCATACCGGAGCGTGTTTGGAAGCAGTGCTGCGAGTAGCAATACTGTGAAGGAATCGAGGAAAAGTACGTACGTGGGCAATGAGGTAGTAGCTCTAGAGGAGCTGAATGGGTTATCGAACGTGTCGTTCATTGCTGAAGGAGCAGCTGGCAGCGTGTATAAGGCACATTGGCTGGGCATTGAGGTGGCTATGAAAGTCATTAAGCTTCCCAATGGCGGTACGATAAATGTGGCGGATGCGGAGCTTTATCGCACGATTATTCAGAACTCGGAGGACGCGTTTATCGAAGAGGCAAAGCTATGCTCTCGGCTGCGCCATCCAAACATCACGTTGTTCATGCGCGCCGGGTATTTCGAAGGCAAATTGGGAATTCTGACGGAGTATTGCTCACGGGGTAGTCTTAAAGACGTACTTAAACGTCACTTCCCACTTGGTTGGCGGCGCAAGGTGGCGCTGGCCCTTCATGTCTCGAAGGGTCTCACCTACTTGCACGCGCGCAACCCGACGTACATCCACCGTGATCTCAAGGCATCAAACATTCTGGTCACCGAGACGTGGCAAGCTAAGCTGGCAGATTTTGGGATTTCCAAGGTGTCCAATTTCGTCAACCGCGTGCGGTATAGCGAGCGTACTGTGAGCTTTCCAGAGCAGAATCCCAGTATGTCAGGTGAACTTACGTCGTTTGCCGGCACATGGCGCTGGAATGCCCCAGAGATTTTGCAGGACCCGCACAACTGTAGGTATAGTCGTGCAACGGATATGTACTCGTTCGGTATGGTGTTGTGGGAAATTGCCTCCGATGGTGCTGTTCCCTTCAGCGACACCAAGTTTGATTTCGAGGTCCGCAAGAAAGTGCTTGTGGAGCAGCGACCGCCGATTAATCCTGGACAATGTTGCCCACAGCGCTTTGCTCAGCTTATAGAGGAATGTTGGGCACACGACCCAGCTCATCGTCCTTCAGCACCACAAGCTGCCGAGATTCTGAACACGATTATGGACAACATGTCGAAGGACTCGGATGATTTTGCCACAATGGCGTCGGTATCGGGTTCCGAGTACACGAACAGCATCTTTTCGTCCGTACGAAATGGTGACGGTACATCGGATCTGGATCGCCGACCCAGCTCTATCCTGGGCCAGCGCATTACTAGCTTTTTCCGCGGCCGGTTCTCCACCCGCAGTAGCAGCAGCAGCGGGATGAGCGAAGAGTACCATGACCATCTAGACAACGAGCAGTTTTACAAGTTCACGTCTCCATATGCTGGGCCAGAGAACATTAGTATGCTGAGCGCTCGAGGCAATACTGCAGCGGAATTGAGTCCAACAAACCACGAGTCATCGGGTCTCCCTATCGTTGGGCTTCCGAATGAAAACCGACACGGTGATGGTCTAGTCGGACGTCGTCTTTCATCGTTGGACGAGTACGATTTCGAGATGGAGGGCGTCTCATCTGATGTGTCTACGACCTACAGCAGACCTTCGTCCGTTGAAGGAGCCTCAATGCTACCGCCCTTTCGCGAGGTCAAGCATGTCAATGGTAGACGTGGAGAGGTCAGACCGAGTGAAGATCCCCGACCAAGTGAAGATGAAGCTGAGTTTGTGCTCGGTGCTAACGGTCGGATACGCCACCTCCAGTACTAGAGAGCGGAATATCTGAACTTAGAGCTGATCTCATGTTGAAATTCGATGATATTTATCAGCCACGCAGGAGGTGGTAGCGACAACTCACACTACGATGGTGTTGAAAACCTCGTACATAGATACAATGTCGTCTGAGTACTACACGTTGGTATCCTTTCTTATAGCGCATTACTATTACTAAATCAATAGTGTACATTGGAAAACGCAACAGCTAAATGGTAACTGCTTTGTCAATGTGTTTGATAATAATGGAGAGCATCAGTCGTTTTAGTCTTAGGTTGGTCTCATTGAGGCCGCTTATTCAGCGGATTCATCAGAAACGAGGAATTCACTCTAAGTAGACCAAAGTCCACCCAGTATGAAAAACATCACACGCCACTCCAAACGTGCTTCTATCTATCAAGTCTGATACAGACACTGTATCTAATACATATCTAATTCAAAACTGAATCAGTAATGAGTAAGATCAAACACACTGACACCATTCATCATAGAACCTTTTATATTTAATATATTCTTTAATCGCATACTGTAAAACCTCTTCCATTAGAATACTCGATGAAAGTCGTGAAATGCTGCGCAATGCTCGATCTCTCGGTGTGAATGTGGCGGCGCTAACGTCTTTAACAGGTTTAGCAGTCGGAGAAGTAGCTCAGCAATATCATGACAGGAATACAGGTTTTTATGCAAAGCAGCGGCTTCAGCAATGGCGCGACACCTTCGAAAGTGAGAAAACAAGTGACGAATCAGATTCAAAACCAACGGGAGCGTCTGCTTGGCTGGGTAATGCACCACCAAAGTTCCCATATTTGCTATCAATCTCAGCTGGTGATGATCCTGTAATTGTTACAAACAAGTACGTGGTTTGAGTGTTTGTAACAATCTGATGGATTGAGCTACTAACGAATGATTAAATTCCGGTGTTTGAAACAGACTTTTAGGAGGTGCAAAGGTGCTGGGGTCTTACGAAGAACGAACTTGTGATACTCTCAAGAGACTCACTGCACCAACTTCAGCACTGGGACGTGCAGCTCACAGAATTGCAATTCGATACGCGGCGTTAAAAAGTTATTTTCGTGGAAATCTTCCAGTGGATTTTCATCCTCGTGGTGGGGTGAAAGCTGAAGCAGAAGGTGTCATGATGGATGCGCTACTAGTTGCGCTACGAGACTTGCAACACTGTGACCAGCAGAGTAAGGATTATAATGACGAAAACGACGTAAACGCGTCGGCGAATCCCCAAACCAGTCAAGCAACTGTCCATCTGGTGTTTTTTTTGCGGGACTTTAATCTGCTTAATGACCGGGACGCTGAAAGGTGGCTTTGCTGGACACATCAAGTCTCGAGCGAAGGCTTAGCTCACGTGGTACTTTCAACAACCGCAACAGTAACACCTTCCAAGGCACAGTGGCTACGGACACGGCATCAGATTGGGCTGAGCACTGCTGCTTTGGACGACACCCAGAATTTTGTTGGTATATTGCTGCGTCCCGCTAATGGTCTAGTGGATGATACATCCGCAGAGGAAAAGCTACGCGAGATAGCGGTACACAAGATTGAACTTTGTTTTTCGTGCAAAGCAGACATTAACAAATATTGTGATGTGTTTGTTTCAGAAATCGTACAACTTACGTTTGGATTTGCATCCTGCCTTGACAGCAAGTGTCGATAGCCAAGGTGATATAAATACGACAGACAGTAAACATGATGCAGAGATTGAGGCTATTGTGAAGACAACTGGGAATTGGTGGAGCGATATTGACATGATTTGTCGGCGTCTAAAGGAAAACAACGCAAATGCCGTGACGCTCCCTGAAGAGCGGCTAGCGATGATTCACAAGGTGTGCAACGACTTTGTACAAGACATAGAAGTTGTGCTGCTGGCATCATTGCACTTGGATGGAAGCCTTCAGCTCCCTTATAAAATCGCCACAAGCGATACATTCAAAGCATCGGGCTCAAAAGATTCAGAGGGTATGAACAACTTATGTGACACGTCAAAAGTTTTGACCACGCTGGAGGCCTGGAAGTGCTTAGAAACACTGGGAGATGTGGTGCCAATATGTGGTGGAAGCTCTCCCACAACAACTTCTTGGCCCGAAAGACAAGGCGCCCCGCGACTGTGTGAGCCCGGTGAATGCACTTCTGCCATTTCACTACCGCAAGGATGGTGAACAAAAGTTTCTGGATTTGATAGATCAACAACTGTTATTTTTGCGACCAAAGGTATGTCAGAGGGGATGTATTCAAGTCGCTTATATTTACACCTGTAACATGTGTACTGTAATGAACTGCAGGATGTTGTCGAGATCGGAGTGATTCCATGCAAGACAGCTGCATTAGTCTCCACATGCTGGGTTCAGATTCGTCCTGTCGTCAAGAAGGCTTTTGAAAAGATACACGTCAGTCTTGTCATTTCGCTGTGAATCATTTGCTTTCTCGAAACTAATCCTGCTTGTTGCTGCGCTTTTGCAGAAAAGCGATACGTACTTTAGAGCCATGTTAGATATCGATCGCTTTGCTGCCAATATCGAGGTACGAACGGACTTATCGAGAGCGTTTTGTCTGTTGTGATGACAATTTAATAATGTTGTAGATGCAAAAAGAGATCGAACAGTACGAGCAAGAGATTGCTGAGCGGCGAGAGGCCTTATTCGGTATGAAGCGCGACTTTACAATACTGCAGTTTTCGATGACTCTTGCGGAGAAGGCAAATCGAAAGGCCGAGGTATGTTTATATGCAGAAATTTCGCATGGTTTGCCACAACCTACGTCAAGCTAACATGAAGTTTCTGGTCCTCACAGCTTGCGCTTATTGACGTGGAGCTTCAGGCCAAAGATGTATATCTGGAAAAACTTCGTTCATTACAGCCTTGGTGAAATTTACAAAAGCCTATTTACATAAACCCAAGTGTGAAAATGTCTGCATCAGGTACTGGAGTTGACTTAAACATGGCATCAGATGCTTCAGCTGACGTGATACCATGCTTGATGTAGTAGTTGGACTGTACATTTTCTTATAAAACTGGACACCTCAGTACGCTGGACAAGTGCTACGATACAACCTCCCCTTCCAGCACCAGTAAGGTGTGCTCCCAAAGCACCAGCGTACGCATCGAGTTCCGAGCAACTACACTCGTACCAAGTCTGGTAGCATAAATGACTTAACATCATGACTTTCCAAGACATTTCAATTGTGTGCGTATGGATGATGACTGCCCGATCTTTTGGTCAGACAGTGATTGAACTTCTCTTGTCAGTGAAGCGCATATTGTTTGAAACTGCTTAACACGTTCGACCTCACCCCACATGTGCATAGCTCTCTGCTGCAGCTTGAATGATGAGGCGGAAGCTATTACTTCCTGCGTGTAAGGCATGTCAGCAAAGTCGTCGAGAATACTTTACACATGATTGACAGCACATTCAAACCTTCATGGCCGGTTTCAGTGAAGAACCGATATGTAATCCCGCAATCGGCTCACCGAACTCAGCTTCCAGCTTGACAAATAAGTATTCTTGCCAAGAACAGGAAGCTAATGCAATTTTCTGTAATGTGTCAAAAGTGCGCACGCTCTCCTGTCCCATGTCATGTGAACGTCCACCAGACGCATTATCTGTTTTCACTTTGCATTATCAATATGAACACATAGTAGCATCATACATCCAATGGAGTCGTACATTTCTCCAGTCGTCGTCCTCAATGCCTGCTTCTTTTGCAATCAATTTACAGCAAAGGCACATTAACAACACGTTTGTTGTTAACTGCTTCTCGGCCACTACCAAGCTATTTGCTACAACGAATGTAAGTCCAGCAGCAGAAGCACCAAGTACGTTGACTGGGTAACTTTTTACCGAGACGCTTGAGAAATCAAGATGCAGAGTAACACCACGATGTGCCAAACATACCACTGCCTGATCCCTTCCACCTCCCATAGTAACCACATAATGTTCTGCCCGTCGACACAATTCCGCTAGCTCCATTCGACTCAGTAGCTTCTGTTCTGACTGTTTGTGTGCTCTGAATGTGGATAAAGCAACCGTTACAACCAACGCACTGGAACTGAACAGGTCGCACCCATCCGGCATGTCTTTCATCCACAAACATCTGCAGCTCAGTCTCGTCACCAAGAAACAGCTCCGGACGACCTTTTTGAACCCATAACACCCCACAGAACCCATCCAGCTTCTTCCTGGTCGAGTTTTTTCATATTTTGCTGCATTTTAACCCGTCCATACACAATGAAACAGCATTGTACTGTGGCTTAGCGCTTGCCAGACTTATTATCTTTACTTTTGTATTACATTTGCTATGTTAAACGCCACGTAGATACTCTGATCATGGCCATGGGCAGCACCGCGTACCGTTCGTAATCCACGTGCTCTCCAATGAGAATTCTCTCGCCATTTGTAGCAAATGATGCTGTAAATCCCTCATCATTAGATAGCGGCAATGCGCGGAACAGCGTCATTGTTGAAGTGACAATCACTCTGCAAAAATGAATCTTTTATCCTGCAGATTAATGTACACCACATCATATTCATCTACTTGTCTATTTTGTACGTAGCGTACGTACATGATGCCGTTGAGGTCACAAATGTCGTTATTAAAGAAGCCTCGTGTGTTGGTGGTGGGTGCTGGACCTGTGGGGTTAGCAACTGCCTTTATGCTTGAGAAACTCTACAAAGTTCCCACGCGTTTAGTGGAACGTCAACGCATCCCCACGTCTCACCCACAGGCACATTTTATTAACCTACGCACAATGGAAATTCTTAACGCTATAATGCCAGAATTTCACGATCGTTTGTTGGCATTAGCAGAACCAAGTATCTTAGTAAGTCTTAAGTGATTGAAGAGGGTTTACATGTCTGTTTACTGAGCTTTGAATGCAATGAATGCACAGTGGCGTGATTACGTTTATTGCACTGGAGTAGGCAAAGCTCGAGAAATTGCACGTATTGACCAGTTGGGCCCTTGTAAGAAAGGATTGAGAGATTGAATACTGGCTACTAGCGCATACTGAGTGATTTTTATTGCTACACAGCCATTCCACGCGATAATATTGAGCAGGCAACGGCACATGGTGATAGTCTACGCAAGTCACTGGCGGCATTGTCACCGACGCAGTTCCTTCACTTCCCTCAGAATCGCTTTGAGACGCTGTTAGATACGTTTTTGGCGGAAAACGATGTGCAGATTGAGCGTGGAGTTGAGCTTGAGAGACTTACATTGCCAGCGGACAATTCCGTTACGCAGCAATCACAAGTTACGCTGCGCCACTTGTAATTTCACGCATAAGTATACTTTCTACGTGGTACAAAGGCTGATTATAGAATGCGTGTTTCGTGTTCGGCTTTACAGGGATACTGACACGGTCGAGCAAGCGTCTTACGACTTTGTTGTGGGAGCGGATGGTGCACACAGCCTTGTGCGCCACTTTTGTGGCATTAACATGGCTGGAACAAGCAATATGCAAAGTATTGCAAACGTGCACTTTACAAGCAAGGCGCTGTCGGATGCTGCGAGCGAGAATCCGGCTATGCTGTACTTTGTGGTAAGAAACTTTGTACTTGTCGAGACTTCGCGTAGCTAACCGGTACTTGATTCCAATGTGTTTGATAGTTTAATAAAAATGTCGTCGGTGTCTTGATTGCCCATGACCTCAACCAAGGTGAGTGGGTTTTTCAGATTCCGTTCTTTCCGCCGCAGGAGTCAATTGCCTGGGACTTCTCGATTGCACAATGCAAGGAAATTATCCGTCATATCCTACCTAGAAACGTCGAGGTTGGCGACGAAGACATCGATATTCTATCGACTGGACAGTGGCGAATGGGAGCTCGTGTAGCAGAACAGTACGATGCCGGCAAGCAGCGTGTCTTCCTCGTCGGTGATGCGGCGCACCAATTTCCACCGGCAGGTGGATTCGGTATGAACACAGGACTGCAGGACGCGCACAATCTAGCTTGGAAGCTGGCGCTTGCGATTCAGATGAAGAATGATCCTGCTAATGGCGTTGACACTCAAGCGATACTGAGGTCTTATGGGCGCGAGCGCCAGCCTGTTGCGAAAATAAATACGCAGTTCAGTCTGAGGAACGTGGTTCGAACCATGAAGGTTCCAAATGCACTAAACATATCGTATGACAACGCCCAGACGCTAGCGAAGGTCATCAACTCAGAGCCAATGCAATTTCTTCCGTTGCGCGCTCAGCGTAAAATAGCGCAGGGGATTATGAGTGTAGGTAAAATGCCTTTGGGATTTTTGGATGAAGCGAAGGATACAGGTGGACCAGGAAGTGCCTTGGCTAGCCGCATGCGTGCCAGTGTAGAGGATATCGTGGCGCGCCGTAAAACGATTGGCATGATGTTTTACCACTTTGATATTGGGTTTTCCTATGACGCGCCTTGCTGGGCTTCTCGTGCCAAGCAGCTCATGGAAGACCCAGCACTGGACCGGTCTGCAGAATTTCGTACTGAAATCAGCGATGGCAATGACATCATTTATTCTCCAGCTTTCCGCGTTGGTGAGAGGTTCCCTCACTTTTGGTGTACTTGCGACGATGCGAGGGTGTCCACGCATGACATGGTGCGACTTGTTACTCTTCAGAACGGGAAGATTGCTGAAGATAAGTGCAATGTGCAGTTTGTTTTGGTCGTTGATGAGCGTGATGCTGCACGAGTGATTGATTCTTGCTCATCGTCTTTTTCACAAATAATGGCGAGGCACGTCTCTCTCGTCGTACTGCGTTCCAGTGCTGAGGTCGTGGAAGCTCAGAAATCCTCGGCGTTTGGCTCAGTATTCTCGTGGCAAGTCGTCGGAGACGAAAGCAACCAGGCATGGGCGAAATTTATGGATACGAAAGCTGCTGCTCTCGTGCGTCCAGACGGGCATGTTGGTGCACTGTGGACAAGAAAAGAACTGGAAAGCTTTAGTAGTGAGACGCTTACGCAGTCGATGCAGCAGGCTATCCAGCTTAGCTAAACTTGAAGAATGGATGTATAAGCCGAGCAGAGCTGGCGAGAAGTTGACAAGCTTGGAAATACAAGGGGACTAGTGATATATTAGATATAGTAGTTGGTTTACACCATCGTCTCCAGCAAACGTTGAACTTTTTGTATCTCGGCAGGGGGCTGCGGCTGGCACAATGGACGTCGCATGTCCTGTCGAAAAGTGCTGCTGCTGTAGACACTATTACTACTAACTGTAATAACAGCAGGCGATGCCAGGAACGGCTCGATCTCGCTTGCGTCTGTACTTGTCTTCTTCTTCTTCGAATGTCTTGTACTCAAAAAGGACCTAGCTGTAGCCGCAGGAGCAATGCCTACTTCATTCGACACACTGGGTACAAGCTTTTTGTCATGTAGAGACGCTGCTGTAGCTGGGTTAAATGCATACAACGCCGTACTGACAGCCACTAGTGCCATAGCCATAAACGCATTATGCCCAAAGGGTTTTCCATTGAAATATGTCTCGAATAAAGCTGTCAGTCCCATTCCTCCCACGACAGCGAAACTCTTCTCAACATTTCCACAATCTCGAATCACAAATCCTACCAAAACTCCACCCAAAGCTTGGCACACAAGTGCAACCAACGTCATCGCACTCCATCCTTCCCACATGCTGTCCTGCAAGTCGCTGTCTTCATCAGAACGCATTAGTCCGTTCTGCACGACAGCCAGCACTCCAAGTATCGTCTCTCCCAAAACACTCAGTTCTACCGTCACCATGTACTGATTGCGTTTCTGTTGTTGCAAAGCTCTTTGGATGATACTCCCACCCAATGCCGACAGCACCGCGGCCAGTAAAGCTTCATACATGCCTGTAAACACCACAGCGTCTGCATCTGGCTGCGTTTCCTCGTCCTTCACCTCTGTAGACGATGTCGTCATGAGCACAGCAGCGATACACAGAATTCCTAAAGCCATTATCTGCATTGGAGATTGCCGCTTGCCCAGTAGAAGATACACGAGCAATGCAGTCCAGATGATCTTAGTCTGGTTCAGCACGTTAAACGTCACACCATCCAGTGCCACCACTGCCGAATGATTCAAAAGATTCTGTACCACGTAGATAAGTGCAGGAAAGACCGTTGTGGCCATTGCAATGCGTAATTTCCACGTCTTAAGCTGATTCAGGAGACTGCCCTCTCCTTTCGTGAGACAAAGTGGCACTAGCGCCAGCAAAAGCTTTAGAAACTCCACAACACCCACACGGAGACGAACGTCACGTGTTTCACTTGCATACAAACTTAGTAATAATGGCTGAATACCGACCTGTAGTGCAAGTAGAGACAACAATGTCATCTGTCGCCTTGTAGACACCATTGTTATTTTTCTCTAGTTTATTCAATGGTGAATATAAAGTGATGGATTAATGGATTGGTATACTTTTCATTGTATACATCTGTTGATGACGTAACTTCTTTGTTTCCATACGTTTTCAAAAAAGTCTCGTCTCTGTCCGTAGCTACAACTGACGTTTTGTGATGATGTATCTCTGGTTCTCGTCCATTCTATGTCACTTCCCAAATCACAACGCTTACAGACGAGACCCTCCAGGAAGCCAAAAAACTGACTCTCTTACTTTGGGCGGAAAGTGTTCGTCATAATGGACTTAAAATAGAAGGGGGAAAAGGTTTTCTCCTATTTGCGTAGCCTACAGGAGGCAGTTGCGTAGTGCGCAACTTGAAAGAGAAGCAGTCGGCAGAATATCCAAAGTGCGGGGGACGTCGATAATGGATCGAACTATTCTGCACACCGACCCGCGTTGAGCTAAAGCCCTAGTTTACATAGAGACCTTTCTTAAAGCCGTATGATCCCGTTGAATTGGGATGTTTATGTACAGTAGTATCGGACCAGATACTGATGCGTCTGGACAAAATCGACAGTATTAAGTATACACGGACCGACTACTTTCCGACTAGCTTATTCTGATTGGTTAAAATCCTTATCAACATAAATACGTCGCTGAAGAGCTCAGTAGCGTGACGTTGATGCTCCAGCACTCCGTAGCGGTGCTGCTTATCTGTATATCGGCCACTAGCGCCCATCTTGTGCAGGAACCCATGAAAAAAGCGCATACTAACTCCCGTCGCGTCAGTGTTCCAAGCATTGGCAGTGTCGCTGCCGGCTGTTCGCTTTGTCGAGATAGTGGAGCTTGCTCCATGGCTATGAATGACACGTCATCCGGAGTCTTTTGTGGAGATATTCATGCTACTGTGACAAAGAAGCAGCCGTGCTGCTGTGCGTACTACACAGAATGTCGAGCGACAAGCACAGCGCAAACGTGCGAGTGCGGTGGAGGATGGCCATTTGCTTTACGCCACGAGAGACTTACTGCTATTGAAGAAGTAGCAGACGATACAGAGAAGTTAGTTCGAGATAGCTTTACATCAGCATCTCATGACCCAATGGATAGCCAAATGTCGGTACTCACGGAGATCCTCATCCATTTGTCGGCGTATCTTGCGCTCTTGGTGTTCGCAGTGTATGTGGATAAGTGGGTGGAGTGTTTTAGTGACTTCAGACGGAATCAAATGGTCACTTACAGCAAAGCTACGGACACAAAATTACTCCGCTTCCGACAGCGCTTTGGTAAGCGGCGGCGGGAATCTCAAACAGATGGGGAGATTGAAGACAATTTACCGCTCCTGGTGTTAGAATCTCCGATACCAACCTCTAGACCTCCTATCACCTTCGACGCGATCTCAGATGCAGACTCTCTGCAGCAAGAAAAGGATAAAGAAGAATCAACAGAAGAAGTATCTGATCAAGTTCTGGTAATCACTGCTACTGTCGATGTCGTCCAGGAAGTTAGCATTAGGCCAAACGAGTCCCCAACTGAACTGAAAGACATTCCGCTCAAGTGACTTCTTCAAAAACTCATTGTAACATAATGTTAAGCTGCGGAACCACTTATACTAGACACACATTATAATAAATTAGACAGTATCAATGGACAAAGAATATCAATTTAACCTCTTACCGTCGGCCTGCGTTCCGTGGTCTACAACTTCAACATCAGCACCCTCTGTTGCCTCACCAGTTAAACAAGAGAATTGAGGTCGTATTGGAGTATTGTCACGGTCTATCTCATGCAGTTCCTCTGCGACTTCAACAGCCATAGTGCCATCTACAGTTCGAATCTCTTCATCCATCGAGTCGTTGTCTACTGTATTTACCACACTGTCTTCACCTCTCGGTCTTGCTTGTGATGGAGAACTCGCCAGAAGTTGGTGATTGCTGTTCATGACTTTGTAAGGGCCTGCACACATTTTGTCGTAGAGAAGAAGTCCCCAAGCGATGACTGACAACCCTACAAACAAGTAAAACCTCACTGTCATGATCTCATCCTCTCTCATGCCATTAAAGCATTCGCACGAGTCTGAAAAGATTGTGGTTATGCATTCGTTGCGGAACGAACAGCAACACGGTTGGAACGTAGGCAATAGGTCACTACAGAACACGCCACTCGACTGGTTGTGCACAGCAAGCGAACAGTTCTCTTCATTACGACACAAGGCACAGCCGCGATCTGCGAGCGCGTAGTAGGTCTCGTGCCTCATGTGGTCGTCTCGAAACACGGCTAAAGGTTCGGCTTGCACGTGACTGATCAGCGCTACAGACAGAAAAAGGCTAAAGAGGCGCGTCATGGTGGAAACGAATGTGGTGTGTCGCTTTATTTAAAGAGTCGGAAGATGAAGCCGCTCTATCAACTATGAGAGGCTTTGTAAAAAGGGGTAAAATTACGTCGAAAAAGCAAGGAATTATCAAAATGATGAATAAATGTGCACACTCGTTATTGTGTCCAGATACAGTATAAAGTATCTTAAATGACAGTGTGGGTGGGTCTTAATTACGAAATATTAGCAGGTTTAAAGACGTTAAAGCCGTCGCCTGCCGTACTCATGAGCACACCTGGGCACTGCGGGTGAAAATGCAGTTCCTTAATGTCGGTTTGGCCCTGGTGGATAAACAGCAGCTGCGGCGGAAGATCCAGCTTTGCCTCGCCCTTCTCTCCTTCAACAGGCACAGCAGCTTCAGCGTCCTCTTCCACAGACATATCCCAAACCGAGATCTGATTGTCTGCACCTGATACAGCCAGCACTGACTCATCGGTTGGATGCCATTCAATAGATGTAACGGGTGCCGTGTGGTACCGAAAGTGCGCCACCGGATTGTCGGCCTTAAAGTTGCGCAAGTCCCAAATCTTAAACGATCCATCGTCCGAACCAGACGCCAACAAGTAAGCGACGTTACGATTCCATGTAATCACGTTCACGTCGTCGTCATGAGCAGCAACATACAGCATACTACCGGCCTTTCGACGGGTGTCCCAAATACGCACAGTACGGTCGGACGAGCATGAAGCAAACACTGATGCCTCCGTCGGGCTCCACTGTAGGTCTTCTACCGAGCTTGTGTGGCCCGTGAACGGCACCTTGTCGACGCTCCATGCACTATTCGAGTTGGCCCAGAGGTAGATATACTTGCTGCAATCGCCCGTTACGAGACGACCAGTCTGTACAGGAGACCAGTCCATGGCAAAACCCTCATCAGCGTGTCCCGAGAACGTGTACACGGGTGCCTGCTTTGTCGGCAGTGGAGCACCCGCCTTGCCGTTCAGTGACTCAAGCTGTTTAGCAATATCCCAAAGGTGCACCTTTTTGCGATCCGACCAGGTAGCTACAATATTGGAGGACTGCGGCATGCAGCGAATACGGTTCACACCGCCGGGGTGAGGAATGGAGCGAGACTCAAGCACCGGGTCTCCCTCCGTCTCATCCTCGTCTTCCAAATCTTCATCTTCCAAGTCCGAGTCATCATCGCGCTTGGTCTTGTGCAGCTCTGACATCTTCATGACTGTGATCTGGTTGTCATCTAAATTGGTCGCCTGTGTACCAGCCACCATGAACACCGTCATCGGGAAACGCGAGCGTACAGCACCGAGGGTATCGCGTACAACATCAATACTAAGCGAAGGCCATTCAGCCGTCATGGCATAGTACATGTCATAAGCACTGCTATCGTAGTCCAGCACTTCGTCGTCCTGCAGCTTGTCTACACCAGGCACGAAAACCTTCTTCACTTGCTTGTCAGCCTGCTCATTCTCGTCCATGTCTACATCCTTATTGGACAATTCCTTGTCGTCTACAACATCCTCGTCACTGTCATTCTCAATCATCTCTTCATCCTCCATATCGTCTCCAAACGGGTCCTCAAACACCAGGTCCTCCTCGCCATTGGTTTTTTGCGCTGTGTGGCGCTTTAGGTCACCTGTAAATTCAGTGGCTGCGCGTTTCTTTTGCAAGTTCATGGTCATAGTAGAATCTGGACAGACAGAAAGACAGACAGGACAATACAATGCTAGACGATGGCGTCGGTAACGAACAAGATGCGCCGAATGATCACAGACCAATGATGCAGATCACCACCGATGCTACTTTTGTAATTGGTTATAATTGAATGGTCCACATTATTGTGTGGACTACCTCATGAATTACACCGTAGTCATTTCGATGGTTTCGTCATCAGCTCGAAGCATCATGCAGGGCTCTCTGCGGCGGCGTCCAGCGGTCATAATTCCACGCAGGTCGCTTAGTACAATGCGTGAAGTACATAAAAAGAAAGAGTTAGAGCTGCGAGAGATGGTCAGGTGAGAAGAAAGCGACCCGGCATTCTCAAAGATCGATGAAATCTTTTAATTCCTCAAAAATTGACATTTGATTTTCTTGACTGCCAAGGACACTGGACTACGATGGATACATGTGCGGTCTCTTGCTACCAGTGAAGACACGTCCATCTTTCTTTGCTATTGTACGTTATATTGAGCATATGGTATTGTACGCAGAAAGATGGACGTATCGACTTATTCGGCAGCATTCTTTGTATATGCGACTTGTAGCGTGCTTTCAATGCTGAGATTGCAACTATTAAGGACTCGGTACACAGCAACCACATCACAGGCAAGATCCGTCTACAATGGTGGCGAGAACGCATTTATAATCTGTATGAAAGATCGACCGGTACGGAGCGACCAGAGCAATCAACGCTGTTGCTGCGAGGGCTGGACAAGGCTGTCCAGGAGCACGACTTGACTCGGCGGTGGTTCGAGCGACTACTGGACGCACGTGACCAGGATCTAGATCGTAATGAGGTGCAGAACTTGCAAGAGTTGGAGGTCTACGCAGAGCAGACGGCCTCCTCACTGCTGTATCTCACGCTAGAATGCCTCGGTGTCCGCGACGACACGGCAGACCAAGTAGCGGAACACGCCGGTGTGGCAATTGGTCTCGCGACACTTCTACGAGGTACGGCGTATCACAGCGCACGACAACAGTCTTATCTTCCTGAGGACCTCATGAGCAAGGTACGGACAAAAAACATAGCATGGATTTTGGTCCCAAAAACCTAATGCTTCCGTTGGTTTGTATTGTCTATTCTGTCGTGAGTAGCATGGTGTAACCTCTGAAGACCTGCTGGCAGCCGTGGAAGACCCCAAAAAGGGTGAGAAGGTGGCGCCGGTAGTGTTTGACGTTGCTTGCCGAGCTGTCGAGCACGTCCACCAAGCTCGGTCGCTGCGGAAAGAAGTACCAAGCGCGTCGCGAAGGGCATTCTTACCGCTGGTAAGCTCTTCGTTATATTTGAAAGAGCTAGAAACAGCCAACTTCAACGCCTTCGCTCCAGAGCTACAGCGACGTAGCATGTTTCGGCTCAACTTGGAGGTGCTGAAGCACTTCTTTTTGCGCAGATACTAGACGGAAGACCTGACATACATATAATAATGCACCACGCGATCTAGGACAGCCAAAATATACACTCATCACATTTACAATGCAATCTCTTCCCTCTGTTCCTCTTCATCGGTTCCTTGCTGCGTTAAGCTGGAGGTTCTACGCTGACCCCGAACTCAGTAAGTAGCCTTATCAATGAGGACTACATACAGCACATCATATCTACCCTTGTAGCCTGTGCCATAGCGCAAAGAAATATACGGAAGATCCCTTTTCATCCGCACACGTACCCTGGCTCACTTGTCTTCACTGAAGCTGCAGAAACGCTGCTGAGTAATGCAAGGCACCTTGCGGAATCTTCCGGATACTAGTTCCTCTGCTTCTTTGACGATCCTACTGTTTTGCTGCCACTGCCAGTGTTTCCCTGTTGCTGTTGCTGACCACTCGATGACCGCCGCTTGGCGTCCAAAGCCGCCAATTGACCCTGCAACTGGTCCTTCTTGAGTTTCACACGGTTCTCAAACTCAAAGCCGCTCTTGAAATAGTCCAGACGTGATGGTGCCGAGATGTGCAGCAGCTCCTCTTCAATAGCACAAGCCTGCAACAACAATGACAACAACACAAACAGGTTGGACAACATATCCAACCGACGCCTCACTACTCTTTTACAAGCCTCACCACTTGCAGCAAATCTTCATATGTGGAGCAGCGACTGGTGTAGGCATCACGAATCTTGGAGCGAACGGCCTGACGCTCCTCAATAGTCAGATACATTCTCCAGTCTTGCATCATAGGCGACTGGGAGACGTTACGGGTGGCAGTCGTAGCAACGACGTTCGCGCCCGTAGAAAGGCTGCTACTGCCACCACGAAGCGACGTATTAGCCGACGGACGGTTGTAGACGCCCGAAGACGTTACGGCACGCAGCATCTGCGGTGGATTCGTATTGGACGTCGCGTGTAATACCGACGGGATTGAGTTCATATTATTCATACCGACACCCAAATGAATGGCCAGACCACCCGCATGACCGTGACTATCACTACTAGTTGTACCTCCACTTAGTGTTCGTTTAATGGAAGGAATGGACTGCGCCGAGCCATTCACAGAATCGTTCTTCATCTGTCCGAGGTTCATGTTTAATCCAATTCTCTCTTATGACTCCCTCTATCAATCTACATGAATAAAACCGGTTATACCGGTCAAAAACAGCTGACTTGCTAGCAAAAACAGCTGTTAGAAAGAATCGTGTGGCCACACCACGGGCTGAAAAGCGTCGCAAAAGTCGTTAAAACGCATATTTAATGACGTTTCCAACGCTTCAACCTGCGGGGTTTTGATAGTTGTTGTTGTTGTTGATACTTGAGCGTTATGTTGCAGTTTCCACTTTCGTGCAAGTTCGCGAGTATTGGCCGCTTGGATTTCCTCTTGCAAGTGACTCGATCGATTGGCATTGAATGCACCGACGGTCTCCTCGTTTAGTGCCTGTCCTTTCATCTTCTTCTTCTGGAGCTTCTTCTTCTTCGTCTTCTTCTTTGTCTTGCTCTTAACTTGTTGCTCCAATCGAACCGACGACTGAAAACGTTCCCGCCACTCATTGCTGAGAATGTAGCCATACTCGTATGCATCTTCTTCATCTTCTGTATCATTGATACATATGTCTTGTTGCACATCACTGCATGTAGTCACAACTGAAGGGATCGCTTGGTCAAATGAATGATAAGATTCTGATATACCTGGCGTCTGCCATTGTACATGACTATACATCATGGGTGACGTCAACCATTTTCTCTCTTGATGCTGCTGTTGCTCTGCAAACACTCTCGGCCAAGCCTCTGGAAACGGGAACGGTGGTGGAATAAAGGAGCTGTCCATTCTATTGTCAATTTACAGTAATGACCGACATACGGCATTCCTAACGATAACAATTCATACTTCCAGGTAGTCATTTTAGAAATGGCTGGCTGGTAAGTACAGTACTTCTTGCACCATTAAACGTAAGACGCCATGCCACCTCAGAAGAAGCGTTCTCGAGGCTCCAACAAGGCGTCTGAGGACCCTACAACTGGCCAGAACAATGAACATACAGTTGGAATGATGATAGACAATTCGGACAACGACAGCAGCGATGACAGCGACGACGATCTCACGTTTGATGCAGCATCCAATGCCACACAGGACGATGATGGTTCCGATGACGACATGGACGGTGGAGAGGTTGTTGTATCTACAGAGAACAATGTGAGCATCGACTTTCTCTTTTCAGACCCGCGTGAGGCCCATTTTCACAGCGTCAAGCAGTTCTTATTGGCCTATTTGCCGCCCTCGCAGCCGTTCGACGTCTCTGGTCTAGCCAATGCCATCGTGGGCCAAGTCACCGCTGGTACTATGGTGTGTGTGGAAGGAGAAGACGACGTATATGGTTTTATTACTGCTCTGAACCTAAAAATCTTTGAAAAGGAGACGAGTATGCAACAGGTCGTACAGTACGTGACCAAGAAGTGCCCGAACTCCGACTTGCCAAAGCTACAGCAGATTCTTAACACGAAGAATGTGGGCCTTGTGCTCAACGAGCGCATGGTGAATCTGCCGTATCAATTGGTACCGGCACTGCATTCGGCTTTGCACGAAGATATCGAGTGGGCAATTGAGAACGAGGACACGCAGGAACTGCGCAACAGTTTTCAGATGGACTACTTTATTATTCTAGCTACCTGTTCAGAAGAGAAGAGTGGCAGCAGTGGATCCACAAAGAGCAAGAAGAGCAAGACGACGTATGAGCAGACGGCAAGATTTTTCCACAACTTTGAGGACGAGTTTCTTGAGCAGGAGGCGACGCTGACGTTTTCGTTTGACACACCGTTGACCGAGCGCGAACGTGTGGACAAGAGCAGAAAGACTACAGTTGTGATGCTGCTCGAGCGTAAAAAGCACAAGGCGGCATTGTCTAGCATTTCCGACATGATTAACGTGTAATGAGAATATTTAGCGCTCTCGTTTGTCCTATCGTGACTTCATTGTTTGACGAAGAGCTGGAGTTTCTTAGACATCCGATGTTTGTTCAGAGATGATGCTTATTCGACAATGTCGCTTATTCAAAGATGATACTTGTTTGAAAGAAAGATGTACATCTTCTTTTGCTTCAATGCAGAGGAAGCGTTTGCTTTAAAAGAGATGCTGAAGCTCGAGCATTTAATGCTTTCGAAGGCAGAATTTTATGAGCACTCTCAGTGCTATCAATGATATGCCTCCCGACTCTCCCTATCTGTTGAGCTCGGCTCAATGCCTTTGCTTGAATGTCACTATCACTAGTGCTGCTACTCTCGATGTTACTTTCATGGCTAAAGGCTGCTCTCACTACAATGTCTAGTGCCCTAGCAACTCGAATCCCCCAACAGTGTCGTCAATTACACTTTCGGAATGTTCTTGTTAAAGGCGGGTCCCAGCTTTTGTCATTTAAACTCTCAACATTTAACGAACATTGAAGTAGCTTGTGTCTTTATGGGACTGGAAATCATCTTCACGTACGCTAAACTAGTGGTATTGCTAATGGGTCGAATGGTAGAAAAGATGTTCCGCATTGGAACGATTCAAGTGGCTACAGTGACTCAACATGTACTCGGTTTGCCTTGTGTTGATCTACCAAATGGAGACCAACAGCTTACTGAGTGGGTGTCTACATCTGATGAGGATCAGTGGGAAATTGGTGGACGAGATCTTCTCGAAGAAAAGGACAAACAAAGTCACGAAATCTCGTACTCAAGCATTGAAGACGAACTGATTGAGCTGAGCGACGGAGAAGAAAGACCGACTTCAATCACGTCGCTACTTTCAGGTCAACAAAGTCGTTTTATCTCGTCGTCTTCAGCCAAAATGATCAGCTCCGACTCGAGTACTTTGCTTTTGTAAGAGGTTTGTTTTAACCGCTTTTTAATAGTATGTTTTTATTAATAATAACGTTTGAATCCTTTATCCTTGATGAAACGAAAAGTATGACGTTGAAGGGTTTTCACTTTTATCTTCGATTTTCCTCCAATCAGCGGGGAGAGTCATTTGTATATCGACATAATGACGTCGCGGATGGCCAGGCATTCGCTGCTGCTGTTCGTCATGACCGCCATTGTGACTAATTTGTGCATGCTAGTACTGTTTGACATGGTAACAAGCAATTTGGTGGCTTCAGCTGATATTAAACACCTTGGAATGGATGAAGGAATTGATGAAGACGAAGACGAGGACGAGGACTGGGATTTCATGGATGATGACGCTGTTTTTGGGCTTGTAGAGCAGCAAAAGCACGGTAATACAGCCATTATTGAAGTGGAAAACTGCGTGGATTTATTGCCACCAGAGCGTGTGAATGATAATTACTGCGACTGTAAAGACGGGAGTGACGAGCTCAACACGTCGGCGTGTTCTTATGTGCTGCTGAGCTCAGAGAGATCCCCACTTGGTCGACAAATGAAATGCAAAGCAGATGACAAGATGGTGTCGCTGATCTTTATAGACGACAGAGTGTGTGACTGCTGTGATGGCAGTGATGAAGTTGAGGGAATGTGTGTTGACACATGCGAGACGGAATGGCAGAGGAGATTAAAGGAGCTTCAAGAGAGACTGAAGGTGGTGCAAAATGGACAGAAAAATCGTAAAGCGTACTTGGCTGATGCTGTGGCCAAGGTGGAGCAGCTGAAGGAAAATTTTGAGCGTCTTGTTGAAGCTTACAAGGCTGATCATTATGCGTTCGAAGACTTGCAACGTCGGGAGCAACATGATCCAGAGCTAAGGGGACAATTGGAGCAGTCATACAATGTGCTGCGCATTAAGCAAAATATGGCATATATACAGAGCCGCGTCGTTGATCCGGGGACTTTCTCGGATGCAAACTGGAAACTTGCTTTTGTGGAGCTTGTGGGCCAGTGTTTCTCGTACATGGTGAACGAGAAGGAGCTGAAAGGAGGTACCCCGAACGTGATCCCTCGCATCTATGAGATGGTACTGTGCCCATTTCAGAACATATCACAGGCTGAACCATCGTATCCTCAGTGGGCGAAAGAGGAACGTCAAACCAAGGGCGGAATTACTGTGACGGATGAAAACGAAGAGAAAGAAGAGATCCCACGCCCCATCGGGCTGGGTATCTGGAACGGATGGCAAGAACCAGTCAGCTTTGCACGTGTACAGAGCTATAATTATGGTGAGCCTTGTGCAAATGGACAGGAGCGTCAGACACGGGTGAAGCTCTTATGCAGTACAAGGAACCGTGTGGTGTCCGTAGAGGAGCGTGAAATGTGTGAGTATGAGATTCAATTCGAGACCCCTGCTGCGTGTGATGGAAAGGAAGAAAAGGAATTGCTGGATGCAATTGATCAGGTTAAGCACTTTATTAGTAAAAGGCAGCAGCAGAATGAAGCAAAGATTGAACAGAATGAAGGCCATGAGGAGCTGTAGCCGATAGAATAAAGTCCATGATGGCTACATTACAGTACCATGATGGCTACATTACATTAGCTACATTTTTTATCCCTCTATAAGAAATCCATCACTCCCTATACAAGGACCCCCAATAAGGGGGGCTTCTGTAACAAGAAAACTTGCGGACAAAGACGTTAAGTTGCGCAAGAGGTTGCACTTGGACGCTTTTATCTCGACAACTAGAGCACCTACACGTGCTCAAGTAGTCTCATCTGAAAGCCAAGTGCTTTGTTTATCTAGTGGCCATGAGCAATGTGGATAGTTTACTACTGGAAAGCGATGAAGAGGATTTAGGAGAATTGGATCTATCAAGCATTACACTAGAAGAGATCTTACGAGAAGAGGAGCTTGCTTCAAAGAACATCGAAGACAAAGACAGTACTAAAGACACTCAAGAAGATGGAGACGATCTATTCTTTGCACCTGCTACTTTTACACTTAAAATTGAGCCAGGACCAGGCATGGACGTGGTCCCAGCGCCCAAGACGACGTCTGCAGTTCCTGATAAGACAGAGACACACTTTCGTACTCCATTGCAAATTGCAGAAGCAAGAGAGAAGCAGCTATTGAGCTGTGTAGGGGTCGAGCTCATCTCTCCTTTGCAAGTAAAGAGAAGATTACGTGCTCATGCTCGATCCAAAGCTCTTCAATCGCGACGAAAAGGACTTATCAATTTAAAGAAAAATTCAAGAAAAAAGAAAATTGCAGAAGGAGCAGGAGATGCAGTTACTACAGCAGAGAAAAAATCAACTGGAGTTGTCAAGGTGGAACCAATGGAAGCCATCAGTCGACAGCTTAGGAAGAATATTGAGTTTAAAGAGTACGGTCCTGGATCACCAACGGTAGTAGCTATTCACTCGAAGTTTATTGCTATTGGTACGTCCAAGGGACTTGTCATTATCTTTGACCATTTTCAGAATATACGACAAGTGCTGGGAAATACAAACGATGCAGATGGAGATGGACCTGTCACAGCTGTGGATGTGTCTCCTGGTAGTGACTACTTGGTTTGTGGTTACCAAAGTGGACGCATTGTGCTCTGGGACATGATCAAGGGCACGTCCCTCAAAGCGGTGTCGGACGCGCATGAGAATCCAGTTGTGAGCTTACGCTTTCTAAAAGACCAGAAGCCTGTGCTGGTCTCAGTAGACACGAAAGGTGTGGTGAACAAGCTCAATTTCTCCAAAATGATGGGAATGGTGTACGTTGTGGATGTGGATCCACTTTACGACGGTTCGGCGGGCAAAATCCTGTCGATTTCCGTGCTGCCGCAGTCTGCCGGTAATGCCAAAATTTCATCTCTAACAGACCAGTATTGCCTTGCTGCTTTGAGTACGGAGACTGTGACGTTTATTATCGCCATCGAACCTGAAGTTCGTGTAATTTACCGCTGGGTACGACCTGATGACATTGCACCAGATGATCCGGTGTTGCCGACGTTAGCGTTTGCGTGGATTTCTTTTCCAGGCAGCTCTCGAGCTCTGGCACCTGTGCTTGCGCGTGGCTGGGGCAACCGTGTGCAGTTTTTGGAGGTTGTTTTTCCTGGTGGTAAGAATCATTCGCACGTGCGCCATGGCTTTCCTACCTTCGATGAGCATGACCAGATCAAATCGTCGAGTGCTGTTATGGCTGTCCAGTGGCTTGGAGACCAAGTTGTGGTGTATTTAAACTCGCATGACGAAATATGCGTGTATGATGTCATGTCTCGCCAAGAGCTGGAGATCGTAGATGTGTCATCGCTAGAACTGGTCTTCGCATCCTATCGTGGTAAAAATGCTCGTAGTTTTTCGAACAGTTTCCGGGGCTGCTACAACATTTTGTACTTGCTTGGTCTTAAGGAATTGCAGACAGCTCGTGTATTACCGTGGACACAACGTATTGATTTGTTGGTTGATGATGGGGAGTGGTTAGAGGCACTAGCACTTGCTCTGGATCACTATGAGGGACTAAAAATTGCCGCGGCAGATCGTGCAGCAAGAGACCGATTCCCGCCTGTTTTTTTTCGTGACAAACAGAATGATCAATGCCTTGTAGACATTTTACACATGTGTCAGACCAACCAGCGTACTGGTGAAAAAGAGGATGTGTTTCGGCATGAAGAGAGTGCCGACGAAGTACGTTGGGTCTGTGGTGAGGTGCCGTACCCGCCAGAAATCGCTAAGAAGCTCGAAGAAACCCTTCAGAAGGCACGCAGCGGTGAGGTAACAAAGAATTTTGTGCCTATCAGTGTGGCTGAGCGTGTAGCAGACCTGCTTATGGAGTACGTGCGTCTTGCCATCGCCAATGCACCGGGCTCCACTTCTGCAGCAGGAGGTGAATTAAGTCTCAACAAAATTGGAATGAAGCTAGATTTGGCTAAGAGTCATTACCAGATGCTAGCAGGCGTGTGCATCGAGTTCTGTGCTCTAATCGGCCGTACTGACCTGCTTTTTGGCGAGATCTACACACGCTTCAAAGACGCTAACAAGCTGAGTGTGTTGATAGAACTGTTGGAGCCGTATATCCTTTCTGAGAAGTTGCGAAACCTTTCTCCTGTGGCCATGGAGGAGTTCGTCAGACACTTTAGTACCCAAGGTAAGCTTGCTCAAGTGGAGCAGTGCCTGCTTCACCTGAATGTGGCTGAATTGGATCTGGATACAATCCTGAAGCTCTGTCACGATCACGAGCTATATTCAGCTCTCATATACATTTACAACGAAGGAATGGACGACTATACGACGCCCATTGATGTTCTGTTGGAGGCTTGTTCGGACGCAAAGACGACTGAGTCAAAACCTGCATCAAAGACAACCTCTAGAGCAACTCGGGCACCATCTGGAACCCGAGTGAGCAATCTGGCATCAGCATTTGGCGGCACGAGCCGGGCAGGCAGCTCTACAAGCTCAATTGCAAAGCCTGCAGCATTGTCAGCGCGAGAGAAAGCTGAAGACGAGGCACTGAGTGGTCCGCGTCGCCGGCGTTTGCTCGGATACAAGCTGCTGTTATACATTTCGTACGCATTGAGTGGTCGCACATTCCCGAAACACGAGCAAATCTCACCTCTAAAGCTAGGAAAGGTGCGTTCGCAGATTTGCTTTCACTTATTCGAAGGCCTTGTGGCGGGGTCATTAAACCCACGACCGTATCCACGACTTGAGACGCTTATTGACCTCGATGCTCGCGAGCTTTTTAACATCATGGGACGTATGTTTGACACGCCTAGCGTTGAATTTGAAGGTGAAAAGAAGGACGGTTTGGGTCTCCCTACAAGCCGATATGACTCAGCCCGTAATGCTGAGATGACCAAGTGTCCTAGCCGTCTTTCGATTGTGCTTTCGCTCGCAGAGGTTATTTTTGGACCGAAGAGCATATTTAGCTCGGTAGAACATGCCCATTTCTTCATGTTCGAGGCTCGGCTTCTCAGTGGCGGTTCTATCGAGCCGCAGGAATACGCTGATGCACGTGCTGAGGCTATTGGTGATGCTGGTTCTGCTGGCGGCGCATCGATGATGGATTCACTGATGAACTTTCTGGCTCTCGGTCCAGCGTCACTGTTATCCAAGGGCTCCTCAGCAGTCACGGTCGAAACTTCGCAAGAAGAGGGTTTCGATAAGGAGGGCCGAGAGGCAATGCTCGTGCGTCTGTTGACAAAGCTAAATAAGGCAACTTACAACCACGAAGCTTTGCTGGCTAGTGTCATTCGAGAAAAAATGAATCGCGCTGCTGTGCTGCTGTATAAGGACATTGGGGATATCAGCAATGCTATTGCATCCTATCTGGCTGATGAGGACCATGAGTATCAAATGAATGCTTTCAGCTATATCCGTATGGAGACCGATCAGGCAGTAGACGGCGAAGAAATAGAAATTCGCAACAGTAATGACGGCGAGCCTACCCGTCGCCGCCGCAAGTTTATCGAAGAAGCTATGCTTAACCATGCACCTGCACTTATGAAGACAGACGGATACGCGTTCGTGACGCTGATTCTGGGTCAATTTCCAAATTTGAACAACAAGGTTATCCAGAAATTTCTTTCAATGGGTAAGGAGGGCGCCAAACTCGAATTCCTGTACCTCAAGCAGGTGCTCATGGCCGCATCAACCACAAGTGGCAGCACAGCAAGTGATGAAGCTGATGTCCTGAAAGACCTGCTGGATCGCTCAAAACTGCGCATTGCCGACGACCCTGCTGTGCAGGAGCGTTTCGTGCGCCTTCTGTGCGAATTCGAACCTGCTGGCGTGTTTCCGTATCTAGAGTCTCACGACAGCTACAAGGTCGACGCGTGCTTACGCCTCTGCAAAGAGTTCGCCATCACAGACGCCGAAGCGTATTTGCTTGAGCGCACGGGTGACGTTACTGGCGCACTCACGCTTATCCTGCAAAGCTTGGAACAAAAGCTCAAGATTCTTAAGCCTGCTTTGCGTGGATACAACGTCTCCGCTGTTTCTTCGTCGTCAACTGGCACTTCTGATGTGCTAGCAGGCGCTGCAAGTAACGCCAACGTCCCCAGTGGCGCCAGACACCAATCGTCAGACCGAATCATTGACAGTGTGCAGGAAGGCAAGGATGCCATGAAGACGTTGGAGGTGGCTTTGACAATGTGTCAGCGTAACTCGTTGCGTAACCGTGATGAGCAGGCAGAAAAGCTTTGGTTCACGCTGCTGGACAAATTGCTGCGGATTCAGAACTCAGTGAAGCGCAGTCTCAGCTCTAAGAGCTCGTCTCGCAACGTACCTGTCACTAGAACACACTCTGGCGGTGGAAACAGCGGTCATGGTGCCATGACTGCGTTCCAAGTGGCACTAAACGAAATGATTCGTTTCATTCTTGAACGTATGGCGTCTTCAGTGTCACTCAAGTCAATTCTGTTCAAGATTACAAACGAACACGGCCGTGGTGCCTTTGGTGATTTCCGGCCAACAATCTTCGGTATGTTGGACACGTACAACTACGAACAGAACATCTATCAGACCGCAAACGGGCTTATTAGCGTGGATCTGTTCGATCAGATCACGACGCTGAAGCGAGCCAAGTCCCGCTGTTACGCCACGCCTTCAAATGTGTGCGGCTACTGTCACGTGCCGCTGTCCAAACCACCTTTTGGGATGGGTCAATCTGGAGCTCCTGGCACGGAAAAATGGCACTTGCACACATCCATGGTACTTGTCATGTCTGGCCAAACCTTCCACGAGTCATGCGGTAAGGCGTGGCAACAAGGCGTAGATACTAAGACGCCGGCTGCGCGTGGAGCTCCATTAGTGAAGCAATCGCGGAACAACAGCTCGATGAGTAGCATGACTAGCGACGGATTAGCAGAAGATGAAGCTGGCAGTCGTCTTCAGCGCAAGCAGCCGAGTACAAGACGCTATTTGGCACGTTTGAAGACCCAGCGTCGTGCTTCGCGACGGCAGGTATCGCCACACGTTATCTTAGAGAGTCTGATCCGTGAAGATAACGGACGCAACAAGTACCTCAAGAGCTCGCGCGCAGTATTCTCGCTGCGTCCAGACCCAGAGGTCGCTGCCAGCAAGGTCAAGAAGCGCTTAGGGACACGCAAACCAGGCTCGCTTCCAATGACGCCCATCCAGAAAGGCAGCATCTAAGACGATGTGTTGAAAAGTGAGAGAGAGAAGGCTGACGGCACATGTGTCCAATACTATTGTGCATGCTTTAGGAGTAAGAGATGAATGAATGGATCCGCCGGATCAAGTGTGCTTGGACGCAGTTCGGATCTCTATTTCTTGGTGCAATTTGCAGGTCAACGGGTGAGAGAGGACATGCCTGTGGTGAAGGCAAGAGATAGCGTGATCTACATCGTGGGCTCATGGCGAATCGGTGACGATGAATCCAATGGCGTGGTGACCTCAAGGAGTGTATGATAGCAAGCATCACGGCGAAGGAGTGTTTTCCCTTAGGTTCAGGCGACAGCTATACGGGCGAGTTTGCCTATGGCCTCTTCAAGATTGAGTCTTAGCCCTCGAAGAGAAGAAGAGGGCGACTTTGTCTCAGTCTCAAGTACGGTCATGGCACATGACAACTTTGTAGAGACTACAGCTGAAGCAGGGCTTGAAGACCGAGGCGTGTGCATCTATGGGACTCGCGTGGTGGTTATGACGGCAGTTTTGTCCGATGCTTGCGGGTCAATTGCGTTTTGAGAAAGGATCGACGTACAGCTAAACAAGTTTAACGACTTTGGTTGGGACTATGAGGTGTTCAAAGCGAGGAAGAGGAGGTAGAAATATTCATGCGAATGTCAAGAGGAGGACGCTGCTGAGGAGCGTTAACATAATCTACTCGAGGTGAGCTCAAGAGAATAAGCTCGAAAGTATGGTCACAACATGTATAAGATTGGACCACAGCAAAAGCTGAAGTTGCCAGTGTCTGAATTGAACGACAACAGTGAGTTCGTGTTATCAGTTTACGCATGTTTTGATAAAATCGGAACGAATTCAATGATCAGTCAGTGAATGATCGGCCGTGAATGTATGAAACCTCACAACAAAGTATAATAAGGTGTCAACGTCGACGTTACCGACACCAAATGGTATGCACTAGGTTTGATCTTGAAACGAATATCGCGGCCTACTCGAACGATTGCGAGAAGACCAGCTTCAAATTACTTCAAAAAAATGCTATTTTCCACGTAAATTCGTCTTCACGTCATTCCGGACCATCCTCAGGATGACCCTCGTTCTCTCCTCCGAATCATCGGCGTTTCCGACTTTCATACTGTTGGTCAAACTTTCGTCGCAAGTTGTGCGGCAGATTCTCTGCGGGCTCCCACGTGAGATCATCGTATCCGACCCACTTGACCTTGTATTGGTGTGTCTTGAGTCTCGTCTTGGCGTCTCGCTTATTGCGACGATCAATGATTTCTTCTACCGTGTACACATCCTCTCGTACTGGTTGACCCTCAAACTCATCAATCAAGTCCTTGGAAATATTACTCGCTGGTTCCCACGTCGTCTCTTCGTATCCTTCCCACTTGACTTCATACAAATCTTGTTCACCGTACGTCTCTCCTTTTTTCTTTCTTAGAATCTTTTCCACCTCATACACATCGGGATCGTCCGTATCAAACATATCGTTTGGTTCTTCATCCTCATCTGAGCTCAATATCATTTCAATTGGTGGTAAATTCCCCGATGTTTTTGTCCGTTTCTTGACTCGACGAGTCGTATCCGAATCACTCGATGACGACGACGTCTCTGACAACGACTCATCACTTGAACTGCTCGACTCGTCAATCATCACTTCACTGTCATCACTATCAACTTCATGACGACGTTTTCTACCTCTAGTTTTCTTTTCTTCCATACAATTTCTCTTCTTCTCCTTCTTCTCCAAAATCTCCTTTTCCTTCTTCTTCTTCTCCTTCTCCTTCTTCTTCTTCTTCTCATCTCTTTTTACCCTTTTCTGCATCGCTTCTTCACTCTGTAATTCCTTTTCCCGTTCTTTACGTTCTTGTTCAATTGTCTCCTTTAATAATTCAATCGTAATCTCTTTATGAAGCGGTTGATCTTCTCCCGGTCCAAATGCACGCATCCAATCACGAATTAACACGAATTTCCGTGTAGATGGACGCACATGTTCCAATAATGGGACACTACGAAGAGCTCCAAGTGAGAACTGATCCTTGTCCGTATTATAAAGTCCCAAAGACTCGGGTAAATCTTGACACATGGTCACTAAAGCACGGTCCATGAGGACCGAGGATTCGTCCAGAGACATTTTGGAATTATAAATGACCACAAGGTGCGTAATTTATTTTCAGAAGTTGCTTGAAAAATAACGAAGGGTGCGTCATTTAAAATTCCATTTTCATTACGTGCAACTTAAAGTCCACCATTCGGTATGACGATGGACCGGACGCCGTGGACTCTTACGCGCTTACAGCGTGCAGTAGAGAACTTCTCTGCGCAATTATTATGTGCCATTTGTCTCTGTGCTTATGATAGTCCTGTGTCTTTACCCTGTAATCATTGTTTTTGTGAGGAATGTATCCATCGAGCATTGGAACTGAAGGCATTGTGTCCAATTTGCAAGACCCCGGCCAAAAAGAGACGACTACGTTATGATACGACAGTACGAGAGCTTCTTCGAGCGACAGAGATACTTTGTGCTGCACCAGCAATGAAAACAGAGGACGAGAGGGCGGTAGAGGAGAGCAAGACGAGTAAAGTTGCGGGTCCTAACGTTGCTGATTCATTGGAGCAACATACGTTACCACGACGTGGGAAACGCAACTTAAGGACCACAAATTCGACATTAATGGACGTTTGGATGGATAATGGACACTCTCAGGTGAACAAGAATATGAAACTGAAGCAAGAAAAGGTTTCGAGTCCAAGGAGATCAATGGAGAAAATGGATTCATTGCTTTCTCCTGCAATTTTTGACGGTAGGACGCTGTCTCGGTCAAAACTTGATGGAATGAATGGAAATAATGGAACTTTGTGTACTATTGAGAATGGAACGCAATTCAAAGACGCAGAATTGAAAAACGTCGTTGCAGTGGGTGATGTTGTCGTTGACACTGAAGTGGAACTAGTAAAACAGGAAGAGCAGAAAGAGAAAATGTTAACACGGAGACGGTCAAGTACAGATGGAGAAGTTGTGGTAATTGATGAAACTCAAGTGGAGATAGATCAGAGTCGACAACTGCAGTCTACTGCAAGTCAAGCTCCTATTGGAAATGGAAAAGCAGGACAATTGATGCTTCAGACACCGACACCACGTTCTCGACGACGGTCTGCTACTAATGGCATCAAACTAGATGCTGCAGTGAGTAAAACGCTGAAGAAAGTGGCTGTTTCGAACGGAAATATTGCATGTACTAATGGAGTAACAACAACTTTGTCATTAGATGTTGATAGTCAAATGCAGCCACTATCTCATGTCGAAAGCGAAGTCTTTCAAGTCGGAGATGTGGTAGAAGTAATTGAGCGGCAGTGGGTGGGTATAAATAAACAAGGCGGTGCAGCGCGTATTACAAAGTTTCATGGAGACGGGTTTTACGCAGTTAAATTTGTCATTGGAGGCAAGGATAATAGGGTGCCAGGAACATTTATCCGTCGACCTGCAGAGGAATTGATTTCAGATTCGACGCCAAGTCGATCCGCTAAAAAGCGTCAACGTCAACGTGTTTCCGACAAAATGAATACGCCGGATCGCCTGGCTACAAAAACGACAGGGTCTACAGACAGTATGAAAGCTAAGTCAAAAACCAAGAGAAAACGCTCGGATATGGTATTTCTTTGCTCGGGATTTAAGGACCGGCGAATGCAACAGATCGAAGAGTGGGCAAATCTGCTTGGAGCTGAAGTTGTTCAGTACTGGTCCAATGACGTGACCCACTTGATTGTGGAATGCGTAAGCAAGGATGATGCCGAGAATGAGGGCCCTTTAATAGACGATTCTGATTCTACACCCTTCCCGCAGAGCCATCAAAATGAAAATCGTGGACTGTTTGGCGGCCCGAAGTCAGGTCGATGGGTTAAGATTCGATCACTGAAATACCTCCAGGCTCTTGTTTGTGGTCGATGGATTGTGAGCGAAGAGTGGCTTCAAGGTAAGAAGTGTTATCACCGTTTCGAGGTGTATATGACTAATTGCTCTGTAAACGTAACTGTGCGTGATACATTCGTTCCAGCTTGTGCCGAGCACGGCGGCTATGTCAAGGAAGTAAACTATGAAGCCGATGGTCATTGGAAGGGAACAAAAATTCACGACGCCGTTAAGCGATCGCGGCTAACACGAGAAAAGCTTCTACAACTATCTTCACCAGAGGTATGATTGTTTGCTTTATTCTGTACTTCAAAGCACGTATTCTGGCAAGTTCTGCGTTTAACATGTGTGTTGTTTTTCTCCATCTAGGTTGATCGTTCAACTGTTGGCACGATGCTTTTTGCAGATTTCTGCTTTCACATCATTGGCGAGTTTTTACCACCCATGCCGTCTGCAACGGATTTAAAAACTTTGATATGCATGGGTGGCGGAGAGCTGATCGCACTCATCCCTGACGAGACATACATGCGTGACAAGCGCGCGCGGAAGCTTATCGTCGTGTCAGATAAGATCAATCCAGTTGCTCTGCGTCAGCAGACAAAGCAACTAAAAGCGCAGCCAGAAATGAAAGCGGTATCTTCGGCGATTATTGTAAATTATCTCTGGGTGATCAACAGCATCAGTGAAGCGAACTTGCGCGAGCTTCCTTGATTGTAATTCGTATGGTGCGCCATGGAGAGTTGGCGTTATTGAAATGAACAAGCAGGACTTAGAGAAGTGATTGATTCGTGTCTGACTGCGATTTACGAAAGCACTGGAACACATGAAACAATATGTGAGTACAAGCAGGGCTTCATAACGAAAAGTAGACGTCGACGCACCACAATGAGCGGTTTATCTTTCAGCACTACACCATGCACTTGATGTAAGGCTTTTGATGCAAGCTGAACTGTGGTGTATTTTACGAAGGCCTGACACTTCATTCGGCCTACAGTGAAATGGCGGATATTCAGGTCACTGTAGCAGCGTCGAAACAACAAGAATGGTTAGACTGATTGATTCTTGTCATCACGAGCAATTGCATCGTACTCTGGCCCCGATTCAGGTGGCAGAACAGCTCCAAAGACAGCAAAAAGGTCGGCCAACTCCACTGTTTGAGCAAGATTCTTCACGTAAAGTGTGTCTGAAGCTTCCCCACGTTCATACTTTTTCATGGCTTTCTCTGAAGCAAGTTGGTTTTCGAGCAACCGCTTCTGTTCAAGATCCTGCAGCGTCCAACGTGCAATAACAACGGATGCGTCTGAAGATTCTTCACAGGTAGTGTTGAAACCCTGGATTCCATGAGATACACACGAAATGACGTTAGAAGACAGAAACCTTCACGGTTGTTTTCTCTTGCTTTCGTACTATCATCAGTGGTTTGCCTTCAAGCTGTACGCCATGCAGCGCATTCACTGCTGCTATAGCCAACACTTCATCAGGGTAAGAGATCAAAACAGAACCCTTTGCTGGCCGACGCTTCATTTTTATCAAACTAAGTCAACAACTCACAGCGTCAAAGCTCTTTTCACACAGAACAGGGATGCAAGATCAATGAAACGTACTCGAGATTCATGTCCAGTGGTAAAACATAGCCGAAAACCGAGCGTAAGTCTTTCTCATCCATTGTATGTGAAATGTTGTTCACTACGATAGTGCTTGATGGAAAGCCACGGACATACGACTTCATCTGCGGTACCTTCATCAGCTCTGTTACACAGATGATAACAAGTTAGTATCCACGACGAGGCATTGTAGGTATCACTACGCAGTACCTTCACGAGAAAGCCGTAGTCGATTCACCTCATTCTCTGAAATCACACCTGGACGAATTGGTCGAGATACGTTACCATTGTTGCCGTTATCAAGGTCAAGTTGAAATGCTGTGTGGAGTGTAGCGCTCTTCTTGATCGACGAGCATTTGTTCCGATGCGTGAAAAGTTTGCCGGTAAGATCAATCGGGTCTTGACGCGACGAGGTGTTTGAGTTTTGATCTACCTTTGGATTCCTGTCTGTTCCATTGCTGACATCTTTACTCTGTTGCTGTGCTTGTAGTGGTGAGTAAGCGTCAATAGTTGACGCGTTTGCATCGTTTGCATCGTCATGATCGGATGCCTCTTCTTCTTCTTCTTCGATGATCTGTGTCAACAAACTTTCCTCGGTCCTGCGGCGCTTCACATGTTTGTTTTGAAAATGGTCGCTTCCGCACTTTTGCTGAGTCATGCTTTGCTTAATGGAAAACCTTCCTGGTATCGCGTCTTCCTCGAATGGTGGTGGTAAATTCATCTTGTTCATAAGATGAAGAACTTGGGTGTAGAAGCGAGGTAATGCAATCAGCGCTAGATAATCCAAGCCACAGCAACAACACCTTCCTTCAGTACAGCACAGCACAGCACAGTCATACACCTTCCAAGGCCCTCATCGAGAGTACAAACCATTTGCAATGTTTCGCACAATACTCTCGGATGCTTTAGGATACTTGTACTCGAGCAAGGGTGAAGGCGCATAATTCAAGCTGTCCATGCAATCAAGAATGACCAGTTAGTACACGCAAGTCATTATCCCTTCTCGATCGTTTTGCAACAGATTCACCCTAGATGCGGAGCCAGAGGTACCGGAGCGTAGAGGTTTTTCTGCATAGGAATTCCTGTCCGTGGAAGTGGTGGAGGCAAACCTTTCGGTAGTGGAGGAAGTTGACTCTGCAAAGACACTGTATCATGACTCTCCACAGTCTCTGGCTTCCTCTCACTTGACGTAGTTGCAGCTTTCTCCCCAACGACTTCCACTTGCAAGTGATGACCTGCAATTTCCAGCAAATGAAGACGTTGTCGAGCATTCTGCTGGGCTTCACGTGTTGCAAATGTGGCAATTACTTTTTGTGCTTGTTGACATGTCATTGCACCTGGTTCCTTTCCACTTGATGCAGCAGCATTCTACTCCCATAAAAGCATGAACATGGACACATACATGACCATTGATTGACAGGTTTGAAGTCTCCAGACTTGATGCTACGTACTCGATGCTGTAAAACACGGACACGAATCGCGCCGTAATGAGTGAAGAAGGATGTAATGGCTTCATTAGAAAGAACAGTCGGAAGGTTTCGCACACGCAGACAAAAGCAGTCGTCTGTGGTCATCTTGGAAGAAAAGTGATCAATGGCTAACAACGACCCGTTTCGCTTGATCAAAACTATACTTAAGGCTTGCATGCATGCATGACTATATGGTCTTTTTGATGCGTCCCGGTTGGGTAGAGGGGCTCTTCTTTCTAAACAATCGAGTAAACGATTGCTGCGTCAACGGTCGATCTCAACCTTCAAGCATCTCTTGAATAGCCTGAAGCACATCTTGCTTTTGCTCGATTGTCAGCTTTGCCACGAGGTTCAAAATCATCGTCACGGATGGAGTCTGCGAACTGCAGCACAACAAATAGATTCGTAAACCATCTATCCCATTGTCATTGCAGATTATATCGTACGTACCAAATAAAAGTGTTAAAGTAAACCGTGGTGAAGCAATTGGTGATTAACTGGCAGTCCATCCGGTCCATGACACCACCGTGGCCTGGAATGACCGAGTCAAAGTCTTTCAAGTTGTATGTGCGCTTGATTGCCGACGCGTAGAAACCTCCAAAGGGTGACACAAGTGATGCAAAGATTGCAAACCAAAACGAATGGAGCTGCATGTTGTTAAACAAGACCATTGTGTTGTTAGCGACCACGTTGACTTTCAACCACATTCATAGCAGCTTTACATACCTGGATCGGATGTAGCTGAATCTGACTCTGGCCTATGATACGCGCGACAAAGACCGGAACGTCGTATAGGTGCGGGAGGAAGATGTCACGAGGAGTGCATGTAAGCGGGTCAGGGATCAGCTTGAACTGTAGCACACAAAAGTCATGTCAATCAGAGTATCAGCTACCTAACCTTTTGCTGTAAAAGTGCATACGTCCTACCTCAAAGCTCTCCACTGGACAAGTCAGCCACGAAAACTAAGAAGTAGCAATCACAAACCAATTAATCAGCACTGAAGAGCAACACGTCGTCGTCAACATACCACATCAAAAACATACCTGCGAGAGAAAAGCACTAGAGAAGAAGGCGTACACGACCGTACACACAAGAGCACCGATAAATCCCTCCCACGTTTTGTTTGGAGACAACCGCAGGAACGGTGTCTTGATAAATTTGCGGCCAAAGAGTTTTCCACAGAAAAAGGCACAGCAATCGTTGCAAATCACCAACGAAACAGGAAAGAAGAACCAGAACAGGCCTACAGTCATTTCCAATCAAATGTCAATTCATAAACAAATCGAGACTTGAATCCTCTTCATCAACATCATCATACCATTAAAGATATTCGTCACGACGTATTTCATCTGAAAAACAATCAGTCCTAAAGTCACAATAGTCCACGTATATTGTCCTGTAGTACAAAACAAGTAGGACAAGAACCCTCATTATCAGTTTTTCTTATGTAAAAAATGTCTTCATCATCGTACGAACGTACCCATTTGATACTTGTAATATCCTACTCCATATTATCCACAACAGTATCAAAAATAAAAGTTAAACCCCCATCACATAAACAACAAGTAAATACTCAATCCCGTCCCATTCCCATTAAATATCAACGACTCACTCCACTACTATCTCACCTTTTTTCAGACTTAGAACCGACATGACAAATAAAAGTGCATATAAACTAAATGATACCCATGTATGATATCGTAGATAATGCACAATAACCGGTGGTACAAATCGAATTTTACTGCTTTCAATAAATGCCCCAAAGGAATCCCCATAATTGTAAAACAAGGCAACAAGAAACCACATCCACTGGACTGAACGAAACCATGGAATATTCTTCTCAGCTGCAGCTCGATACCGAACGTTTACGAGTTCACGAAAAAGAAGCGTTTGGAGAACAACCACAAGACCCCAAGCGTACATATGACCACCATATAGAATCGGAATTAACCCAAAAAGCATTGCAAGTCCAGCTACAGCACGGGTTATGAATTTTGTAAATCCATTGGGTTTAGATGGAGGAAGAGGAGGAGGAGGAGGAGGAGGAGGAGGAGGAGGAGAGAAGGAGATGAATTGGGTGGGGGATGATTAGAAGAGTTCATATTGGGACTAGAGCGACGTTTGTGCATTTTGGTAGTGGGAGGAGGGACGACGTGACGGTGGACGTGATGATAAAAAACGTTTGAATGGAATGGCTTCATTCTTAACAAAAAAAATAAGTGCTTTGATTGGGGGTAGGTCTGTTTTTGATTGGTGTGAAGCTATGGAGAAGTTGCGATATGTAACGACTACTTTTCTTACCCATAATGACAGGGGGTACTTTTGTTTTGACATTTAGATGTTTAGAAGTTGTGTACATTGATTTAGAAAAGCAGCACTTTGTATACTGTATGTCATTGTTTGAACATATGGATTCTATACTGTAGTCACGGATTTTCAGCATGCAGACTATTTCTGTGCATCTCATAGGACTCATTTTATTCGACTATCGAATTTACACCAATGAGATGGACGAAGGAAGGTCGTTTGAAAGGAAGTCAGCGATTGGAATTAGGGCAATGTGTGGCCAACTATGCTGGGTTTTGGTCCGTAGTAGGTTCATCCATATGATAGAGAGAGCAAAATCGATGCTGAATAGACATTCTGATCGTAAACGCGGCGCAGATTAGCTAGTATACGCACTGCCTCTCAAATTCTGACCCAATTACGAGTGTGCAATTTGCTAGTTTTAATCAAATGAGACTGTTGACGAATTGTTCCCATAATGAAATGTAGTAATCTAATGCAAAGAATAGGTCCCAAAGATACTGTAGCTTGTAACCACTTCATTGACTCCGAACTTTAACTAGCGCGGCACTAGCGGTGTTTATTTCTCATCTACTTGTGTTTTTCGCCGATAGTTGCGTGGACGTAGACGTTATATACATCGGCCATGTGTCGGAGCTACAAATTGATAATGACACGTCAGCATCTATGACCGATTAAAAACTGAACGAAGCGTTACATTTGTCAAGTTTAAAGGATTCCTGTTCATGCGATCGAAAAAGCAATTATCGGCTCGTATCTCTTTTATAAACACTTCCGTTGTGAAGCTAATACAGACCGTCAAGTCGCTATTGCTGGGGGCTGAGTAGGCGAGAGCTATGTTTAACGCGATGCCGTCAGGGTTGTCATGTCATTCAGAGATTGCAATAGTGACAACAATTGACGCAATGCTACGAAAATTTTACAAGTGTTGTAGTACATATCGCAAACTTTTAGGACTGTTACTTAACGAATGTTTTGAAGTAGCAGTCCTTTGTGGAAATAATATTTTTGCTATAAATGATCGACCTGCCAGTATAAAAATAATATTATCCACAAATATTTTTGTATCAACAGACAATAATTAGAACCCTTATTCGCCCATTATTTTTGTACGTCACTAAACCAATGTGATGTCACTAAAGCGATCACTATCACTTAAAGTATGCGTTTCCCATGAACAGCAATAGTATCCACGTGCCTTCAAGTGGCAGTCCTGGCAATGGCAACAACAACAACAACAACAACAGCAACAGCAGCAGCAGTGCTATATCATCTATACGGAATCATCAGCAATCGTCTCGATTAATCAGTAGTCGCAGTATCGCGTCTAGTCGTGGAGGAAAGAAGGAAGAGCACGTGCGAGTCGTGGGCGCGCATTATGTACGTGTACATGTATTTGGGCTTAAGTTGCGCGTGGGTGGTATGTTTTTGACGCTAATATTGGAGTTTTTTTCTAGCAACTTGGGGTAGAGATTGGACGAGGGGGGTTTGGGGTTGTCTACGGAGCACTGGATCTCCGGAATGGACGGTCTGTGGCCATTAAACAAGTCTCATTACGAGATATTGACAAGGATGAATTGTTGTCAATTGAGGTGATATGTTTTGAGAGGTTATTTATTTTGAGAGGTTATTGAGTCTTATAGGTTGATTCTGGGGTGATGCTGGTTTTTTTTTACAGACGGAAATTAGTTTACTTCGTAAATTAAAGCACGACAATATTGTAAAATATCATGACACCATCAAGATGGAAGGCTACTTGTACATTGTATTGGAGTACATGGAGAACGGTTCATTGGCACAATTTGTCAAAAAATTTGGATCACTGTCGGAGACGCTGGTGGCCATGTACATTACACAAGTCCTGCGAGGACTTGCCTATTTGCATGAACAAGGTGTGCTCCATCGTGACGTCAAAGGAGCGAATATTCTGACAACAAAAGAGGGACTAGTGAAGCTCGCAGATTTTGGTGTTGCTATTCGATTAAATGAGACACAGAAGGCAAATTCTGTTGTAGGGTCGCCATATTGGAGTAAGCTCGATGCTGTGGCGTCATTATGGCTACTTGTTTTGGGCATTGCTAATGCTTTAGTGTTGATTTCGTGCTGCTTTTTAGTGGCCCCCGAGGTAATTGAGATGGCAGGTTGGTCCTCTGCGTCGGACATCTGGAGCGTCGGTTGCACAATCATCGAGCTATTGACGACCAAGCCGCCTTATTTCGACTTGGCACCCATGGCTGCGCTATTTCGCATTGTACAAGAAGACCATCCACCGCTTCCGCAGCGCATGTCACCGGTAAAGACTGTGAGCTAACCTGTTTTCGTATGTGTAACTTATTTTTGCTCTCGGTTTTTGTATAATCGATGCCACAGGCCTTACACGACTTCATCATGAAGTGTTTTATGAAAGAGCCTCGACTTCGAGCATCTGCAGATGAACTTCTTGCTCATCCGTGGATTGCACAAATTCCAAAGAACAAGGTGGAACAAAGCACGCAGCTCGTTGCTGAGAGCGTCACTTTATCCAACGATCGCGACGCAGTGTTAAATACTATTAAATTATACGAGAAAAGATCGACTACTACAGACATCACACCAACAGCAACGGACAAGAACTCACGTTTTCTCAGGGTCATGAACGAACAGTCGGATGAAGATGCGGAGGATTGGGATGATGAGTTTGGTGTGGGTTCAAACGACAGACCGTCCATGATTAAGAACGACAGTAAGACGAAAGACAGCAAGCCTAAGCGATCAGTGGAAACTGCGCCGACAAAGCCACAGTTTCAGTTATCTATAGAAGACGCTAATGCATTGTTCGATGACGATGTATGGGACGACGAAGATTCCGAAGTTGCGGTTATGTCGGTGAGACCGACAGCATTAAAGCTAGGTCACAGTAGCAGTGGTAGTAGTTCGGATCAGAGCAAGAACGATAAGCCTACGATGAACTCGTGGGATCGGTCGTCGCTGATTACTGCTCAAAGCCGCATAGCAAAGCTCCAGCGATTTGTTGAAGATTCCGAAGAAGACCTCACTTTTGACGATATCGATGAGAAGCAGCTTTTACAAGCGGCTGCGAAGCAAAAGCGTGCAATGGAGATAAATGCTATACCCGCTACTGTCGTTCCGGCCATAAAACCGATTAATGGTTTTGAGGAGAAAGACGGGTTGAACAGAGACATTGACTTTGCAAAGGGCCAGCCGTCTGACGTGGTGCTACGCGTCGGTGGCACTCGTAATGGCTCGTCTCCAGAGGAAAGTGCGCAAGAGAATTTGTTTGACGACGAGTTGGACTTTGATTATTCGACTGCTCGTGACGCGAACCAAAAGGCAACTGCTCGAGTGGTTGAGCTGCTATCGTTATTGGACCCTAGTATGGAAGATCAAGTTATTTTAGATGCCTGTAATGACTTGGTGAGTTACGGAGTTCGATGAAGTAATGACGTAAGATTCGATTTCGCTAATGATATGATTTTGATTCTTATTGTGCAGGAAGAGGTGTTCAATCAAAACGTGACGCTTCGACGAGATTTGATGTCACAACCTGGCGTTGTACCTAATATCATGGAAGCGTTGGAAATGAAGAAGATGGACGTATTGCACGCTGTGCTCAGGGTTATCAATATTGTATGACCGTTCACTTCACGCAGTTTCTATTACTGTAACTAACTATAGGTTTATGTGTCTGTAGATTGTCGAGGGTAACAAAAAGTTTCAGGAGAACTTGGCCCTCGTTGGCTTAGTACCGGTGATTATCAAACTCACAAAGCAACACAACCCACACAATATATCGGGCGAAAGAAGTAAAGGGTTCCGCATCCAGAGTCAAGAGGACACAGAGTTTTTCAAAGCTGTTCGGATGGAAGCAGCCAAGTTTGTGCGCCAGTGTTGCAAAACAAGCTCGTTGACATTACAAATGTTTATCGCATGTGGCGGATTGCCTGTGTTGGTGGACTTCTTGACACTTGAAAAAAACCCATCCAATCTTGGTAACGATATGGATCTGCTTCGGATAGCTTTGGATGGAATATCCAGCGTCTTTAGTATTCAGACCATTCCAAAAAATGACATTTGCCGACTGTTTGTGAAAGCAGGGTTGTTAAAGAAGTTCGTGGTTGTCTTTTCCGAGATTGCTGTGGTGGTGTCAACAAACGATACGCGCGGGCCAGAAAGTGGCGGTAGTGCGAAGAAATCTACAAAAAGAAATGCAGCCGTTACTAAGGGTGGATCCGTGGCAGAGTGGACAATGAGGGAGTTTCACAAGACGTGTGACATTTTTGTACTGTTTTCTCAAGGTGACGCTGTGGTGAAAGAACACATGTGTGATGGTGCTGTCCTGAAAGGACTTCTGGAAGCGATCCATCCGGGGATGCAGCTTCTTAATTGGGGTAAGCAGCACCTAAAAGATCGGCAGGCACTACCTCTGATACGCCATTCAGATGACTTTGTTTCAGCTATGCTGAAATTACTGAAGTGCATTCGTAATCTGAGCATGGAGCCTACGACGTTGGAGAAATTGGATCGAGCTGGTGCAATTCCGACACTTGTCCATCTACTAAATGAGCAAGAGGGAGAAGGCCCATCGATCTCAGATGTAAAGCGGAAAGAGGTCGAAAACATTGTGCTGCAGTCCATGTTCTATCTCTGTCGGATTAATCGTAATCGTCAGACTCACGCAGCACAGGCTGGTGTGATCCCGTCTCTTATCAAGGTAGTCCAGAATTGTAGCCCACTCAAGCAATTTGCACTCCCAATCCTATGCGATCTGGCTCATGCGTCTCCGACTGCACGAGCTCATCTATGGATATATAACAGTGCGACGCTCTTTTTGGAATTGCTGGAGGATAAGTACTGGCAGATTGATGCCGTCAAGTCTATCAGCGTTTGGCTTGTGCACGACACCGTGAAAATGGAGAACGTTCTACTGGTTCCTGAAAACCTGATGAAGATTGTGGTGTGCTTCCACAACGCTATGGACACAGAATTTGAAAACGTATTGGAGCCGCTGTTGGAGATAATGAGTCGCTCAGTGAGGCTCAACCAGGCGCTTGGACGTAGTGGCATGTTTGTCATGGAAATCCTAAAACGACTTCGGCTTATTCCGAAGGCGATTGTACGCAAGAATTTGCTTAAAATGCTCAAGAGCCTCTTTGAGTCGCACACGTCACCGATTCAATTTCTTGTCGAGTACAATTTGCGGCCAATCGTGTATGAGCTGGCTCAAGACGAGAACAGCATGATTCTTGTAAAAGAAATCGCGTCACAGCTTCTTCAAGCCATTCTGGTGGCTGCAGACGTGGTTCAGACGTCCTATTGTGACGAGAATCGCCGAAGAAGCGACCAATGAACAAGAAAACGCAACAAGTGGTAAGCGATCAGCTCGTTTTATATATATTGACATGTATGTCAACTGTACTCGGCTGGATATTGATTTTTTTGTCATTTGCTTGCGTTCTTCGGTTGTTGAAGGGAAGCCTCTTTCTTGGATTGCGCTAGCGCTGATACGTTGAAGGTAGCCAGCGATTATGGCGGTAGTTCCTGTCGTGCAAGTTCATGATGTACTTTGAATTGTCTGGTCATACAATTATTTAAACCATTTGGCATGCATTTAGCAGACGTACTTGACGACATATCGTCGCGGACAATGTTCTTGGTCATTCGTCGTTGGTGTCCGTCCACCCTAGCACGAGACGCACATCGCGCCTACGAGTCGACGATACACTTTATCAATGGGCAATACTTATAAGGTCCTGGCCATCCAGCGACGCGTTGGCAACAGTCTGTGCCTGTTGCGTTGAGACCTCGCATGTCCACGACAACTTGTCCATGTCAGTCAGCGTCTTCGGAAGCTCTTCGACTGAATCGTTTGGCACCTCGACGAGTTATTCTGTAGCTCTGTGAGGATCAACCGTTTGCAGGATTGCCTAAGACTCCGAATCGACCTCTTGACTACCATGGCGACATGGCAGCACTATCCAGCCCAATGTTATCAACATGTGAAGAAGTTGCAGAGAAGAACAGTGATCGCAGTGATGTGGACGTCGTCTCGGGCTGTTGTCGATATGTCGGCTGGCGTTTTGTTGTCAGTGGCTCGCAATGTTGGACGTGAAGTTGCGTAACGACGTCGCTTTTCCTGATAACGATCGAACGTACGTATGGTGACGCTAATCGACCACTTGGTGGATGAAACACTAGCCGGTCTATGCAACGTACGACAAGTCGATCAAATGGTGGAACGACTCGCTTGTAAAAGAACGTGCGTGTCGACTTAAGTCGGCCCAAGTGTTAACGATATCCACTACCAGAAAGGACAAAAGGGCAGTTCTTCGCTCGCAGTGTCGCATTATTCAACCAACTGCGTCAGTAAACTTTCATCGTCATGGATGACACGCTATCGGTTGATGCAAAGACAGTCATCGTACAAGCGATCAAAGTGTTGACGTTTCTAGTACTGAATTATCTCCTTGCAAGTGCAGGCTTCATTGCAATTCTCTTTGGTGTCGCGTTTTCGCTTGGCTCATTGACGCTCTGTTGTTTGGGTGTCGTCCTATTCCAGGGCCTCTTGTATCTGGCCCCAGTGCTCATACGACTCGACATCGCACTGCATAACTTTGTCGAGCCTATGGAAATCAAATTGTACGGTCACGTTCCACACTACGGAGATAGTGGAACTCGATCATCACTTGCCGTGCTGCTGTACTTCAGCACGGCAAAATTAGGTGTCGGTGTGCTCAGTGCCATGGTCGTGGTCATTCCACTTTCCATGCCTATGCATGCACTCATGTCACCTCGTTTTCGAGCTGAATACTTTTGTGAGAGCTGGTGTCATCTCACTGTTATCATGATGGTAGCCACTGTCTTGTTGGTCAGTGGGTTCGTCGCCATGCCACATGTGGCCAAACTTTCGTGCGTCACGACGCGGCTTTTGTGTCGTGAGGTCTATTCTTCAATTTACATGCACGATTACGTTCCATTCGCTCCAGAAGAGTCTTTGACGACGTATGGCACCAACCAGTTAATGGAACAAGTTTGATGCGAGTGAGGAAACGGAAGTCGAGTGATACGACGACATGTAGCGGACGTCACGACTTTCAGAGAGAAAAAAACTAGACAATACTGCACACAATACAACAGCTAGAGATGGCATTCCGACAATGCGTCCACGAGATACACTGACGTTTTACAAGTATACGGGAAAGTGGAACGTTCACGTGCGTCTCACTTTGCCTTGTGGTCCAGAAAGCATTAGCTCAAGATGCGCGACGATACATCGGTCCAGCCTTTCTCTTCTTTTTTTTGCATATCCGACAATGGACGACATTACTCTGGTGCCTCATGAAGCTGATCTTCTTCCGTCTTGTGACTCTATCCGTCCGTAACTGGAAACTGTAGAAATACACATGTACCTTTGGTTTTGTTCATGAACTGCACCAACATCGTAGATTTTTAGACAAAGCCTTACATAGTCCTTTCGCAACTATACTGTAAGAAACAACAGCCAACACATCGCCATCTTCTCGCTTACCTAGCACCATCACTTTATGCAGTTTGCTCGGCGCCAAAGTCCTGCGTCCAAAAGCGTTTGTACTCACAAGCTTCGTTTGAAACGAGTGCAAAGCCAACGTGCGTCACGGTGACCCTGAGAATGTTCTCACGATGGTGCTCCGAGTTCCACCACGACGTCATTACTTCCGACACATTCGCCTGACCGGCAGCCACGTTCTCTGCACAATACGACCAAACGTAGTTCTGACTCTTCATCCGGTCCCCAGGGGTAGAGCCATCTGTGCCCTCGTGTTGCATGACGCAGTACTTGGCCTGGTACTGTGAATGCACCAAGGCAGCAGCCGCGAGTCGATTATCGATAGCTAATGCAGCCAGCCCGTTATCAGCGCGATACGAGTTGAGAGAGGACAGCATTTTCGCATTGTCGGTAGTTGTCAGGCCGTTGTCGCATGGTGGAGCAGGCGATACTGTAGGAGGATCAGCCTTTTGCACGGGTTTTTGCTCAACGGGAGGAGTGTCTTGCACGGGATTCTGCTCAATGGGAGGAGGAATGTCTTGCACGGGACTTTGCTCGACTTGTACGGGGATCTGAGCAGGTTTAACCTCAGGCGTCTCTGTAGCCTTTTCGTTCGAGAATGTCCAGCTCAAGGGAAGATCAGCCTTTTGAACAGGGTTTTGCTCAATGATGGTAGGGTAATGGAGAGGGTTTAGCTCGATCGGAGCGAGGTTTAGCTCGATTTGAGCGGGGGCAGGCGTCTCTATAGTCTTTTCGTTCGAGAATGTCCAGCTCATGGGAAGATCAGTCTTTGGAACGGGGTTTTGATCAATGATAGTAGGGTATTGAATGGGGCTTGAGTCGATTTGAGCAGGGTTGTTCTGTGCATGGTTCTGGGTCGAATCGGAGGTGGTGACACGGTCAGTAATGTATCCGCAAAAGCCTTGACCAGCGCTCTTGGAGATAGAGGCCGCTTTGCTCTGCTTGAGCCAGCAGGTCCCGCCGTTCACGTCTGTCCACGACCAGTGAGTGCATTTTTCTTCAATGACGCACAGATGGCCGCATGTGCTGGAAATGCCTCCTACCGCCTTTAAATCGCCACCAACGTAGTCGCAGTTGCTCTGCCACTTATAGTGAACCTGCGTGCGAACCCCGACAACCGGGAAAGAGTGCAAAGTCATTGCAACGATAGCAGCTCGCAGTAAAATCATTCGAGTGCCAATCATGTCGGAATACGGACTGCTTGGAGCTCAACGAATTGGAAAGTGAGAGAAAGAGCCGATTCCCATCGATTTCAGACAGACAATCACGAGTACACGTTTGTATAACCACAAGCAGAAGGGCAAAGAGCTTGCTCGAAACCAGCTGCTAGTACGAGTTGACACTGTTTCCATGACAGGTCGACTGGCTACTGAAAGTCCCTCATGCAAATACAGTAGGAATGTAGCGAGTTTTGCTGAGTTTTTTGACTGGAAATGTGGCGGATCAGCATCAAACAGGAAGAAACTGCTTACACATGGTACATGCGTGCAACTAGCTACCTACCTACAACCCAGTCAAGTGAATGATAGTCGAATTGTAACACTAAAGTGTAGTAGCAAGCACCTTTATGAAGCCTATAAGCGAACCTGTGAAAGACGTCTTTTTTAAAGACCCGTTCGATAAAATGTAGTGGAGCAAGCAATGCTGCCATAGTGAAGTGTCCGAGGAAGACGTCGATTCATAAAGTCTCTTCGATACAAGCTTAAAGCAAGTAAACAATACTTTTGTGTAGAGGCATCGTTGTTCAAAGCGTTTTCAGATACTTCCGCTGCTTTGCAGCGAGCCTTAGCCTCGTCATCTTTAGCATCCATCGGCTTAGGGCTGCTACAGGACGAGATGATGGCCACCACACGTCAAAGGCTTCTTTTCTTGTCGGCCATCGAGTTTGGCGATAGCACGTACTTCTCCGTTCACAGCAGGGCCGAACAATCAACTGCTTTAAATTTGAATGCGTTCAGCACTATCATGAGCGAGTTTGCTTTCAAAGAACCTGTAGACGTCGACGTTGCGCGTCGCAATGCTTTGCTAAGTTTTGTTTCAGCAAGCCTTTTTTTCTACCAGCAGTCTCATTGTCCGCACACAACATCATGAGAACAGGAACGACCTTGACGCGCTGAGCAAGCTCAGGTTCCGTCATCTTCGCCAATGCTGATGAGAGGTCGTCTGGAGTAGCCACTTAGACAGGCATCATGCGGCGAATCTGGCGAAATGATCGTAAAGTAGCAAGATATGCTGCTTATGAATCTTTGTTCCTTCTACCAGACTGAATATCAATTGAGATTCATGGATGGACTAGCTATTTAAACGATAAATGAATGATGCGCTTGCATCCGCTCACTGATGAAGTGAATCTACGAGATGGCTGGCTACATAACCCCTACGGCCACCACTTTTAGACTCAAGGCAACAACTAATCACTGAGTGATGGACCATACTCAGATCACAAAGCAGAAACAGTTGCAGATCTGTAGAATCTGATATTCACTAGACCAAGAACAGGGCGTTCGAATATGAGTCACTATAGCTTTGCGTATACAATTTGTTCATGATCCTGTCCAGGCCCTGCAAAGCAAAAAATATTTGACGTCCATCTGGTTGAACTGGGACTTCAGCTTTTATAGCCCGTTCTATTTTAGTTGAGATGCAGTGTGGATAATACATAGGACTAGTCTTTAGACTCAGATGTCAAATTAACTTAGTTAGTGTTGCCAAGATAAATTAAATAGTGTATTTTATCTAAAAATAGTCATTAGGATAACGGATATTGAGCAAAAATGCTGATGTCTGATACCATAGACATTTTTACTGATTGAGTGAGAAAACGTAAAATATCTATGGTTTTTGTGTGCACATGGAAAAATAAAATACATGTCTGATCCATTAGAAAGCACTATTTATGTAAAGGGGGGGGGGGTTAGGTAACGTTTGGGTGGTGGATGGATAACGCCTTCCTAAATAAAAATGAATGCACCCTATAAATTTATTAGCTTACCAATGCCAAGAAAAATAATGTTGGAATTTCTTAGTAGCAAGAATACATAGCTCCAAAATTGCGGAATTGCAATCCATTTTTTTTGTCTTATGATTTTGTAACATCGTTGCCATCGCGTTTTTTTTGTGGACTGGAAAGCCAACGCTCGATCAGTGTGATTATAAGGACTAGGTACCAGTTACATCACATGTATTCCATTAAGTTTGCTCATTATGTAGCAATCATGCATCGTTTTCTTTCAAATGGTAATTGCATTACTACAATTAGTAAAGATTACTTGTAAAGACGACGTCGTATGTTGAGCCTCTTAGTCACTTTAATCTTGACGACCAAAGTCCTGCGTCCAGTATGTCGAAAAGCTGTTGCAGTTAGTGTTTACCGCCTTGGCAAAGCCAACGTTTACCACAGCATTATTCAAAAGGTTCGCGCGATGTCTCGGTGAATTTTTCCACCCCGTCATCACTTCTACCACAGTCTCCTGGCCGGCTGCTACGTTTTCCGTCACGGTCGCGAATCGGTAGCCTTGTTCTCCGATGCGTTTGTCCAGTGTCGAGCCATCTGAGCTCGCGTGTGTCATTCTGCACTGAACCGCTTGGTCTTTAGAGTGTAGGGCAGATGATGCCACTAGCCGGTTGTCAACAGTGAGTGCATTGAGGCCATTCTGTGCACGAAAAACATTGAGTCGACTTAGCATCTCGCCCATTTCTGCAGCGGAGAGGCCACTCTTCGATGAAGATTGGACTTGAGGACTGGGGCTCTTGCTTGGACTGGGGCTTCCACTTGGACTGGGGCTTCCACTTGGACTGGGGCTTCCACTTGGACTGGGGCTTCCACTTGGACTGGGGCTTCCACTTGGACTGGGGCTTCCACTTGGACTAGAGCTTCCACTTGGACTAGAGCTTCCACTTAGACTGGGACTCCTGCTTTGACTAGGGCTTCCATTTGGACTGGAACTCCTGCTTGGACTGGAGCTTCCACTTGGACTTGGCCTTCCGCTTGGACTGGGGATTCCACTTGGAACTTGGGCTCCTGCTGGAACTTGGGCTCCTGCTTGGACTGGAGCTTTTGCTGGAACTTGGGCTCCTGATGAGACGTGGACTCCTGCTGAAGCTTGGGCTCCTGCTGAAACTTGGGCTCCTGATGAGACGTGGGCTCCTGCTGAAACTTGGGTATGGGCTTGTTCCTTCACGTTGACCGAGACGGCGTTGCTGCATTTCGTAGCCCATTTGACAGACTCGGCGAATAATGCGCCATGTTTCAACCAGCAAGTGCCGTCGTTGTAGTTGTTCCAGATCCAGTCCGTGCATGTCGAGTCGTAAGCACAGACGTCGCCGCATACCTGTGGTATGGCTTTCATCGATCGGCAATCCTTCCCGGTGAAGTTGCAATTGTTTTCCCACAATATGTTTGTATTGCTGCCGAGCTGGATGCCTGTTGTGGTTGGCATGACGCAGACTGCAGCGACGGCACCAGCAGCAAGAAGCACTAGATTATCACGTTGAGGCATTGTAACCGTAAGGATGTTTTAGGCAGTCAAGATATTGATCGGGAGCACGAGAATTGAAAAGTGTGTCCTGAAGCTACAGTCTTGTGCTATTTATTGCACGTGAAGCACGTCTTTGAAAAAACCCAAGAGAGAATCGATGCAATGGCATCGTTTCCATTTAAAACAGCGGTTGTATACCTCTGCCGCGCTATACCGTTGTCTATTGTACGTTATATCGTGCTAAAGCACAATATGAGGCTGCGGATAAGGTGAATCTATAAGTGTCTTGCGCACTGAGCTTGGCAGTTGGTAAACATTTTACAGCAGTTGATACCCATGTTACCGATAAGACATGACTTCATTCCACTACACTTGACTTGATGCAATGCTATGCCTTGTTAGTATCAAGTGTAAACTAGAAATCAACGTTCTGCTTCTTGTCAACATGATAAGGTGTAGTTGACTTCAACTTCTTATAATCAATCACATCCAGCTGGATTCGGTGTGTTAAAGTATTTTTACTATCGATGTCACTCGTCTTCACTCGTTACCACCGTTTCATGAAAGTAGTTTAAAGATTCTCATGCAACATATATTTGTCTAGATTGTCATTGTGTTGGACAAGAATGGACTAGTGATGTTCTTACTGCTACTTACACTCACTCACTTATGCACTACGTCTATAGTAACGTGATCGAAGCACGATCGATGGCCACGACAATTTGACTTTCCATTGAGTCATACGTCATGGACAAGTTCATATACATCCACTTCATTGTAGTTGGCCAAAGTCCTGCGTCCAATAAGTTGCAAAATTGCCACAACCGTTGTTCACCACCTTTCCAAACCCAACATTTTTCACGTCTTTGTTGAGGAGATTGGCCCGGTGGCCCGGTGAGTTCCACCACGAAGTCATAACGTTATCCACAGTCTCTTGACCAGCTGCCACATTTTCTGCAGCCGTAGCAAATTGGTAGCCCTGTGCGCTGATGCGGTCACCGACTTTTGATCCATTTGAACCACCGTGGGTCATTCTGCAATTGTTGGCCTGGTCCTGTGAATGCAGTAAGGCCGCCGATACCAACTGGTTGTCGATTGTGAGTGCTGCAAGGCCATGCTGCGATCGGTATGCGTTAATACGTCCAAGCATCTCGCCCATCTCGGACGGGGAAAGACCACTATTGGTCTTTCCAGCTTGACCTTTACCTTCTTGTCCTTGCACGCTACGACCAAGCACGTAGCCGCAGTTAGTACCCCATTTGGCAATCTTGGTTGATCGATCTCCTGTCTTGAACCAGCAAGTGCCACCTTTGTAGTTGTTCCAAGACCAGTGGGTGCAAGCTGCATCGTTAGCACACACGTCGCCACAAACAGCGGGGATGGCCTTCATCGATCGGTAGTCGTGTCCGTAGAAATCGCAATTGTGATCCCATGCCACGCGTCCTTGACTACCAGTCCAGAAACCCGAAGTGGTGGGAGCCCACAAAATTGTAATGGCGGATACCGCTAGAAGCGCGACTGTGGCGATGCGAGGCATAGTTTCGATGAAGCAGCTGTGTTGAACACAAGTCAAATCAAATACTGGAGTCTTGTTGAAACCAATTCGTGTGTCTTCTCCAGGATTGTCGTCAAAACAACAACCTCCAAAGTGCCAAAGAGTAAAACCTATGGCATTACCTTCGCCTTGTTGAGTGTGGTGGGATGAACATTGGCTAACGAATACGCGGGACTATCGTACGAGCGTCATCGTCTCAACAGCTGTATAATAAATAATACGGCGGTAATGCTGCTGTTGTAGTCTATAGGTAAGATCAACTAGACTCGATGTTGCTAGCGCGTATATCCATTTGATCGTGGGTCATTCAGATATGTCCGTCCTACTGGTGTTGTATCCTCAATGGAGACCGCTAATTCAAGGAGACCGTTTGCTGTATAAGCTACTATCTCTTTTCAATATTTCTAGTAAAGTGGAAACCTGTGAACGCCACAGGAGTCGCATGCTGGTAAACAAACACATACGACCGACCTGAATATTTGTATCATCTGGAGTGCACGGAAGGTATAGACAGCTTGTCATGCATAAGTAGGAATGGGGGGACCAATGTGAGGGCTGCAAAGGCTGAATTCAGGGCGAATCCCATATATTTTTGGATACATGGTCACGCTGTCCCGATCGTTTCTTTGCGGCTTTAACATCTGACAATTTCTATTGTAGATGTCCGTCCATCAATGAACCTTGTCGAATCTAACAACTAGTTACTGCTACTTGCAGTTGCCACTTGCGACACCAATTGGCTTAATGTTTACCATTATGAAAGTCAATTTGGTACATTACATAGTATTACTAAATCTACACTTAGTGGCTTTACACAACACAAGTACTAGCAATTATGAGGTAAGTCCTTCTTGCTTGATTCGTAAAGCGCTATTGGTTTTCTCAGCTTTTCGATTAAATTCGATCTGAAGAATGTAGAATTATTAAGTAAAGGAAAAAAGATGAAAAAGTAGTACTTTTTAGTGGTCCTTTATAAGCTGTACTACTCAGTAGGCATGGCGTGCGTCGATTCATATCTTAAAGTCATTTTCTATTCGCGAAAATACAAAATAGCGAATCAAAATCACTGAACCCATTGTATGAGTACTATTCAGTTAAAAATATTACAATGGAGCACGTCTACACGGGTCAGAGCCTCTTCATCACGGGTGGTACAGGCTTTCTAGCCAAGGTAAATCCTTCACTACAATTCTATACGACCATCTTCTCTTTCTCTCTCTTTTCTGATTGTATATTTCTTTGTTTTCTACACTACAGACGCTTATTGAGAAGCTATTACGATGCACCCCTGATATCGCCAAAGTATTACTTTCGACATTTTAATATCGTGATTCATACGCTCATTCTTACTTTGTTATACTATAAATTACATGTAGATTTTTGTATTAATTCGTTCTCGCAAAGGTGTGGCACCAGCTGAACGTCTACAGAACGAGATCATTCAAAGTCGCGTCTTTAATCGTTTACGAGCTGAACGTCCAGAGGATTTTGAAGCTTTTGCAGCCAAAAAATTGCACGCCATTGCTGGAGATATTGCGACACCGGATTTGGGACTCAGTGCTGAAGATGCACGATTATTGCGTGCTTGTGTGCAAATTTCTATCCATTCGGCAGCTACGGTACAATTTAATGAGCCACTTGAAGTGGCGGTTGAGATGAATTGTCTTGGTGCATTGCACGTTGCACGATTTGTGCAGAGCTGTGCTAGGATTCGGTGCCATTTGCACGTGTCAACGGCTTACGTGAATAGTAATCTACGTGAGACGAGGATTTTGGAGAAATTATATCCGCTGGATTTTGACGCACATGATGCAGTGAAAGCAGTTACGACGGCATCGCCAAGTGAATTGGAACGGCTCAGGGTGAACCTCATGGGGACGTATCCAAACACATATACACTCACCAAGTCAATGACAGAGCACCTCTTGGTAAAAGAAATCGTGCCCAACTTTCCACTAGTGATTCATCGCCCAACGATTATAGGTGCAAGCTGGAAGGAGCCTATGCCTGGCTGGATTGATCAAATTGCTGCTGCTGGAGCTATCTTCTTGGCTGCTGGAATGGGCGTGTTGACGATGCTACCGGGCGACCCAAGAAATGTTGCAGATATTGTTCCTGTAGATTTGGTGGTGAACAGTATGTTACTCTCAATCTGCGCAAAGATTCACGAACATGAAAAGCTGCAGTCATCACAAGAAATGCCATGTCCGTTGGTCAACGGTGTGACAGGGAATACGCCTATGGTTGTGCATTGCGGCACGTCGGATCCACGGCAAAATCCGCTACGCTGGCGTGTGCCTGCCGTACTTGTGCCAGAATACTTTCGAAAAAATCCTCCAGCACGCGGCCTTTTTCCGGCCAAGTTTTCGATGATTCCAACTCACCAGAGCTTTCAAATTCAATGGTTTCTTACGTATGCGCTACCGTCGTCCGTGTATTCGACAATTGCCAACAAGAGTGGCCATCCAGGGCATATAAAGAGTGCGGCAAAGCTATGGCAGCTAACGTGGCATGCGCGGAACCTCGTGGAGTTGTTCAAGCCATTCACGGAAAGCCAGTGGATATTTGATGCAGATGCTGCTGAGAAAACGCTCCGACCCTGGGCGACAAAAGACTTTTGGATCGATTCACACGAAATTGCCTGGGAACGTTACGTCGTAAATTACTGTGTAGGGCTGAAAAAGTATATGCTGCACGAGGATGTCATTGACGTGGATATTGAGGGAGTCAATCAGACACAGCTTGCACTGAACACTGGACGTATACTAGAATGGGATCCCGATCACCACGCGATCTCATTTCCTGGACTGCTCTCCGATGTGGCCTGGGCATTCACATCGAGTCGCAAGCCTGGATACACCAAATCTGGGCTGCTCGGTCGCGTAATGGGGCTTACCGGTTGGGAGGAAGGTATGAATCACGAGGCATCACACGTTCCTAGGCTCCATGTCGAGTCCATCGGTGGCCTCCGTAACAGCGTATTGGAGTCGGAAATCGTTCGCACTGCGATAAAAGAGTGCGCTGTGGCACAAGGGATGAATATAGACGACGTAGAACGTCGAGCTGCAAGCATGCTTAGTACAATGGCTGCACAATTGGACTACAAGGCAGTGCGCAAGTTTGGCTGGTTGCTTCGAAAGGTGTGCCGCAACATGTATGACCAGATCCACGTGGACGAGACGGGTCTCACCCGAATTCGTGACCTTCTGGCCGACCGCCGTGGAAGTGTAGTGCTTGTGCCTACTCACCGATCATACGTTGACTTCTTGCTCATGAGCTACGTGTTTTTTGCCTACAATATCCCTGTTCCTTACGTTGCTGCTGGAGAAGATTTTCTGCACATGGGCAGTCTCACTAAGTTACTGCGCGAATCTGGAGCATACTTTATTCGCCGGTCTTTCTCTGATGATCCCTTGTACTCGGCAGTATTCCGTGCCTACACGCAATATCTGATATCGAAGGGACATACGATTGAGTTCTTTATTGAGGGTTCCCGTAGCCGCAGTGGCAAACAACTACATCCGAAATTTGGCATCCTTAGTACTGTCGTTGATTGCTACCTATCGGAGAAAGTCAAGCGTGTAAGTTTCTCCTTTTTTTCTGGTATGAAGCTCAAAGGTACTTATATCTAAGCTTTGTGCTTGCAGCTTTACATCGTTCCTGTAACTATCGACTATGAGAAGCCATTGGAAGTCTTGCTGCACCAGAACGAGCTACTGGGCGAGGGCAAAATTCGCGAGGTATGTTTTTGTATCTTTATCTTTGTGCTGCATCAGTCATGTTGAGTGCTCAGACTTTCTCAATGTTTTGGTCAACAGTCGATCACAGCTCTGTTTAAAGCAATGCCAGTAGTGCGCAAGAAATTTGGCTCTATCTCGGTGCAATTTGGTATGCCTTTGGACGTGAAGAAATATATTGACGCAAAGCTTGCAAGCGCTGAGGAGCAAGAGACGTTTATACCGACGTCTACTATCGTCGAAGACTTGGGGTATGCAATTACGGACGCATTGATTGAGAATGCGACGTGTGCGATGTCACATGTGGTAGCCACTATCCTGTTGGTGTACCGTCACGGAATATCCAAGCAGGAACTCGTACGCCAGGCGGATCAGTTGAGACTGGAAATTTTGCGTCGGGGTGGTCGTGTGGTGGGCACCCAGGGCCGCTCACCTACTGCTGTTGTAGACCGCGCGCTCGAATTACTTCACGAACTTGTTACAATGCGACGTAAAGACCTTGTCGAGCCTGCTATCACCAGCGTAAGTGTTGGTATTGTAACGGTGATGTTGGATGCATTCTCACTCTGATGTCTTGTGTAGCGCGAGCAATACCCCAACATGATCGGCCTAGGGTATTACCGCAACAAGTTAATGCACTGGTTCAACCTTGAAGGTGTGCTGGCTTGTGCGTATCATGCTTTAGATGGGTTCAACTTGCCCTCTTGTGATAGCAATAGTGTGTCGAGCAGCGCGGATGAAACAGGCGTGGACCGTCAGGAGCTGCTCAATGGCGCATCGTTCCTGCATGAAATGCTCGCGATGGAGTTTGTTCGCAAGGACAATCCCGAGGCTGACCGTGCTCACCTCGCGAGGGCGCTTGCACAGCTGGAGTCCCGCAATGTGCTTGTTCCTGTGGCCACTTCCTCTTCGTCACCACCATGCGTGGAAGGAGCTGACGGCGTGATGCTGTCGTTGCTGAGCACTCTCGTGTCGCCTTTCATTGACAGCTACTGGGTTGCTGTTACGAGTCTATTCGCTTTACGCCCGCAAGGTGAAGTGACGACGGAGGACTTGCTCAAGCGCCTGCAATGGCTCGCGGAGACGATGTACCATGAGAAACTCATCAGCTTCTACGAGTCGTGCTCGCGCGAGACGTTGCAGAATGCTTTGGCATTGCTGGAACGCTGGCGTGTCCTTTCCAGTCGCCGCTATTCCAGCAACGGCAAGGGCAAGCCCAACGTAAGCAAGCGAGTAGTCTCGCTGCTGAGCTTGACATCGCAGTATGCAAGGGATGGCGAGCTGGAGCAACTTGCTCAGCGTGTGTCCAAGTTCCGCAAGCTGCCTCCTGGCGTGCACCCTGGCACAACCAGCGAGACTGAAGTGCTTGCACGCTTACCTGCTCTTTCTCGCATGTAGATCGTCAATCCATGTAACAAGCAACAGCAAGAAGCTGAGCAAAAAGAAAGTTTAAAAGAATCGAGCTGGCATTCCGATCATATCAAACTCACGAAGCCTGCAAATGGGCAGAATTTGTGACGCTGCACAGATACGTATGAGCTGCTTCTCCCGCTTAGAGGTTGCCACGAATGCGCTCCTGCACGTCACCAATGCTATGGTGGGCAGCAGACCAGGCGCAGTGGAACAGTCCCTCGCGGTCCGTGCGCTCGTAGGTGTGACCACCGAAAAAGTCACGTTGGGCCTGGGTCAGGTTGGCCGGCAGACGCTCACGACGGAACGTGTCGTAGTAGTTAAGAGAGCCCGAGAACGAGGGCGTCGGGATGCCACTAGCCACAGCGAGCGACACGACGCGACGCCACGAATACTGGCGAGCCTGCAGTTCAGCGGCAAAGTCCGGGTCCACCAGCAGCGAGATGAGCGACGCATCCTTGGAATAGGCCGCTTTGATGCGGTCAAGGAACTTGGCACGAATGATACAGCCACCCTTCCAGATGCGAGCACATTCGCCCAAACTGACGTTCCAACCCATTTGCGTACCAGCCTCACGAATAAGGTTCAGACCTTGTGCGTACGAGCAGATCTTGGAAGCATAAAGAGCTTGACGGACATCGTCAATGAGCTGTTGCTTGTCAACGGCCGGGATCTCCGACGGACCCGATAGGATCTTGGAAGCAAAGACACGTTCGTCCTTACGAGCGCTCAAGTAGCGAGCATCCAATGACGCAGTAATTGTAGGAGCAGCAATAGACCGTTCAGCTGCTTCCTGTACTGTCCACCGTCCCGTACCCTTCATCCCCGTCTTGTCCAGAATCTTGTCCACAACATATCCTTCTTCTTCCAGATCGTCCTTCTTGGCAAAGATTTGAGCTGTAATTTCAATGAGAAACGATTCTAATTCACTTTTATTCCACTCATCAAAGACACTTGCCAACTCGTCATTGGTCAATCCTCCCGCAATTTTGAGAATATCATAAGCTTCAGCAATTAATTGCATGTCTCCATACTCAATTCCATTATGTACCATTTTAACATAATTTCCCGAGCCAATTGGACCCAAATATGTCGTACACGCGCCATCATCAACTTGAGCTGCACACTTGATTAGAATTGGTTCAAGTGCATCAAATGCTTCTTTTGGGCCTCCAGGCATGAGTGATGGTCCATTCCGTGCTCCTTCTTCTCCACCAGATACTCCCATCCCAACAAAATGAATCCCCTTTGGCTCTAATTCACTGGCACGACGTATACTATTCGGAAACCATTCATTACCCCCATCCACGAGAATATCACCGGGCTCCATGAAGGCCGAGAGAGCGGCAATCGTTAAATCAACAGGTTTACCAGCAACCACAAGGATAATAACCTTACGAGGACGTGCAAGAGATGCAACAAATTCCTTTAGATCTTTGTATCCCACAAGAGGCAAATTGCCTTCGTCTTTAGCCCGTTGGACAGTCGCATCGACTTTATCAGGTGAACGATTGCTTACAGACACTTTAAAACCATGGGAAGCCATGTTTAGGGCAAAATTTTGACCCATCACGGCAAGACCGTAGAGTCCAATATCCGAAAGATCCGCCATGAGGGAGTATTTGGAGGAAGAAATGTGTGCTTTACGGGGTAAATTAGAGAATGAGGGACTGAGGGAAAAGATCCTTTTTTTATTGAAAGTGGGTACAGTGATGTGCTCCGTTTTACACGAATAATGCTGGGATTAAATTAGACAGGAATATAAAAGCTTAGGAACATTTTATGTATGTATAGTAGTGGGGTATAATTAATGGGTTACATACGTTTCTACAGTATACATGTAAGGTTTGAAACATGAATACTTTTTGACTACCGCCAAATATATGGGACAATTTGAGTTGGACAAACTACTGATTTCACCAAACATGTGTCTGATGACGGGCGCAGTGAAGGAGTGGCCGTTTTCGCAACAAAGTTACAGTAAATACAATCATCATCGTCGAGCCAAGCTGACGCATTTGCGGAGACAATTTTTCATGCGAATGGTGTATATAAGACGATGCCAGTAGTTAATGCAAGTTTATGAGGGAGTGCTGGTTTAGCATATTTTGACTATAAACGTAAAGGAAGCTAGCACGCACATTACATATGCACGACGATTAAGAGCATGAGACATTCACAAATGTAGAGCCTTCGGCAGCAGCAGGTGGTAATCGGATTGCAAATGTATAAGGAAATACGTCTCCTCATTTCCAGCCAGACGATTTCTGTCCATTCATTTTGGCGGGAACCTTTAGCTACAACTGGATTCGCTAAAATATTCACTAAATTATTATTTTGTAGCCAATCCGAAGTCACAGTAGATGAATGGTGCACAGAGCTCTGAAACCGTCAGAGCTGCTCGTGCATCTTGATCAGAACACGATTTAGAATTGCGAAGTCAAGTGGGTCTTCTCTTTAGTGCTTTATGTGCTGAATTGAAGGCGACTTGGGGAAATTCCCCGGACACCAGGGCAGAGAGTGCCAGCGTCAAAGCGCAGACTCCCTCGACGATGAAGCTTTGCGAAGATGGTTCGCTTTGGCGGATTGGAGCTTTCGGCGGATTCTTGAGGACTGATGGTCATACTAAAAGTTATGCAATTGGCTCAGTGGCATATGACGGATGTCGTGCCGTCGCTACTTCGAGCTAACCCGACGGGGATTACTCATGTTGTGTTCTCCACGACACCCAAAGAAAAAGAAATTGTTACGTTTGTAACTGTGTTTGTCAACACAATAGTGCATGTGTATCTGTATATATGATTATGGAGCGCGTTGATGAAGAAACATATCCCTTAAACATTCGCAGTGTTTTGCTGATAGCGGTCAGGTTGCCACCTGACTTGCTGCTTGAGGCTCCAATTTTCCTTGGATGTCTGAGCGCTCCCATTTATATATATTTTCGTATGAAGAGACTGAGTACAAGGATTAAAATTTGACATGCGCGTCGTTTGAAGGCTGTACTGTAGTAGTCAACCTAATGAAACGACAACCTAGTTAATCCATTTCTAATGAGTACTCGCTTAACTGATTGATAGATCACTAAGACAACATCAAAGATAGGTTGTTGTACTCTCCATAGTCTCTTATTTCGTCACTATCAATGTCTCGTAGCAATTCTGGCTAAATGCCACCTACATTTCTTTGTTGACTGTCTTGGTGCAAGATGCTGCCTCGTAAGGTGTTGCCTCGTTTGAGTATGAAAGTGCATCCTTTCAATTCGTTGTCGTCTTCTTGTCCAAACGGGTCTGACGTGACGACTTTTGAAGATAAGAATGCAAGATACGCTTGCTTGCCGTCTCCTTTAGCGTCTCTTGATGAGCCCAAGAGAAAATGGTTTGACAACTATCCACGCTTCTATTTCATTGTGCTTTTCATCATATGTACTTTCACCGGGGGTATCTATGTGTCCTCGATAGTCACCACGTGGACACTTGACGTGCTCGGTGTTCACAACGAGTTAACAACTGCGAGAGCAGAGTATGCTGCTACAAGTTACATGTTAAACACCATGACTCAATGTGTAAATAGGAGCTCGCTCGAGTATTTGGCCGGTGCAAAATTACAGTTTGAAGCCGATAGCAAACGCGTCCAGAAAATCATTGACGCTAATGACAAAGTCCTTGCTTCTCAGAGAAAGACGACTATGACGTGTAAGTTTGATCGTGGACTTCGTAACTTCTTAACTTCGTAGCTTGTTGGTTTTCTCACACGCTTGCCTCTCTGACAGGCTCCCATACTTTCTTGACAACATTGACGGAACAGGTGAAAATGTCCAAAGCAAACTCGACGCTTGGCTGCTTCACCGACAAATTTTACGAAAACATGCCTAAAACTGATGATTTGTCTTCCTCGCGGTCACTCGTACTTGCGGTTCGTGCATTATTGACAACGCAAGTTGTCTCGGAGGCGAACAACACCGCATCCGAGCAGGCAACGAAAGTTGAAAGCCAACTCGTTGAAATGTGGAATGCCATCGACACTGTCAAGGCAAGCATTGACAAAACCATCGGAGGAACGAACACACTGGTATCCCAGCAATTGAGCTCACTAGCGCCGATTCTATCTGGAAACGATGATAGCCATCAGTCAGCCTCTCGTCTTGGTCGCTTGGGCAAAGTAGCCTCATCGAAGCTTTCAAATCCGTTGGCTTTAACATCAACTGCCAGTCTTGGGGCTATACGAAAAACTGGTCAAACACTTCACAAAGCACTCGAGGTTCTAGCGGGATTGCACGACGGTTTTACGGACGTCCTGGACACTATAGATTCGACTTGGGAGCTGCTGGAAAAACAGTTCAACGCCACCGTACAGCAGGCAACACAGCTGCAGCAGGAGCTTGTGTATGCAGCCGAGTCAACGGCACAGCAGATCAATCGTACTAGTGCCGCTGTCAGGACTAGCTTGGATCAGGCCCAGCAGGAAGTTTCCACCTCCTTCAATATTTTGCGTGAACAATGGCAAACTATGGTCAAAAAGCTGGTTGCCGAAGGATTTACACCGTGGCAGCGACTGGGGGACCAACTAGTAGCCGAGCTCACAGCTAACCAACGCCAAAGTGTCAGACCTGAGAGCTCCATTCAGCGCAAATATCTTCTGCTAGATAGAACATCGAACTCAAGTTTGGAGAAAGAGCATCAAAAGTTGGCTATTGCTTCACGTGACGAGAGTTCCAAAAACACCGAACTATCACCGTCAAAGGAAGACAAGTTTGACATCGACACTGCCGTGCTGCGTGCTTCGTTGGTTGACGTTAGTACTCTGGTCACCCAAGTGGTTTTCTACGTAGACGTTGGCCGTCTCATCGTACTAGCTGCAGATCTTGCAGTTGGGCTCATTACCGAGTCCTATTCTGACATGCCAATGGTGGATATCCGGGGCATTACCACGGTCGACACGATTGGAAGTGTATGTGAAGTTTTCCTTTGCCAGCATAGCATTTCTGCAGTATGCTTCACACTTGTGAAAAAAGCCTCAGAACTGCTGCGCGTACTGGTGACATTTCTCCTTCTTTTTTGCGCTGCTTCAGCGATCACAGTAGGCTTGTTCATGTGGAAGAAAGATCACAATGCGCAGTGCCAAAGTTTCGATGCACCGGCCAGCTTTTCACCAACTACTATACAAAGTATCACCCGTGCATTTTTTGAGAACAGTGGCAACACCAGCGAGCGCGTCGTTGATCCACTTGATGAAATTCGAAAGTACGCCACCATTATCAACGATTCCATCCGTAATGACTATGCGGCACTGACATTAGACACGGCTATCGTGTGGAAGAATCAGTCTATTGCACTGGACGATTTCAGTGACTGTACAACAACGATGAGCACCTTGGTTCGCATGCTTCAAGACTGTAGCATCAATGGTGAAGCAGCTTCTGCAGCTGATGCTTCTCTTTCAAGTCAGTGCTTGATGACAAGTTTCAGCAATAACTCGGCACTAATGACCCCACTCTCAACAACGGAGCAAATGAGTGCAAACGCGCCATTCTTAGCATCATCCACTGCATTTGACTTGTGCTTTCCAGCAGAAGGATCCCACCCTATGGGAAGAGATGAAGTCGTTGGCCAACTACAGCACAATCTCGCATGCGCGACTGAAAAGGCTGTATACTTCTCGTTTGCATCGTGGTGGCTTCTAGTGGTGGTCTTTGTGGCAAATCGCTTCGTGGTAAGGATGATCATCAAAGCTGCAGGAGTTTGTTGGTGGCGCTTTCTGAGCGCAAATCGATTGCAATTCGTGGGCTTTTGCCAGGAAGACGGAAATATCGTCGCGAGTGACAAGTTGCAGGCTGCCATCCAACAATACCTCCACCAAGCGAAGTATCAGATCGTTTGTCACTTCGTTGGCATCGGTCTTGCATTCCTGTCCGTTGTCACTGTCATGTTCATTGTTTTTCATGGAGTTGCGTAGAGCTGTAGGGATAGAGCTCTCCAGGTTGCCATAAGCCAAATCGTATTTGTTTGCACACGCTTATTCAATGTAGTTTCTTAAACAACTCGACGATTCTAGCTGTGGCAGTTACTCAATGGCAATGATCTCCGCCAAATCTTGCAGTGCAGTACCAAACAAGTCATCATCGTTATCGATAGCGGTATCTTCCATCATACTCGCATCCTTAGCAAAGCACACACGGAACGCACGCACCTCGATCGCCTGTAGTACAACCGACGTACCCTTCACAGGAAGAGACCGAGGAGACCAACCGTGCGCATCGTCCGTCGTCTTCCACTCCATCGCACGTCCTTTGTTCTCGAGCGACAGCTCTTTCGTGCCAGTCAGCACCAGTTCCGTCACCTCTGACACCACAGAGTTCTTCACCGAGAACAACGAAGAGAAGTCCACCGTCACAGGCTGTGACAGACTCGAGTGCTCGTCCACCGCATACAAGTGCGACAGACGCACCATCAGACACTGCTTCGACAACTCCTGCACCGTTGTCAGACCTACGTTCAGAGGGAACTCGCCCACAGTCAACCACGGCACCTTCGCCTTCTCTTTGGACATAACGGGTTTGCGGTACGCTGTCAGCGGACGGAAGAACTGCGACTCCATCTTTGACCGAATGCTGCGCATTCCGTCCTCGGCCGAGTCCACGTTGATGAAAAAGTTACCACGCACCACCAGTCCCTTAGTAGTGTACGTCTTCGTGGCCGTGTTGTACACAGACTCTTTCTCGTTCAAGGGTTCGTCTACTCCCTTATTGTCGTCCACAAGCAGGCGTCGATGAACCATCACTTCCACCTGTCCGTCTGCCAAACTCGCCGCTCCTTGCGCGCGGTCCGTAACCACGTTCAGCTGGCGCTCGCTGTCTTTGATATAGGCGCCCGTAGTGATCGGGAAGTAGTTTGCCGCCACTTCTTCCTGATTGTCATGCAGAGTCAGATTCCACGTGTCGCGGTGGTTGCGCACACGTTTCATGAACTCGAGGCCATTCGAGTCCGTGTACAGCGTACTAGCTGACGCGATGCTGTTGCCGGCATCAAAGCGCACGATGACCTCCTTGCCTTTCTTGTCGTCGATCGGGACTGGTCCGACCGTCCACTCGATCTCCAGGAACTCGTCATCGTCGTTCATGCGGTACTCGAGCGTAACCCAGTTGCCGATCTTGAAAGCCACGCGCGGCACACTGGCGAGGCCACCATCAGCGGCGAGACTCGTGGTTTGCAGCTCAATCATCGTTACATCTGATACCAAGGTAGGCATCGCTTCACTCTTGACAGTCACCGGGTACGTCTTGTTCGAGTCCGGACGGAACACATACGCGCCAGATTTCGGACCGTGGTCTTGGAACGCCTGGTAGTACCTTACCTCTAACGACAGCGGAATCTGAATGTTCTTCTTCTTGTTGGCTAGTTTTGTAATGGATCCCGTCATTTTGCTGATCTCTGCTCGCATCATCTGGTTCTCCAGGACTACCACGTCATCGTTCTCAGTATACTCGTCAAGGCCGTCAGCTCCAGCATTTTCATGTCTCTCCTTGTGCTCGTCAATGTTCTCGTTCATGGCAGTGCTATAGTCCACGCCTTTCTGCTTTACGAAGAACCGAGTTGTGCTTAGAGGCTTCAGTTCAGCACTAAAAACGAGCGAGTAGGGAGCCACTTGCGTCTCAGGATGAACCGGCAGAGCTACAAACACACTTTGTGCACGGACACTTGCGTTGCCCGACAGAACTTTTACCTCCGCTGACTTGTGCGTGATTGGAATCGACACTGTCTGAACGGTCGTACGCGCCAGTGCGTTATGCACCAGTACCTCAAACTCTGTGTTCTGTGTCGATACGTCACACACGCTCGTGTTGGCTAGCAAGCACAAATGGTACAACTCCTTCTCACCGATCACAAAAAGCACCTCATTCATCTCTTTTTCGGCCTGAATGATCCCGTCATTCAGCCGAAGCGCGTAATCGTCAGCAACACTTTGCTTTTCCGTTCCCGATAGACCATCATGGTGTTGCACAAGACCCACAGCACGCTGCAGTGCCACCAACGTGCTTGAGTGATGACTCTGGTAGATTGCATCTAGCTGTCGGACTTGCTGCAACAGTATATTGGCCACTCGAGCAAAACGTTTCAGAGTTGGCCGACTGGTAAAAAAGCCTGACCAATAGTCATCTTGCGCTGACCCATATGGAAAAAAGTCATCAGTTTTGACGCTCCACGTAAGTCCTTCTGCGCGCTTCATGTCCGTGTAGTATGAGAGATTCGAGTATAGCACATTCACACGTGCATCCTGGTTTACATAATGAATAATTTTGTCCATATTTTTAAACCAACGACGTGAATTATCATACTGAAAGTCACAACCCATGGGGATAAAAACGTGGTTGCCTTTGGATAATCCACCACGCATCTTGGCATTATTAACAAACTGCTCCACTTCATCACACACATCATAGTCATGTAGTTCTGTATCGTCTTGAATCTGATTCTTATTCTTCCCAAAATCAAATTTCTCTGGAGGACAATAATGATCAATAATTTCTCCTGTAAACACCTGCGATCTTTTGCCTCGTGATTTACTTGGACGCCAGATAAATTCAAGTTCCTTGTTTCTCTTACGATTGTCATAGTCTTGGTAATCGATACGAGCAAAGTATAGAGCATCAAAGCCTATACCTTGTGATAAAAGTGAACCTTGGGTAGCTGAATGACCAAATGGATCAATTTGCCATCCAATTCGTGGACTAATTCCAAATTCATCCATAAGTAACTGATGACCATATGCTGTTTGATCCATCATTGCAATATAATGTGGTGTAGCTTCATCATGCATACACCAACCTCCATTAACTGTCAAATCCAACCGTCCTTCTTTAACAAGTTGTTTCACAATCTTTTGTACATTTAAACTTTGTTCTTTCCACCAACGTTGAAAGAATGATTGTTCCACAAACATAAATTGACGATCCGGATTTCGTACAAGTTCTTCAACAGCTGTATCTAAGATATACTGTACTTTTTCCATATAATATTGATCAATTCCCATTACCCATCCCGGATCATCATGAGAATGCGCAATTAGATGAACATTTAGTTTCGTCGGAACAATGTGACTTGTAGTGTTGTATACACCATCAAGAGGAGGTATCCATTTACTTGGATCACAACGAGCATCGACAAGAACGAGGAACGAGATCGCTAAAAGAACGAAAGAGTCAAGCAACCGCATTCTTGTCGACAAAATGCGGAATGATACTTGAGGGAGAATCAGAAAATCTTATTATGGCTACATTTGTACGATTCAATGTTGAATTGATAAAGAGGCAGTGCAATTCATCTTCAACCGATGGTAAATTAACGTGAATTCTACTCGTTAATTCTAGCCAATGGCAATGTCCTTTATATGACAGTATATAATGACAGCTGGAATGACTGAGTGACTTGATGATAGGACGCTGTCCTGATACATACATAACAATGTATTGCCGTAGAAGCTTATCGTGTCATGAAAATTAATCTCTGTTGACTGTACGATCAAGGCGTTTTTATTTCTTACCAGCTGCTTGACGACTGTACGACACTAGGGGTCGATAAAAATGGATACTCTACAGAAAATGAAATGGCGATCTGAGTAGCGCAAGTGGAGGAGGCCTTTGCGGCCATATTCACGACGCATTGTATTATTTGCTACATCTGCTTTACATAACACTGATCCACGCCCACCAGCCAACTCGCACGTTGAGCTTGTTTTTTACCATCACAGGACGGCAAGTACACGAGTGTATTATTTCAATTCTAAGGTGGTTGTCTGAGTGCGGATTTCATTTAGACACGCGTGACATTTAAAGATGACAACGACATTTTATGCAACACGCTTGCCCATTTTCCACGAAAATTCCCAACATTTTGCAAAATGATTAAAAAAAGTGTCAATTGTTAAAGTAGTCTGACCAATCAAAATGTGGTACGGGCCATTATTTGGGTAGTCCGACAACCCAGGCCAATGCAATGCCCATCGCGATATTTCCGTTTTAACATGAGGTAATCGATTCGATGGATGGATTGATGGGATTTTGTGAGAGTTAGAAATGCGACTTTGAAAAGCTCATCAAGGCCATACAACAGCGTGTACATAGTGTGTGCATAGCTCTGTTTCGTGGCAATCGCCTTGTTGTTGAACTGCCTTGATAAGACTACGAGCTATTCTACAGATGATTCGAACATGCTTTGACCAGGTGGTACCTGATGCGGAACAACTGAAACTACTCTACAGTTTTCGACTTCATACGTTTGCACTACGAACCGTTCGTTCTTTGACAGCCGTTTGTTGACGTTTGTGTGCTGTCACTCGACAGCCCACTCGATACGCACGGCGACATTTAAATACTTATTTAAAGCCAGCCTGTTCCCCTATCCCCATAAGCCCATCGCACTTCAAATAAAAGCGTCCACTACACGATTTTCCGCCCCTTACACAAGTCAAACTTACTCAAGAATTAAATTGGTAATGCCGCTTCTATTGAGACCAACAGCGCCAAGCCCAAGCATTGACGAGCTTGCGTTTGTTGTAACGGCGGCTTCACTTTCAGAGCAAGCTTTGCAGCGCTCGGTGTCCTCGAATGCGTCCGAGGCACGGCGCTGTACCACGCACAGTCGAGTCTCGGTTCATAGCCGCTGCCGCGGTAGTACAGCTAGTACCGATACCGAGTTTGCTGGCTGTGATGATGCTGGCAATAATGTAGAGCATTGCCCCTCGTCATGGCAATCGGGGCATCAGGCTCTGCGTCAGAGTGGCGTTGCTTCTCAGAGTAAAGACACGGACATTCGCGAATCGAAGCGTTTGTGGCATGAGACTCAGCCTGACGACGACCATATCTCTAGCTTCGTGTCTGAGGCGGGACGTCCCTCGAGTTTGTTGAGTTGTGGCTGTTCGTGTACAGATGCGAATGAGCTCGGGATCTCGTCCTCATTCGCGGTTATTGAAGACCGTCAGCTTGCTGTCGTGGACAAAGAGCTGCGCGATCTCCGTCAGACTTTTGTGCGCAAATTGTACTCGCGACTGACTAAGATTTCGGGCTTGAGACGAAGGAAGACGAAAACCGCGAAGCCTTTAGTTTAAAAAGGGTTTTGCTTCTATTTGGACATCGGAATTCCAATAGCTGCCGGTGAGTAAATCTCTCCGTTGGGTAGGCAAATGTGGCTAGAAAAGACAAAAGCTGCTCGGTAAAAGCTGCTGCCGCCATCTTTAATATTTATAAAGAGTTGTGTGAACATTTGTTACCAGTTTAAAGTGTTTTCTTACAAACAAGGGATCAGACAAAAGCATAAGTTCTGTTTGACCAGCTAGCTGCCTCAATACGTAGCAAAACAATGAGAAACAATTCTGATCTATTGAAACGTTCGAGTCAGTACGTTGACGGTCGAGAACGTCAATGCCAACGGCTTTATCTGTTGCGCTCCGAGTTACAACGCGATAAACAGCCCTAGATAATAACAGTATGAAATGGTAGTTACACGTCGAAAGGCATGCGGTTGGAGCGACGGACGTGAGCTTGGTACATCATTGTAGACACCAACGACAAGACAAAGACAAGCGCTACCACAAACGCAATCACCTGGGCGCGCATGATCTATCACATGACACAAAACGACGCAAAAACAATTGGTCCTGTCACGACTAAAAGACAATAGACAATTACAGTAGACAACGTACCCGCTGCGTATTAGCTTCCGCGACCTCGCACGGCTTCATATGTTGTCGTTTAATCCGCTCACTCATCTTGGAGTAACGCTCCCCATTGTAGATTGTTGGACCAAGAGCCACGTCAAGACCGCGTGCAGCCTTCTTCGTAATGCCAGTGACACGGTTACGTAACTCCATAATATAAATGAAAATGGTAAAGGTTATTCCTTTTCAGCTAAAACGGATGAACCTAAAAATAAAACCAAAATGGGACCTCGCCTCTTCGTATTTATACCCATTTTGCTTTGGCTAAACCGGATTCGTTGAAATAAAGAATTTATTCTAGCGAATCACGTCGTAGACTGTGCGAAACGCCACTGGTCGCCTTCCTAAAGCAGAGCTTCTTTATCCCTCTTCTTTCCTTTCTCCCTTTCGTGCACGTGCTAGTGTATAAGTTAATATGAGTGAATGGTGGGCAACAATTGGACAGCCTTTTGCCGAGGTATGTATCATTTCTATGTGGTGTATTGTATCCCCATTGTCTACAACTGGAATGATTACTGACTAATGCTGTCTACTGACTAGGCACTGCTGAGTCTGGATATTGCCAAGATCAAGGCGGCTTTTGTCAAGACTCCAAGCTCTTATTACAAGTACATTCGATCCATTTACGAGCGCAGCCCAGAACACGTGATTATTGAGACGTTTCTTATCGTCTTTGTCATTTACATCACTTTCTTTAAACGTGACAAGCCCAAAAGCACGGCTCCCAAGCTCTCGGAGCGCGAGATTGACGACTTGTGTGAGGAATGGACTCCTGATCCTATTATTCCGCCCAATGACGTTATGGAAACATACAAGTCCAAGCCCATTGGTGTCGTGGAGGCCACACCCGATACGCACATAAAGCTACAGGGCTTTGCCAAGCCTTTGCTGAATTTGGCTACCTTTGACTTTCTCGGTCTGGGCTCACGCCCAGAGCTCAAGGAAGTCGCTATTAAGACACTCACCAAGTACGGTTGTGGCTCCTGTGGACCTCGTGGCTTCTACGGAACAATCGACGCACACGAGATCCTGGAGAAGGATATAGCACAGATGATGGGAACGACCGACTCGATTACTTTTTCAGACACGGAAGCCACGACATCATCGGTACTGCCGGCCTTTGCTAAGCGTGGTGACCTCATTGTCATGGATGAAGGGTGCAATGACTCGATCCTGGTGGGCGCCAATTTGGCACGTTGCACAGTGCACTACTACAAGCACAACAATCTGGAAGACCTGGAGCGCGTGCTCAAGAATGTGCGTGACGAGGACAAGAGGAAGAATCGCGGCTCAGACTGCCAGCGTCGTTACGTTGTGACGGAAGCGCTATTCCGCAACCACGGTGACATGGTTGACTTGCCCAAGGTGGTTGAAATGTGCAATAAGTACTTTTTTCGCCTTTTCTTGGACGAGAGCTTTTCTTTTGGTGTGTTGGGCAAATCAGGCCGTGGACTTACGGAGCATTATGGCATGGACGTGTCGGAGGTGGCCATCATCTGCAGCTCCCTCGCTGGTTCTACCGCGAGTGTAGGTGGTTTCAGCACGGGCTCACAAGAAGTTGTCGACTACCAGCGGATTAACAGCGCTGGCTATGTGTTTTCTGCCTCGGCTCCACCGTTTACATCTGCTTGTTGCTCCGAGGCTATCCGACTTATGAAGAACGAGCCAGAGCTTTTCACCAAGCTACGTGACAATGCCAAACTCGCGCACAATGCTCTGTCAACGGGCGTGCAGGGTGTCTACAGCGTCTCTAAGGCTACTGTCTCTCCGATTCTACATTTGCGTCTGCTGCCTGAGGTTGTGGCCCGTGTTGGCAGCGAGGAGAACCAGCGCTCTCTGCAGCGCAAGGTGTGCGACTCAGTCATGCAAAAGTGCCTTGCCAAGGGCGTGGCAATCTGCTCGCCTCGTTACAAAACCCGTCAGACGCACGAGCCCCTGCCGAGTCTACGCGTGTCAGTGACTGCCATTCACTCGCATACGGATCTGAATGCCGCGTGCAAGGTCATCATCAAGGAGGCAATGGCCACGGCCAAGGAAGTACTTGCTACCTTCCCTGTGGACGCCACTCCGACTAGTAAACTGCGACAGCGCAAGCAATAAGTGCCAAAGCTCTTAGCCGTCGCACGAAGAGATTATAATCTCATATAAAAATGCACGGAGGTTTACTCATACTTGTAAGAGTGGCACTGCAAACATTGCACTGTCCGTACAAGAGCATTTTAGACTGCGTCGTCTACATGGAACTGGTCTTCACCTCTCCAGACATGGTCTTCTCCTCTCCAGACATGGTCTTCTCGCGCTTCTGGCGGTAAATCTCAAACTGTTCGTCGTTTGTATACTGATGCAGACAGGCGTTTAGAGCCTTATTATGGTCCTGGCACTTGAAGACAACCAGGAGACCATTGGCTTTAGCACATTCGGCAAATTTTTCTGCGACGCTGTGGCATTTGGCGATCGCAATGTCGCTCAGCTCTTGTTTCAATTTCTACAAGCATACAAACAGTCAGTAGCTTTACATCCGTTTCTTATACTTGTTGCATGACATACGTGTTCAGCTTGATTGCTCCAAGACAGACGTGACGAGCGAAACTGAGCCTTAGCTGTCTCCTTATCCACAGGCTGCTCCATACTTAAAACTATACCAAATTCACAAAATGGTGTGGAACACACACATAAAATAATCGATCAGGTGTCCAAGTAAATCACGAGGTTCAGCCCTGGAATGTGTAGGCCAAAAGGAGACCCAGGAGTATCTCTTTTGGAGATGTCCCCGTGCTCAGGCAATCTGGTCCTGGCTTATCAGTCATTGGGAGAGTACACTGCAACATCCTACTCACCTACTGGATTGGCTTGAGCACTGCGCAAACTGTAGCGTATTACGCATCTCGACGCAAGTCACTGCAAAGCTGTAAGCCCAGTACCTGGAAGACATAGATCAATTTGTCACAGCCTGGAGGACGATTGGAGAGGTCGCAGTGACCACCATCATTACAATGCTCTAGCAACTTCGCGTGGACAGGCGATTGAGGTGCGTGCATTCTGTGTGTGCTTTGCTAAGGATGCGGGTATGATTGAAGATACCGCTATCGATAACGATGATGGCTCGTCTCATACTGCACTGCAAGATTTGACGGAGACCATCGCCATTGAGTAGTAAAGCAAGGCTTTAGTGCTGACGGTTGCATTGGATTGTGCAGATTGTATAAAGCATTTGCTTGCCGTCTACAATCACATTTACATTGCTACAGAGTCCGAATGCTTATGACTGTACAAGAACCCTTCAAAGATGCGTTTGGAGACGGTGATTGTGTCACTAGTGGTCATGGTCGGATATTATTCGTGGTTGAGCTGCTACTTGAGCGCAAATGCGATACGAGGCTTGTTTCGTCAATATTTGCGTCCTTGGGTATAAGACTCACAGACCTCAGTGAACCATATCTGCCGACGAGGCAAGTAGTAGACAAGTCCACGCTTTGTCTGCATAGTCGTGGACGGTCTCCACGACTTATCTTCACCACCTGGTTGCATGCTTCGTTCTGATTGAAGCAGTCGACTTGACAGGTTCAGCATCTTGTGCAAGTTTTCGTGCATCTGCCATCCAATTGCCGAGCGAAATATCATTGTTCGTCGCAAGAATCTCGTCCAGACGTTCGATCGTCATTCGCATGCGCTCTGTCGAAGTGCACAATTGAAACTTGCTTTGTCGTGTAGATATTTTTCAAGTAAAGAGACCCAGTTATGACATGGTCGTTGAGAAACTGCCACGTGACAGGTGGGGCTGATGGAAGGGGGGGGCGCAGCTTTCTAACCACACAGTACTGCTTATGGTGGTGTCGATTCGAAAACTGACCAAGTATTGACAGGACCTGAGTCATGAAGGTCCTTACAGTACACTCGACTGTCAAATTTATCCAACAATCTCTTCATCAAGCAAGAGATATTGCGTCTACAGTTCTTAAGGGCTATTAAACGCCATTCGTCTTCCAGATTCTCCTTGCTTTCACGTAATTCAACCAGCTTGAGTCTCCATGATTAAGCGTTTGTAGTCACTCCGCAATCAAAGAACGTATCATTGAGTGTCATACATGTAGGAGTATCTCGGTCATACCACCGCTGCATTAGCCACATCATTCAATTTGTCAAAGAGCCTCCGGATCATTGACTTCCGACGTCACATCTTTCTCCGAACTACTTGAAGTACTAGACGTTTCGATCATGGTCGTGTTTAGAGTAGCTATCTCAGTCGTAGCAGACATACTGTTGTCAAAACTAGTCTGGAAGCTCAAAATCGGCAGGATCCGGTCGACCTCGTCTTTATCTACTCCCTGGTCAAACAATTGCTTACGTGACAATGCAAGAAGCACCCTTGCCTCATATCCTTCTTTTTCCATCAACAATGTTTCCTTTCTAGCTTGTGTCTTTAATATCTCCAGCTCCAGCCGTTCTCGACGCTCTTCACGCTGATCTCGTTTGATTTCAAGATGCAGTCGCTTCTCCTCGATCTCCAGTCGACGTTTATGAAGCACAGAAGTGGCTGCTGGTTGCACGGTCTTTTCAGTTTCTTCTATAACGTCATTGACCCATGAAAGTCTCATCGTTCGTTGCGATAGCGACGTCATGTCTTCGCGGCCGATCACGTGTTTTCGAAGGCGATTGACGCCGTTTTTTTGCTGGTGGAGCGTCACTTGTTACGTCTGTCTCTTCTGTACTTAGATTACTAGTAATAGGGTCCTCTAATGAATATTGTGCAAGCTCTAAAGACGTCGGAAGAGCGTCCGATAACTCCGTATTAGAACAATTGTCCGTATTGCTGCTGGAATCACGAGGACACGTCATCGGACCTGAGCGAGCCGGACACACGCGTATATGAGACTGCAAACGATTAATAGCGGCAGAAACCTGTGTCTGACATGCCTTACAGTCGACTTTGGCGCACTTGGCACCGGCTACACGATACTTGTGTCCAAAGAGCTTCCATTCCTTATTAAGCGGCCTGACCATGATATTAATTTTAATTTTAAAAAATATCCAAGATCAATTTTAAGTAAAATTTATCCAAGAAATTATATCGATATTCTTGTTGAGGAGTACTATAACAATTCAAACATCCTAAATAACGATTGAATTAAAACGCTTATTGATACTTTCCACTTTTGTTAACAATATAGTAGCTACTTTAAATTACAGACATCACAGTGGAATACTTTACTTACCATAATCCTGGACAACTTTGAATCGAGTCTATCGCTTGATAATAGGTATCACTAAAGACATAACGTGTTGTGTTCTGGGACGATGTAGAACTCTCAGAGCTATTTGATAGCGTGTAGGACAATGATCCAAGATGGAACATTACATCTTGGGCACTCGGTCGTTTTTCCGGCCGTTGATGCCAACATGCTCGCATAACTTCGATAAACTTAGGAGGTGCACGACGTAAAGAAGCAGGAGGTAGTAATGGTCGCTCGCCTGCTGCTACGAGCTGCCGCACCTGATGGTCGAAATCTACGTCACCGAACGGTACGGCTCCGTTTGTTAGAATCTCCCATAAAGCCACACCAAAGCTGTACATGTCCGTTTCACGATTGAAGCGGCATGCATTGGGATTGTTCATGATTTCTGGAGCATTCCAACGCCATGTACCAGCAAAAGTCGTCATCAACCCGGACGCTGCTGTATCCATCATGACAATGCTGTCATCGATCGATCGTAGAGATGCAAGAGACTGCATTGAATTTTGTTGTGATGAGTGTTGTTTCTTCACTGTAAAGTCCGTAGCAATCCGGGCGATTCCGAAATCTGCAATCTTGGCTGTCCAGTCAATCGTCACGAGGATGTTGGAAGCCTTGAGGTCTCGATGCAAGTAAATTGGCTCGCGGTTATGCATGAAAGCCAAACCTTTAGCTGCCTCAAAGGCTAGACGCACTTTTGTATGCCAATCTAGAAGGGGATTCGCACGAAGAACATCTCGAAGTGACCCACGCGCGCAATATTCGCTGGCAACACAAAACATCACAAGCAGATATTAGCAGGCAGCACAGTAATCTGTATGTAGATCCTTTACAATGCTTACTTGACGAGGCACAAGCTGCCTTTATAGGTGCCCATTTTGATGAAAAGTGTGATGTTCGGATGTCGAAGCTGCGCAGCGAGCACAGCCTCATCGAGAAATTCGGAGCGCAGCTCAGCCAGGTGTGTCATGTATAGACCTGCTTCTGAGCTACTTCGAGCCTGTAAGAGCAAGCATTTGAGCGCGACGGTGATACCCACCCATTGCACCTTGTATACTTCTGCACTGGATCCCTCGCCAATTTTCACAGCTGGTCCTTCCGTCTCCATTTCAGTAATAAGACCTCCAGCTAGCAACTCATCTCTGATGCCATACACACTACCTGCTGTACCACGAGGAGTTCCACATCCGTCAGTCAGCACTTCTGCAGAAACAACTAATGACGACGATGGAGTATCGTGGACTTGCACCTTTTCCAGATTCGGCACTGTCGTTCTCTCTATTGCTACAGCACAGCAACAGCTTAGACTTGTACCGAACAGCAACGCATTTGCTATAGGAACCAAGTAGTTGAGCGTTTCAGCAACCGCCCCGACCGCGACAGGGTCTCGGGAGAAGATGAGCACCAGTGCGTACGGCAGCGTAAACGCCGCAGCACAGACGCAATAAGCTGTAAGTCTTCGAATGACATTCCGTCCCTGAGCTGACGCGCTAAGACGAGACCTCCTCACACCACGAAGATTTGTCAGTATCAGCAGCAACGGTGTCATCTGCATCAGGAATAGGAGCACAGCTTTCACTGTGTACGCCAGTGTCGAATGATTTCCATCCTGTCCATTCAAGATTGGGAGGGCGGCCTGCAGGCAGCCATAGACCATCGAAGCCAATGACGACAGGAGCAAACTCTTCTTGACGTGGAGAGCTTCGAAACTGCCCAGCCTCAAGAGTAGCGACAGGTTGGTGATCCAATACATGGACATGAAAAAGCTAAAGCGGCTCAAGAGCATCAACACAAAGTCCACCGTCGAATAATTAGTATCTTCATCTGCTTCGTCCTCCTGCCGGTAGCGTGCGAAGTAGGACGTGTGCATCAGCTCCTTGCACGTCTCCAAGCCCACGAAGCTCAAATCGGCCAACGCGATGCCGCTGAGTAGCAGGTCGGCCATGCGTCGCTTTAAACGGTGGAACGTCAGCGAGTGCAGAAGCAGGTAGAGCGCGGCGACAATGGCCAATCCGAGGCAAACCCAATGTACAATGCGCCACGCTACAAGCCATTGGGACAGCGCCATCTTTGAGTATTCGGTATTTGATCCGACGCTAGTGGTCAGCGGAACAGGCCAGTGCAAGTCAGAGCAATACCAAGTACGTTACAACGAAATAGTAGTACGCTTTTGCCTTGAATGAAGGCAGTGCTCAAAGGTGGACGGTAGTGATGTGCAGGCACAGCGTAGTGAAATCAAGTAGCTGAGTAGAGGTATGGCAAAGGTATTTGGAATGATGGCTTTTCCAGAAAGGTGCCATGCCATTACCATGCATGACTTAGCCTCAGGCAACACTTATCGTTCTATACGATCGCATTGATTCTCGATGGCGTACAAATGATGGGCGTCTTGACTTAGGACAAAGACAAGAGACGAGATGTCATGTATCACATGACCACCAGTCGCGCGCTTACCGACGTCAAATCAGCCGATGTAAGGCCCTGACGTTACACTGAGACCTGAAATGTGTGCAAAAACTTACGGGTTCACGATTCCTAATCCTTGTGAATGTGGATACCTCGCCATGTCTTGCATTATAGGATATGCTGAATAGCCCGTCTTGGTCATGTCATGGTGGCTGCAACAAGAAGTACAACAGTAATAACAACTTCAAAACTAATGGTTGTAACTAGCCATGATATTGCTTCGGTGTGCCCCTAAAAGTGAACGACGCATCATATACTTGCCAGCTCGAAGTCCTTATCAGGGTGGCTACCGACCCCATGTCATCAGATAAACAACGTCAACCCTGGTCATTTATTCAACTCCGACGAGATCCAGTCACGTGTACGAGCCTGCAAATGCCATAAGTTCCGTTACTTTTACAGGAAGAATAAAAGAAGGCTGTGGCTGGCAAGAACTGCAAGAGTACGTAGATAGACGGATCCCAAGCGCAAAGCTAGTACCGTGTCCTGTTCGGCAAGAGTTTTTTTGAACTAGGTGTCGTGCGTGTAAACATACTTGTGCAAATTATTCGATTCAATTGGAAGATTGGACCCGTTGTGCATTGCTATGAATGGCAAGCAATGTCGAGGGAACGCCGTAAAATCAATTGAAAGCCGCCAGTGACAGAAGCAAGTAAAAACACATACGACTGATTGTTTCAATGCTACTTGATCCCAAATAGCAAGCACTTCAACAGTACAACTTTGATGCACAATGTGTACCTCAGCATCAATGATCTTGTAGCCATTTATACAGGCTACTTGTGCATCAACTAATGTAAAACCATTAAGATTGTTTCAGTGATAAAACTTCAAACTCTGGGGATCCGAGGCCGATACAGCGTTCAAAATCCGTAAAGAATGCTAATCCAATAATATGCAAGCTGTCGTACAGGGCTCAGCCTACCGGTACGAACTAGCATCATATTCGTGACGACTAGCATCATAATGGTGACATCTAGCTTTAGCCTGGCCGTGACCTGTCGCGTGGCTTTCATGGTTCGTCAACAGTCGTAAATTTGCGCTAAAGTTGACCACGGTTTGCATCGAAAGCATCCACTCTGTACAATCTGTAGCACTGCTACAAAGACTTGCCAAGAACATGATTAAACTTCCAGACAACGCACAACACAAACAACATTTTCAATTACGATTTGAACTGCCCAACAGCTCCCGCTTTATTTACGGTACTCGTTGAGCTCCTCATGAAAGTGGTCGAGCGCCACCAGCATGACAGCATACGGCAGATTCTGCCGCATTACCGTAGACCGCACGAACGGTATGCCAGCAACTAACGTAGAAATACCAGCACTAGTTAAATCATCCTTCCCCTGCGTCGCCAACGCAGTTTTGATACCGCAATACAAGAAGAAAAACCTACAGCAACAACCTCTCTCATCAATCAAAAAGGTACCAATAGAAGAGAATGTATCGCACGTCGTACCCAGAAAAAGCTCCTCCCGTTATAGCCGCTCCACGGGCAATGGTACTCAAAGCAGCAGGTGCCAACTTCTCATTCTGCTTCATGTATAATTTAGCTCCATCAACTATATAATCAACCAGCACATTTGCATTAAGTATCCAATTACAAAATGACTACACTACAACCCTTGATATTAAATACACTGTATGAATACATACTGCCACCGAACGTGGCGCCCGTGACAAAGCCCACCAAACTACCAAAGATGAGGCGATTGCGCAGATGACGCAGCGTCATAGGCTCCATCAACGCACTCATTCCTTTGCCAGTATTCTTATCATTATCTTCCACTTTCTTCACTGCATCCATCTGTTTTTCCACGCCATCAAAACGCTTGGGCGTCTCGGGCTCCTCAAACGATGACCAATTCTGCGAGTCACCCATAATTACCGTGTCAAAATGTGTCCAGAAAAGAAAACCTCCTAAGTTACATATGCTTCATATACCGGTATTTGGCTCAAAATGTAACGGAAGATCGATACAAATACCGGTGTTTGATCTAAATGTATGCAAAGATCGATACAAATACCAACAAGATCGTCCATGAGCCACCGTTCTCGACGTCGCATGAGGGTTGGACGCCATCCTATCGGGTCTAACCTCGTACGGCCGTGTGTTTTAGCCAGTAAAATCATGCGCATGCTATTGTTTAATGGATGCAGCGCTGCTCTGAGCGTAATTGCAGCTCTAATGGTGTTGATCGGGACGGTCTTGAGTGTTGTGACGATGCCCCTCTGTGGCTATGGAGTTATAGTCTTTAGCGAATTATTACACCTCGTCTTCTATTTGTGTTGTACGGATGTATTTATCTACAATTCATTGGCTGCATCAGCATCTGATTCCATTGACATGGACTTAGCTGAGTGGGGGACTACCGAGAGTAGTAGTGAATTGCTACCTTTGCTGCCAATTCAAGTGCGGCCAAGAGGTGGTCGAGTTTTTCAGCCTTGTCCGAGATTTGAGCGATCGTTGGGCACGATATCGACGAGGTCGGTACTTGCAACGGTATATTTCGGATGTTTCAAGGTATTGGTGGGTACTGGCCAAATGCTGGCTCTTGTCTGTGTGCTGGGCGTGCTTGGATTTTTAAATGGCGATAAGCGAGTCCCGATCCATTTGGAAGCACTTACAAGGCAACATCCATTACCAGTGTACGTAACGTCGTTTGGATTGCTGATGTTGGCGTTGGCACTATTGCATGCGATGACGAGGGTGGCCAAGGTTGCTACACGATTCTTCTGTTGTGAGGTGATGCCTTGAAAAGATTGGCTGGGACGAGGTTTTTTGCGGAAACAATCTCCAACCTAACGGGCAGTAAATACTGCAGCGACAAGGCAAAGAGGCACTCGTCTCGTGTGGCTGAGCTTTATCGCTACTATCAGCTTTTTGTACCCATTTGAAAACGTCCACGAGCGCTTTCAAGCGCATTGTTTCGGCGACGTGTTAATGTGTGCCAAGCGAATTACTCTGAACCAAAGGAAGAAAACTGTGTCGTTTAAGGTGACCCGTCGCAAGTCGGGTGTTAGCTGCGTCAGCTGCACTGTGCAGGTCGACAAGGGTGCAATGAGGGTCGCGCCATGTGGCCACTATTACTGCCAGTCGTGCATTTTGTGCATGTGTCGTCTAGCATTGGGCGACCGCGCACTTGTACCGCTTCGTTGCTGCAAGAAAGAGCTTCCTGACGACTATGTGCGTGAAGCACTGACTAGACCCGGAGACTACGCCAAGTACCAAAAGCTCGCGATGGAGAGAGAGTGGAAGATATCGGACCTGGAGTCTGATGCTGAATACACGAAAACGGTGAAGGCCGTAGGAGCTAAACAATGTCCAGGTTGTGGTATTGGTGTGCAGCGTGACTTTGGATGTGTGCACATGGCGTGCCCCAATGGTCATCAATTTTGCTTCACGTGCCTGAGCCTTTGGGGATCCTGCCACTGCTCACTGATTCCGGAGGCTGAATTACGAGAAATTCTTGGGGAGTAAGTGTAAGAGGGAAGAGCGCCTCATTTGGTTTGCAACTTTCGAAAGTTGTACAGTGTAATGGTTTGCATGTTATGGTCTGATTCGTGCCTAGTTTCTTCCTCTCGCCTTCCAAACCATTTCGTGCAACTTTTCTTGCTCTTTGACTTCACGCCTACAGCTTGGCACCAATTTCCTTGGGTTGATCGAAGAGCAGCTGCATTTCGAGTAGGCTCTCTTCAAGAAGGTGGCCCATTCGAGCTCCCCAGCTACCGTGCTGACGGCATGCAATGTTGAACTGGATGGAATGGTTCTTAACGCTATAGGCGATACCCAAGCCTTCGGGTACAACCTCACCCCAGCCCCAGCCATCAAACAGTTCGTTAGTCAGGTGACTTGTGGAAATGAGCCAGCGACTAGCTTTCGCCATAACTGGATCCTCAAAGAACGGCACGCTCTCACCAGGCTGAACCAACAACTTCAGGCCCAAGATGTGGCGGTCCACGCCGCGACCGGCGCCAGCCTTACGCATGTACGCAACGTGCCCATTCGCAGCAGCTAGCAGATATTTCTTCTTTTCTTCAGTGGTAACGACACCTGACGCGTCCATCATCACATCAGTAAACTTGGCACTAGCTGCTGAGCAACTACGCGTAGTTTCCGTGCGGCCGTGCAAAAAGATTCGTGTCTGCGAAGCCTCATACGTGGCCGCATTTTTCTCGAACAGCTTCTTGTAGGCAAGCTGTATAGCGAGCTGAACAAAAGCATCCGGACTGCAACGGAATCCTTTAATGGAGCGAGCACCGTAGCCGTAAAAGGCCTGAACGAAGACTTCGTGGTCGATCACCGTCTGATCAAAACATTTTTCTGCTTCAGCGATATCGCGGAGCGTCTGAGCCGTAAAGCGAAACGTGATCTGCTTCGGGGCATCCAGTGACCCTTCTAATTGTGCAGTTGTCTGTCCGCGGCGACCCAAGTCAATCTGACCATGATGCAGGCGTGACAATAAATAGTCCGCATAGCGTGCCATGGGCATGCCATCGAGCATCGAGTGCTCACCAAGAAGTCCAGCTTTGCCATTCTCGAAGACCACAATCTGTACACACTTGTCAAAGAAGCGGTTGCGTCCATTGCCGTGCCAAAGACCACGTGCTACCTCCGTACGCGACACTGGTGCTTCATCATCCATGTTGACAATCAGCAGCGAGCTCTCAATGGCACGCAATGACTCCTCGTTCTTCGGAGAAGCTCGGATCAATTCTCTACGAGCATCCGCCCAGACGTCCCGATTCTGAGAAGTAAGTGCTCCCAATGCCGACTCCTTAGCACCTGCAACATCTAATATTCTAGCCAATTGGAAGCACAGTGCCTCAAAGCCCAAAGGATCCCGTGTACGCGGGTCAAGAAGCTCCAGCTTAAAAAACTTGTTGTGACGCATAATCACTGCATAAGTGTGCGTCTTCGGGTCATAGATCCTGTACGAGTCTTGTTTACGTCGTGGAATACGACAAGCATTAAACATGTACTTGTAGGCTGTTGCACAGACGGGTGTCTTCTTTAGGCCTATTTGTTCCGGCTCCAGTGATCCATCTGCCACTTGGCGAGCAAAGAGAACGGATCCCCTTAAGAGTGCTGCTGCTCGTCCTACATTAGAGCGTTGAGCCGCATGCACACTGTCTGCAAAGTGGAAGAAATAACTTACGTTAAACACGACAGGATCACGTACTTGTAGATATCCTAAGGTGTTCCACCACTCCGAGAGGAAGCTCGAGTCATTGCGGTCCATAGCTCTCGACACAAGACGACGCTGCAGTTCCTCACCAATACCACCAGGTCTCAAAAAGACGGCGGCCAGTTCATTGGAGTGAGCGATCTCAGCTGGTGACACGAGCGGCTGCAGTGTCTCTAAGTATAAAGCAACGGTGTCGGCCAGTGGAGGCACAGGCAGACGCGGCAGGTCACGCTGGAAGCGATAAAGTGGCAGAGAAGGGTCCTCCAGGTCGGCCTCCGTGCGGTAGTCACCCCAGCATTCGCGGAAGCTCTTCGGCCCGTAGATACTGGACGGGATCAGGGTCATGACTGCAAGAGTGATGGTCGCAGGTTCAATGCGGGCTCGAGGCTGAAGGTTGCAGAGTGTGCACTTCAACTTGTTGATAAAGTAGTCATTTGTAATTAAACCTGACAGATGGGGCTAGATTCGAAACACATTTCATCCCGGTAATTGGCTGAAACGTTTATCAGATGATCATTGGTGGAAAAGATGTCATGGACTGATGACAACGCCGGGTCACTAATAAAGTTTAGATTGTGATGACGATATCGCTAATGCCTTTGGCTGTGAAGGCTGTAGGGGCCTTTGCTCTCTATGGACTTGTGCGTATGACTCGTGATCGTATATACGATGCAATTATCGCTAAGTTGACGACTGGTTGGTACGCGGAAGTGCTGAAGCGCTTGCCACACGGCAGCAAACTTCTGGACGTGGGTATCGGGACGGGTCTGGCTCTGATTAACAATCGACAGCAGCTCAAGCTCAAGCAAATTGAAGTGGATGGGGTGGACTATGATAAGGACTATGTGGTACGATGTCAGAACCTGGTAAAGGAGAAGCAGCTGACGAGTCTCGTTCAAGTGCACCATGCTTCGATCTACGACTTCCAGCAAGGTCCATACGACGCTGTGTACTTCAGCTCGTCGCTCATGCTCATGCCTGACTCAGCAAAAGCTCTGCGGCATTGTATGGGCATGTTGAAGCAGAAGACTGGACGCATCTATGTGACGCAAACCATCCAAACACGTCACTCGAGGCTCATGGAGATTGTCAAACCACTGCTTAAGTTCCTCACAACGATTGACTTCGGCACGGTCACGTACGAGGATGATCTACTTATGACGTTCAAGAAGGCGGGACTGACGTTGCGAGAGCATGTGCCGATTTCGGGTACGACGATGACATCCACGCGATCATTCAGACTGTTTGTGCTGGAACCATGAGTGGTGTAGGGGCTGTCAAAGATCGACTGTAAAGCGACAGAGCGCTGCGTGTCTGGCACACTGTCAGCAGGAAGAAAGTCTACAGAAGAAATCCAAGCGATCAGATAATATGGGTCTTGCCACTGGCAATACAGGACTCCAAATGTTACAAAGACCGGTAGGTGCGCATTACGTGCAGCAATTTTTAGCACACTACCGGGCTATCACGTACTTTGAAGTTATAAGTATGGTCTAACATTGGGGGTTGGCGTCTGATTCAATTCGTCAGGTTGGCTGATCTGAGTCTAGTGCTGACGTTGGTGACGCTTTGTGCCACATGCGTAGAGGACGACCACATGATATGATGCAACACTTGAAGGCTTTTATGAGGTATTCATTGACTTTTTATGAGAAGTGTTGAACGCTAGGGTATGATGAATGTTTTCATTGAAATGGAACACTGTAGTTCCCGTAGTAACCTTGTTCTGCTGGCAATTAAAACATAAATCTTCATTTCATGGATAGGTCTCTAACTGTTGGCGCGTTGTTCTAAGCGTTCTCTTCACCTTTTTACCTTTACTTTTTCTGAATAAGCGATTTACCCTTTTCAGGCAAAGTAACTAAGACGAGTCTTCCTATTTTTTCTTCGCTTATTCCAGTTGAGCATATTTGGCGAAGTCCCGAAGCCTATCTCAACTGGTAAATGGTTACAATCTGATACTAAGACCGATGGCATTAGAATGAGTGCGGAGATAGCATATCATGAGCGAGATGGCACCTAAATAATTATCTGCCCCGCCAACTCGCGCTTAAAGGGCGAGAATACGTGCCGAATAAGCTTAGTATAGTATACCCGTCCCAAAAAGGTTTGGATAGCTACCGGTACCGGTGGACGTTGTCTCATGTTGCTCGCTGATTCATGCAATAATGCTGCATATTTCGAGCAAATCCTCATCCAAGATAATTTAATTGACTCAAACCTGCGTGTAAAACCAATTAGTTGCTGCAGTTAACGGTCTGCAGGCTGGGAAAAGTCGACAACATCTAACGGACGAAGGATATCTCTGACTCTAGGACTTTTGTCTCGAACCACTTTCCAATTTTTCCTGTGGTATTCAGCGACTATCAGGTGGAGCCATGGAATGTATTCCAAACGTGCGCGAGTTTGCTTCTGCAGATCAATTCGAGCACGTTGTCTACCTTAACTCTGATACCATTGACTTTGTCGATGAAGTCGATGAGGTCAGTGTCGAAGCTCAACTTGCTGATGTTTACGCGTTGGAAGTGTACCGCGAAGAAATTCGTCGTGCAGAGCAGTCTATCTTAGATGAAGCAGTTGCGATGAGTTTGTATGCTCAGGAGGAGCGCAAGTTGTTGCATCCTAATGCCGCTGAGCTGGATACTGACAATGACGATGACGAAGTCATGGGCGAAGATGAGGAGTCCAAACCACCACCAAATTGCACATGCTGCTTGGCATCCCTTGAAGACAAGAGCACTTGCCGTACGTTAGTATGTGGCCATCTGTACTGTACAAAATGTATTGCGACGCGGTGTCGTATGGGTGTTCGGGATCGCTCCATGGTACCTGCTCACTGTTGTAAGCGAGAGTTCCCAACCGACTATGTGCTAGAGGCTTTGGGTGCTACCGATTTTGAGATCTATGAGCACTTTCTAAAGGCCAAGCCTTGGCATTCGCTGGATCTACAGTCGGATCGCGAGTATGCCAAGGTGGTGAAGCAGAATCATGCTGTGCAGTGTCCTGGTTGTGGCGTGGGGGTGCAAAAATCAGAGGGATGCAATCACATGACCTGCTTGAACGGCCACCAGTTCTGTAACTTGTGCGCCAGGAAATGGAAGACATGTAGTTGCATCGACTAGTGTTCGCATTTACGATGGCCACCATAAAGAAGACATTTGATGGGTATCATAGTGAAAAGGTGACACTAAAAATTGGACAAGCTCTTGTTTAAACATTTTTTCAATTGTATTATTGTCATTAAAGCTTTTGCAAAATGCAAAGGTACTACCAAAAACGAATAATGAAGGCTACAAAGCAAGAAAGTATTGCAAAAAAAGCAATTTGTTACAAATAACCCGTAAAACCACCCCTAAAAATGGGATAAAAGGTTTCACCCAACCTCGTAAAAAAGGCGGGAAACTACATTTTCAAAAATTACAAGAATTTTTCTACTAACTCGGTCTCATGCTGCGAAGTAAAACGAGAGCAACGACCAGTGGCTCTTCCAGTGGCTCGTCTCATAGTAAAGCCAAGAAACAACGTTCAATCCACGAGTTTTTTTCGCAACCAACAGTCCGAAGTACTAAATTACGTAAAACACGACGATCCCTTGAAGCTTCAGCTAAAAACAGCAGTTTTAACACTATTCCAGCCATTAAAAAATACGACGACGAACCGATACAGAAACGTATTAATTACGATATGATGGATGAAGAGAGTAGTGAAGAGCCATTACTACAATGTATTAGTCAAAATAGTGACTCAGGACGTCGTCCAAAGCCCAAGAAAATCGACTTTACTGCTTGTTCCAGTAGTCAACGAAGTGAACCAGACTTGGAGCCAATGCATACACCTGTGCGCTTTGGTGTACCATTAACGAATCAAAGTTGTTATACACCAATGCATCAGTATAGTCAAGATGAAATGGACTTCCTTACACCTCGAGATCAACCAGTTATTCCCTTATCAAATCCAACAACACCATCGCCATTAAAGAAAAGACCGAGATTAAATAGTCAAGTTGAGTTGATTCAAGAAGAACCGGTACAAAATCTCACCCAGGACATGACACATATGGATGTACGACATGTAAGAAAAGGACGGCCGTCAAGTCAGACGTCCATCGACATGGAATCACCACAGAAAACAAGTGTAAACGTGGTAATAAATGCCAAGAGAGAAAGAGCCAACGGGTGTGATACTGCTGGTTCGTTCTTGTCGGCGGAGAGTTATGTGAACCCATTTGCACCGGAGTCGATGACGGAGTCAGGAAAGAAAAAGATCTCCAGACGTAAACGAAGGTCTTTTCCGCCAACATGGGTGGGAGCGACAAATGGATCACCTGTTGCCAAGTATTTATCAGATTTCTCGGAGCTTGGGGTACATCGGTTGCATGGTTGCAATAATACGAGCAAGAACAGGCGATTAACATGTGGTATCTTATTGTAGTTGATTGGATCAGGGTCGTTTTCAAAGGTGTACAAGTGTATAAAAAAGATTGATGGTTGGGTGTACGCTGTGAAGAAGAGCAAACGTCATTTTCGTGGCAAGGCTGACACGTACGTTACGGCGAGAGGTGGAAGTTATATCTCTGTTTGAATGTAAATTAATCTTTTGCTTTTGTCGTGGATGTCGGCAGTGAACGAGCTTTACGGGAAGTACAGGCACTTGCAGCACTAAGCAGTAGCAACCACGTAGTGCGATATTTTGACGCTTGGATAGAAGACGACTTGCTGTACATCCAGCTTGAATATCTAGAGGGGTGCTCATTGGCTAGCTTTGTTAAAAAGTGCGCACCACAGAAGGTTCCAGAGGAGACGCTGTGCAAGCTCTTATGCCATCTTGCTCAGGTAAGGCTGCTTACAATGTGCAATGAGTGGCAGTCAAGATAACAACATTTGTAAACGCCAGGCTTTATTTGACATGCACAATAAGAAGATGGTTCACATGGACGTCAAGTTGCAAAATGTCCTAGTTGGTCCAGATGAAGTCTACAAGGTTTGTTTCATTTGTTGTTACTTGTTCGGGCATTGCGCTAATATGTCTACTTTTCTGTATGTAGCTCGGCGACTTGGGAACTGTTGCTCACTTGGACGGCAGTATGGAGATTAGGGAGGGCGACAATCGGTATCTTAGTCGGTAAGTGCTGTGTGCAGCATATGGAGAACGATAACAAACCTAACCTAGCGTTCATGTCTTTATTAAAGGGAACTGCTCGAAGGCAACAGAAACAATTTACGCGCCGGTGATATCTTTGCTTTGGGAGCCACGATCTATGAGCTCGCGCTAGGGACGACGCTGGCCAGTGGCGGTGAAGAATGGCAGAAGATTCGTGACGGCGACCTTGTGATGTTCCGGTATGTTTGTGAAACAGTCTAACTAGTTGCAACCATTCATTTCTGACGTCATTTGCTACAGACAATACTCGAACTCGCTACAACACCTGATTGCCAATATGATGCACCCTGACGCGCTGCAGCGGCCTCTAGCCGAAGATATTTTGCAGCACGAGGTAGTATTGCCCTTTCGTTAATATGGCTCAATATAATAAGCTTTTTGTATCCGTGCGACGTGCGTGTATATCTGATTGCTATGACATCACTCGTTCTGACATTCATCATCGTGTTTACCTTGCACAAAGTATGGGATCTTATCGGACTCAAGATACTTTCGTAGCCACACATCTTATGACTATCTCATTCCCAAATAATCCGTAGAAGATGGCGACAAAACAACCGTATGAGTTCCCGACCCTTACGGAGATCAAGCGATCATTACCCAGTGACTGCTTTGAAGCCTCCGTGTCTCTCTCGCTTTACTACACTGTGCGTAGTCTCGTAATCGCCGTGTCTTTGGCTTTTGGCCTTCATTACGTCCGAGCTCTTCCTCTCGTTGAAAGCTTTTGGATTCTAGACACCACCCTCTGCATGGCTTATATCCTCCTACAAGGCATTGTTTTCTGGGGCTTCTTCACTGTAGGCCACGATGCTGGTCATGGTGCTTTCTCCCGTTACCATTTGCTGAACTTTGTGGTCGGGACTTTTATCCACTCCCTCATCCTCACACCTTTTGAATCGTGGAAACTTTCACACCGTCACCACCACAAGAATACTGGAAATATTGACCGTGATGAAATTTTCTACCCACAACGTAAAGCTGATGACCACCCCATGTCACGCAATCTGATCCTAATGCTCGGTGCTGCATGGTTTGCATACTTGGTGGAAGGTTTTCCACCTCGTAAGATCAATCATTTCAATCCATTTGAACCTCTATATGTACGTCAGGTGTCGGCTGTGATCATTTCAATCGGTACACAATTAGCCGTAGCAGTATTTTCCATCTATTTAAGCTTTCAATTGGGCTTCAAGACGATGGCACTTTATTACTACGCGCCAATCTTTGTGTTTAGCACTATGCTTGTGATTACCACCTTCCTGCACCACAATGATGAAGAAACTCCATGGTACGGAGACTCGGACTGGACCTATGTCAAGGGTAATTTATCGTCTGTCGATCGTTCCTATGGCACTCTCATCGACAATCTGAGCCATAACATTGGCACACACCAGATCCACCACCTTTTCCCTATCATCCCGCACTACAAGCTCAACCGTGCTACCAAAGCCTTCCAGCAGGCTTTCCCCGAGCTCGTGCGTAAGAGTGACGAGCCAATCCTCAAGGCGTTCTACCGAGTTGGTCGACTCTACGCTACCTTTGGCGTTGTCGAGCCCGAAGCCAAACTGTTCACTTTAAAGGAAGCCAAGGCAGCGTCACAAGCAGAAACCAAGGCGAAGGCGGCGTAAAGCTGGAGTAGCTATAAGGTTAAATTCATGTACCAAGTTGCGACATCACTCATGGTTTCGTGTCTGCCGTTTTTTGTTGGCAGACAGGGAGTCATAAGGCTTATGCATCTATCTTTCACACAAATCGTGTCTGTCGTGTTTGCTGACAGGCGAACATTACAATGACAACAAATACAAAAAAACAAGAACGAAAATGATACCTGCTGAGATCGCGTGCAGTTTACTAAAACGACGTTGCGTATAGGATCGTATAGACCCGAAAGCGGAAGAGCAGAGAGCCTACTATTTACACGTGCTATCAATTCTCTCCGCCTCCATACGTCCATGCACGACGACACGAAACACCCAACACCACCCCACTCTCTTCCTCCTCTTACCTCTTACCCTCCTCCCTTGTTCGCTTGCTTGTACCGGTACCGTTCCAGGTAATCGTATTCACTAGGTTCACGCAACCAACGCTTGCCTGTGTTCAAAAAATTCTCCAGTCACTGTATTCTCCTGTCATCTCGGAAGATGGCTTCTTCCGTCGGCCATAACTTAGAGCAGTAGCACGTTCTCCTTGGGAGTCATGCCACCACCTCCGCCGCCAACGTTATTATAGGCCTCAAGTCCGCCTGTAGCCCCGGGTGTTGCCGATTGGCCGTCTTTGCCCTTCTTCAGCAGCCGCGCGCCGGCAGCTATAGCTACGACCGCCAAACAGCCCACGACGATGGCGATAATGGCGCCGAGGCCAAGTCCACCTTGTCTAGATGAATTGGACGTAACGGGACCGTCGCTCAGAATGGTCCCCGGATTAAATGTCTGATCGTTTTTGTCAGAGCTGCTGTCAACAGTTCTCGTAGGGCCGTCCGATCCAGAGTTAGGATCTATCGAGCTAGACGTGACCTTGTTAACACTCGTCGTGTTGATAGGACTGTTGTTGAGTGGCTTGATACTGGCGTCTGCATCGTTGCCATTGTTGCCGTCAGAGTTCTTGGTCGGAGAGTCTGATTCAGAACTCACATTGCTGCCCTTAAGACTGTTGCTGGTAGTGCTCTTATCCTTGTTCTTTGTAAAGCTGTTGTCTGTGGTGCTGCTGTCCGTAGCGCTTTTCGTCGTACTGCTGGTATCCGTAGCACTGTTCGTTGTACTGGTAACACTAGTAGTAGCAGGCGTCATCGTAGGCTCTACCGTAGCTGACGGCGCGCCTAATAGAGTCACAGATTTGCCGTCCTTGGTCAGTGTACCGTCCGCATTCACGTAGACAAGGTCCGCCCGTCCCGAAGCAGCACACGTCATAATGGGCGTTAATGGCAGCAGCGCGCAGCTTGCGCCAGTGGGGCATGCACCCACACCTTGAGATAGACCTGATGCATAGTATGTTCCTGAACAGGGCGCCGCTGACACACACCGCACACCGGGGACATCCAAGACACTTACGGTGAACGTGCAGTCTACATTGACAAAACGTGCAATTAATTTTCGAGTCAGTACGGTAATTCGTTTTCACTTCTTGTCAAAATATAAAAAAGAACGTGCCATCCCCTGTCACAGCCTGTATAACCACCATCGTACTAACTGTTGCGAGCTTGAGCCACATCATTTGAATCTGACGGACCCTGTTGCTTCGACTTCTCTCTCGATTAGTCGGCGTCTGATCCGATTAGTTGACTAATCCGCGTTTACAAGTTCAAAAGCGAAATCAAATGGCGTTCGTATTTTTCACTTGTTTTTTCTATCGAAAATACCGAAGAACTAAAAAAACTCGTTTTTTCTTGTTCCAGTCGGTTGAATTAATACCTCTTTCGCTTTCCTCCGATGAAAACTTGGGGAGTGACGAGAGAGGGCTTAAAAAGCGCTACTCACAACAGCCGGAAAAAGAGTCAGAGACTTGCAAATCGTCTTGTTGCCTTTCGCGAAGCGACGCTGAACCGTCTCGATTGGACAAAAAGTCCGATTTGCGGTCACGAACCGGAAGTCTCTACCACTAGAATGCCAATTTGCAATCACTACACTGTAACAATAGGAAGATATCACAGTTGTTATAAATGTACACTATACACTTTGACATTGCAGCGGGAATGGTCTGCGGTTACAAGATAAATGATTTATAAAGACTCAATTGCGACCTTAGACTTTATTATAGTAACGGTTCTAATATACCTCTTTACTCTATATGGTAGGCTCTTGTGATTACCAGCAATAGAAGTTCATGTAATGGCAAACTAGATACAATGAATGTCACGTGAGAGTCTACTGGCGGACTAAGCCATGAGCGTGGTAAGCTTTCACTTGAATTACAACGGCATCGGTATCCAGATGCTTTCGGTGTTTGAAGATAGTTAAACAAGATTTTGCGTTACTCTAAGGCAGCTCTTCGGTGCGAATGGGGTCCTGTGCAAAAGGACTATAGCAAATGTATAACTGCCATTCACTACATGAAATCATCGTGTCTCAGGTCCTCTTGCGCACATGACGACGCCCGTCTTCGCTATAGGAAAGTTACCCAGAGCTGTACCTTTGGGGATACACCTGTACATGCGCTATACCGGCGACTTAAGTAGTCGATGAAAGGAAGACGAGACACTCAATCTGACATGTCCACATGGCTCGAGCGAATGCCTCGTAGTCATTGGTTTGAGAAAAAGCCGGTCGCTGTATGGTTAAGATGGGTTGCTTCCTACGAGCCATCCGAGCAGAATTGCTTTCACTGCTCAGTCGCTGCAAGTCGCGTTCTCGAAGCATGTGCCATCACGTTTTGTTTGCAAAGTTCTTTAGTGCTGAAAGCGTCCTGATGCACATTAGTTTGCATCCTGCTTCCTGGGCATTGTCTCTGGGTTGCCGTCGTCAGAAAAGGATGTGAGAATTTTTTCTACTGGTGTTCTCTTTCGCGACATAAAAACTCAAGTCTCGGTGATATTTAAAATTGCTGTACCATTAAGAGAATGGCGGGACCCCGGTCCGCCTGGACATTCACACCATAATGCAAACAGAGTCATTAGATTGTGTTACGAGCTTGTCAAAAGCTACATTTATACTCCCAGTGACACTAGTCACAAGGTGATCAGAATGCACGGTGTTGTCCTTAATTCCAACAGATTCTTGCTACTAAATGGTTCAGTTCCCCTCCAGCCAGAAACAGTTCAAATCATCTGATGTCACAATCACTTGATCACAAACTTGACTGCGGCGCTTGCATCGCTGTTCAGCAATGAAAGCGTATTCCAAGCACCCATTTCTACGGTGCAACTGTCAAGAAACCAAAGTCGCTACCAGCAAAATACGTTTCGATTCCACCGCAATATCTTAGCTATTACCACGTCGTTCGAGTCAACTACTTATACTTCAGCATCAGAGATCAATCCATTCCTGTTTTAGAATAACAAAAGAACAAAGCCGCATTATAATGACGTACAAAATGCCGTACCATAGCGTTTCCTTGAACTTAAAAAAATCGACCAATTCATTATTTTTTTGTGGTGTTGGGCTTTTAATATTTCGGAAGGCAAGATGTATTATAATATACAGGCTATAAGCATTGGCGATTCTGAACAAGGAGGTCACGTACACAAACGTATACGTCGAGCATGCACTGGCAAGAAAAAGACTGTGATTGTTCAGACGTCACCTAACTACTGCGCCTGTTTTTCGGATGGTCAAGAGGACAACATGAAGTGGTTTCTAGCGCCCAGGCACCTTGAATCTAGCCGCTGATAGAGATAAAGCCAAGGGCGACCTGACAGAATGGGTGGTGCTGTGGCGTGACGGTTGGGGCGCGACGGCTTGATTGCCAAGGCCAGTGTTATGCTCGCCGCTGCTACATTGTGGGCAACGCCGATCCGGGTAGGGACCCTACGGTAGGGTCCAGGCCGACGGCTGGTGCCCATCCTGCCCTTACAAACTGGCTACGGATGTGCAGCGTTGACCCCATCTTCACCATCGCTGGTGAAGATGGGTTCATAGTAATATATTATATACTTTTGTCCAAGCTATGGATTGTCAACGCCGGCTGCTCGACATGGACAAACCTTTGCTCAGACCAGAGACAGCTCGATTTGCGTGAACATCATTAGAAGGCTCAAACAACAAGAGGTTTTGGGTGAAGTGTTTGCTTACAAGAAGTAGCCATTGGCCTTGGCAATGGAAATATAGAGTCGGCTCGTTCATAAAAAGATGCAACCCATCTCTTTGAACCGTTGGACCTACTGTCTAAACCTCACACAGGACGTACTGTCCAAACGTCACACAGGACGTACTGTCCAAACTTCACACAGGACGTACATGCACGTCAATGTGCTCCTCAGCAATCACAGTTACTAAAATGTCAGAAAACGATCGTCGTCTTCTACGCTGCTTTATTCGTGTACTTTGATAATAGATACCAATTTCAATGCTATAATAATAATACAATAACCTATACAAAACAAAGCTGGTCACATTCCGTTAGAATTTTTGACATGAAGAGTCGTAGCTTGTACATGTCTTCTTTGAATTCTATTGGAATGCTTCTAGATCTTGATGTCCCAGAATTTATCTCTGATTGCTAACTGGCTGTGATCATCGAGCATTTTGTGTCCATTCGAATCATCGTCCGAAATCTTTCCACAATTTTTGAACCCTCAAAGGTTTTAGTGAGATGTCAATTGTACCTGCTAGTAGATACGACTACTGCTAAAACTACTTGTGCAGAAGAACGAAGTTTGTATATATAGTTGCTTACACTATCTGCTTGCAATCACACGGTGCATGCCTGCATCTAATCATTCGATAATGCAATACGTAACCTACATCAAACGCAATGTCCGGTTGTGTCGCGGTCACCAAGTGCATGAGAGCACCCACTGCTTCACGGTATAGAGTCTCGACCCTAAATGTTGCGTTACTTGAAATGAGAAGAGAAATAATATTCTTCGGGTTTATCATATCTTTGCAGTCCTCATGTCAAAACGCTTAAGTATGTCATCAACGTAGCGTCGCTGGCACATTTGTCGTGTAGTGGGTTTGTGGAACTGAGTGATGACACCCCAAACTACTCATTGTGCTGGACTGCCGACTTTCGTAGGGGTACCCCGATGCCGCGTATGGACCATCTTTTACCTTTTGTACCCGTCGGCTGGCGGGTTGCACTCATCGGAGAAGTTGGGTGAGGATGTAGATGTCTGCCTTGAAAGAGGTAGACTTGGGGGGGGGGTCTTAGTGGATATGCTTCACTCGGTGGGCCGGTAGGTGGCCACTTGATCGACCTAGTCGAAAGTGGACTTATAACTAAATTCTTCCGGGAGCTTGTCGTCCCTGGCCTTTTCCTTGGTTGTCTCAGGGATGTAAACCACCTTGTCTTTGCTTTGCTTCCGAACCGTTAGGTGGAAGACACCGCTTTCGATAGCGGGTCTTTGGGGGGGTGCTACTCGAGACAAACCCACAGGCCGAATATGTTAGAAATGCCTGTTTAGAAACGTCTTGTCAGTCATTGTTATGTTACAGGTTCAACAGGTATAACATGTGACGGTGACACCTGATTGGTCAAAGTCACACATATCTTAACATGTGGTGAGACGAGGCTACGATGGTGACAGATGGTGAGACAAGGTTACGATGGTGACAGATGGTGAGACAGGGCTACGATGGTGACAGGTGTCGTGACAGGCGTTACGATAAGATCGGACCAGGTGATGGGACGAGGTGGCGACATGACCGTTGAGCGACATGACGACGACGTAGAAGACGGACGCAAACATGTTATGGTCAAGTTGCAGTGCATGTTGTATTATAGTGTTAGCGAACGAAGATAACATTCTAATACATTCACTTTTACTTCTACCTCTACGTGCACAAGTGCACCACTACTTCACTACAATCTTACAGGTTATGAGCCCAACGGAACGTGTTGTGGGCAAGCCCAAACAGGCTATGCCTAACGTGGCAGTCGGCGACCCTAATCGGGTTAACGACGACCACCTCGAAGAAAAGTCGGCAGTGCCTGATGCGGCACTGGGCAAGGTGCTTGCCATGCTCGGAGACCTATCTGATCGGCTGAATCGGATGGAGGTCTCTCAGAAGGAGCATGCCGGTGGACACCGGAAGGACTCTGCGGAGTCAAGCGTCTTTGGTTCGGCTCTGGGAGCGGGTGGAGGGATAAACATCCAGGCTTTGGAACTTACCCCTCCCCGGAAGAGGTCACCGAACGACGTGTCGCCGGCTACGTACTTTGGAGCCAGGCGACACTACGAAGCTGATGATGCAAATCATCGAGCAGGCCATGTTGAAGCAGACCGCAACATGGGACAAGCGCCGGAACCTGCGCATTTTATGGCAGGGATGCCAGGCTATTACCCCGGCGCGGGTATGCCGAACGTGATGCATGCCAACCTGGGACAACAGGTTGTGGGGATGCCAGACGCGCAACATCGGAAGCTTGCACTACAACCTTTTGATGGGAAGGAACTATACCATGGCCTTGGTAGTGGTTTCCTCGGATGGGGCAAGGAATTTGTGCGTCAAGTTGGTTTTGCCGAGCGTGCGTGTGGATTCACGTGGTCGGAAGACATCAAGGTGGATGTCTTAGGACAACACCTGGCCGGCAAGGCGCAGACGTATTACCGTCGGCAGGTGGAGACTTGGTGGTCTGAAAGCCAAACCTTGGAGCATGCTATGCAAAGGTTGCTTCAGACTTTCAACACCAAGATATCACCTGCCCAGAGCATGAAATTGTTCACGGCGCCAAAGGCAACTCACAGAAGTTGGACGGACCACTTTTTATACCTGACGGCCGTGAGTGATGCATGCGGAGGGGCGGACAACCTGGTGCTTGACAACATCGGCCACTATGCAGACCCGCTTATGCGTACGACCATGTTGTCCAGGTTGGATATGCATCGTACCGACCCCTTACGTCAAGCTGAAGAACTGGCTCAATTCGCGCAGTCGACGGAGATCGACACTCATGCAAAGAATCTTGGGCGCGATGTTGTAAACGCTGTCGAAACAAGGAAGGAACCGAAGGACAGGGTCAAGGCTAAGGTAAAATCAACCTTCGGTGAAGGTGACCAGCGCACGTGTTACAAGTGCGGGGAAGTCGGACACATCAGGTCGATGTGCCCGCAACTGAAGAAGAAGATACCAAGGGCAAGCTTTACCTTTGCAATTGGCAATGGTGAAAATATTCAAGACAACAATTGGATCCTTGACAGTGGGTCCAGTAGACATTTGGTAAACGATTTAAGTCTGCTGGTTAATCCGAAAGACTGTCAGAGTGAATGTTTGACGGCAGCCACTGATGGAGGCGTGCTGAGAATCACCATGCAAGGAAGTGTCGACATTGAAGTTGTCGCACTGGGAGTTGTGAACACCATTCGGCTCCTCGATGTTCAGTATGCTGCAAACCTCGAGCGAAATATCATATCATATGGTAAGCTCGAGGCTAAAGGATGTATACTCGAATATCGAGGAGGGAGGCGTGTGTTGACCTCTGGGGTCGGAGGTGCACCGGTAATGGATGTTGAATGCAACAACAATGTGTTGGTTGTCACGGTGATGAGACCCGGTAACACCGTTTCAAGCACATCACGGGAAGCGATGATGGCTGTACTTAATTCACCTGAATATGAATCCGATTCGGATGTTCAGAGTGGTACCTTGATGCACTTTCATCGCCGGTTGGGCCATCTCTGTTTCGATACTATCATCAAGATGGCCAGAGACCCGGGGTCGGCTATTAAGCTGACTGACCTGACACGCATGAATTGCCTGGCGTGTGCTAAAGGAAAACAAGTCAAGAAAGCACAGTCGAAAAAGGACACGGGCATGAACTCACCTATCGACGTGATAGGTGGAGTGATATGCTCTGATCTCAAGGGACCGATAACCACACGAGACCGACTGGGAAATCGTTACCTAGTCAATTTTATTGACCACCGATCAAATTATTGCCGTGTGTTTCTGGCCAAGTCTAAAGATATTGCTGCACTCAAGTTCAAGCAGTTCCTTGTGAGTTTCGAACGAGAATTTAATTGCAAGATCCACGTGCTACGCACGGACGGAGGTGGCGAATACAAGACATTGGATGTGTTTTGCAAAGGGACTGGCGTATCACGTCAAGTGAGCGAAGCCAGAAACCAAGCCAGTAATGGTAAGGCTGAACGGATGCATCGTACTATAATGAATATGGTAAGAAGCATGGTGTTCGCCTCGAACCTACCCCTTTCTTTCTGGGGTGATGCTGCTGAGTACGCGACTTACATACTCAACCGGAGCCGAACCAAGTCGAATCCTGGTGGTGTATCCCCAATGGAATTTTTGACGAAGAAAGTGCCTATGCTGAATGACATCGTGGTGTTCGGTTCTGCATGCACGGTTCATGTCCATACAAAAAACAAGTCACTTGGAGAGCGTGGGAAGGCAGGCATAATAATTGGCAAAAGTGGCGAGACGAAGGGTTACAAAGTGTACATCCCCAAAAACAAGGTGGTTGTGGTAACACAACATGTGCAAAACATTGAAACACTTTCGGATGAGCAAAATGAACAAGTCAAGTCCGACTTGAAGAGAGTCGACCATCAGGAGGAGTCACCCAATGATGATCAACCGGATGTTCAAGTGCAATCAAGCGTCAAAAAACGGGTCACGAAAGGACTCAAGGGTCGAAAATCCGGATGGACGAGAGAGCGACATGGTACAAGGTCAACCAGCAAGCAACAGGTTGAAGAGCCTTCGAATAAAGGTCCTGCTGAAAAACAAGATGTGGTAAATGTAATTATAATGCAAGACCCCAAGCACTATGGAGAAGCAGTCAAGAGCAAGCAACATCAAGAGTGGAAGATCGCCATGACCGAATAACTGGACGTCGTTAAAGGCGAACGATGTCTGGACGATCGTTGCACCACCCAAGGATGCGCAAGTTCTCCACAACAAGTGGGTGTACAAGACCAAAACCGATGCGAACGGGGACATAGAGCGGTACAAGGCTCGTCTGGTCGTCTGTGGAAACGAACAAGTCTTTGGAGTAGACTACAACCTCACTTTTGCAGCGGTGATGGACTTGAGCACGGTGAAGATGATCTTGATGCTATCAAGACGTTGGAAGGTACCAGCTCGACATGGTGACGTGCCGAATGCATACGTCAAGGCAGAAAAGGAGGAGCATTTGGACATATACATGAAGGTGCCAAAAGGTATGACCATAGACGAAGAAAAGATCAAGGGTCTGGGAAAAAGGTCGACGAATGACTTAGCACTGCTTTTGAAGAAGTCACTATATGGACTCAAGCAGGCTGGAAGACTCTGGAGCAAACTACTAGATTCCAAGTTGCAACAGAGCGGGTTCCGACAATGTACGACAGACATGTGTTTGTATTTCAAGTACGTAGGAGATACATGCACAGTGGTCGGAGTCTACGTCGATGATTTGCTCGTCACAGGAACTGATCCAAGCGCAGTAAAAAAACTTCTTCAAGGACATGGCGAGTTTGTCAATCAAGGATCTGGGCGCGGTAAACAAGTTTTTAGGACTTCGCATCAAACTGGACGAGTCCAAGGGGTACATTCTGGACCAACAAGTGACGATCGAGTTGCTGTTGAAGGAGTTCGGACTGGACTCGGCGAACGGAGTGAGGACTCCTATAGGCGACGAATGCAATCTCGAGGATGAGGATGCTCAAGACTTTCTGCCAAAAAGGAGTGCAAAGAACGACCCAAGCGTGAAGTCTTTCCAGTCGATGGTGGGAAGTCTACTGTGGATCGCAAGGTGCACGCGGCCGGATATTTGCTTTGCAGTGCACAAGGCAACAAGACAAACACACAAGCCGACGACCAAGGATTGGAAGACTGCCAAAAGGATCATGCGCTACTTGAAGATGTCGAAGGATCTGAAGCTACATCTGGGGGGAAATGGATCGACACCCAAGGACATGCGTATCGAGAGCTGGAGCGACGCGGATTTTGCGGCAGACAAGTCGGACCGTAAGTCTGTGTCTGGTTGTGTCCTTACCATGGATGGCTCTATTGTCCTTTGGATGTGCAAGAAGCAGTCTGGTGTGTCGCTGAGCACCATGGAGGCAGAATTCATCGCGGCGTCTCAAGCCGGACGCGAGCTACTAAATATGAAGGCACTGTTCGACGAATTGAAGTTGAACGTGATCAAGCCGAAGCCGATGTGGATGGACAATCAAGCGGCTATCAAGCAGATAGAGTCGGAGAAGAGCACGTCAAGCGCCAAGCACGTGGACATCAGGTTCAAGTTCATCTGCAACTACGCGAAAGATGGGATCGTGGCTCCAAGATTTGTCAAGTCCCAAGACATGATGGCCGATATCTTGACGAAGTCATTGCCGGCGCCAAGAATGGAAGAGCTACGTGCAATGTTCGGGTTAAAGACCACTCAGGCTGACACCGAGGAGGAGTGTTAGAAATGCCTGTTCAGAAACGTCGTGTCAGTCATTGTTATGTTACAGGTTCAACAGGTATAACATGTGACGGTGACACCTGATTGGTCAAAGTCACACATATCTTAACATGTGGTGAGACAAGGTTACGATGGTGACAGATGGTGAGACAGGGCTACGATGGTGACAGGTGTCGTGACAGGCGTTACGATAAGATCGGACCAGGTGATGGGACGAGGTGGCGACATGACCGTTGAGCGACATGACGACGACGTAGAAGACGGACGCAAACATGTTATGGTCAAGTTGCAGTGCATGTTGTATTATAGTGTTACCGAACGAAGATAACATTCTAATACATTCACTTTTACTTCTACCTCTACGTGCACAAGTGCACCACTACTTCACTACAATCTTACAGAATATATTCAGGGTTTTCGCCCGCGCTTGAGTCTAGCCACATGTCTATTTCAACGGGGGGGGGCAAAATATATATGTCTTCTCCGGAACAGGTGGTTAGATTGTAACGGGCTAAGGACCCGTTACCGTCTTACACTAAAAGGGCGTTGAGGAAGCGCTCTTCATCAACTCGTAAATATAACTCTGTTTTATTTTTGTTATAGTTTTAATTCGCAGTAAGTGTGAATATGTTCCCTAGCTCATGGGAACCACTCAATATGGAAGTCAATTTATTATTGGCTAATTATTGGGTCTGGCACCCCAATAATAAACCAATAATAAAATGACGCGCAGTATCCGCTAATCGGATACTGCCTTATGCCTACTTATGTAATTATGTATTAATCCTATAACTACTCATGTAATAGGTTGCCCCATTACATCACCCCCTCTTTAAGTTGCGCTTACCTCAACGTAAGCACGAGTCGCAGAAAGATTCTTTTCGACCAACGGCGTAACTCCGAACCTGCTCAGTTAAAATTAACTGAGCAGCATGGTCCCTAGGCGTACACGAAACAATGTCTCTGACAACCAGAACTGGGAACACCAAGCGACAATCCGTAGAGAGCAGGCGCCGCAGGTCATGGATGGGGACTTGAAACCGTGGCGCTTGTATGGTCTTGAAGGTGCTGTCGAACCCGAGCCACTGGAGGTCATGAAGGACCTTTTCACGCGATACCGTACAGTGAGAGGCAAGGCAACGAACAACGCATATACCGACGATGCGTTGCAGAGGTCTTGGTGTGCTTCATCAGGCGCTGGAACACGAGCCGACGTGAAGGAACGTCCTTCACGTCCTGGTTATACGGTCGCGAGGGAACGCGTGATAGACACGCTATGGGCGACCTGCGCCGGCGCATCTGTCGTATGACGTGTGACGAGTATCACCTTTGTTACGTCCACGTTCGTGAGGGATGTCCAACGTGCAACGTGGGCAGATCGCGACCGGTCCGGCAGGAATGGGACTACTTGGTGTGTGCGCGAGGCATGCCCGATCATGTTCGTCCACGGATTGCCCGTTGTGAGAGAAGCCTTTCGGAGCTCCAGGTGTCCGAGCTACGGCGAGTGAGAGCGCGTCCTAACGATCTCCGACGGCATTCACGTAGCCGAGGTCGTCAACCGTATCATCCGTATGCTCCCGAGCCTCGTAATAGGTCTCGGTCTCGAAGTCGCTCGGGAGGTCGTCGTGGTTTCGTTGCTTGCGAGTATTACGGCTCGCGAGATCGGGGATGGAACCGGCAGCGTCGGTCGCGATCACCGTCTTTCTACGGGACTCATAGTCCTCGACCACGTCCGGGACATCTTGGGACAGCGTACTCGATGGCTCCCATGTATCGTCCGCCGGGGAATATCCCAACCAGCGAACCCTGTAATGTTTCTCGACACGCTTCTTCATGGGCACCGAGTTATTACTCGGCGCCTGGGACTTGTGATCCTCGTGATCGACAATTCGATCGACAATCCAGCGTCGCACCCGATGCATCAACTAAGGGAGGAGGAGCATCACGACGGAAGACCTCTGGCGATGAGCGCCGATTCTCGCAATCGGGCTCCTGTACAGTCGAATGATGAGTTGCGCCTACTCCGTGCTGAAGCCGAGGAGTCGAAGAATGCCCTACTTGATGCTCGCGAGATGGCTGAGAAAGCTCAAGATCGTGCGGATGCTGCGACTGAGGCTGCTGAGCGGACTCGACGTGAGCAGCTGGTACTGGTTGAGCGCCTACGTCAACTTGAGACGACTGCGTTCGGAGGGCCCCAGCAGATCGAGTCTGCACGCGTTCGGGCAGGACTTGGTCCCAGTAGTCGTCAACGTCGTCGTCAAGGGATGTCGGATTTCGAGCCGGCACAGAAGAGCGGGGAAGATTCGAAGGGAGATCCGCCGGCAGGTAAGCCTTGAGGCGCCCGACGTAGAACGTCGGGTGCAAACGCATAGATGTAGGTATGTCTAGCGTGTAAGCGTCACCATGCACCTTAACAACCCGAAAGGGGCCAATATATCTTGGCGCTAACTTATTAGCGCCCAAACTCGTCACTGAGGTGTTTGGTAATCCACTTGTTGATAACAATACTCTGTCACCTTCTTGAAATGTCAACATATTCTTTCGACCTCTTCTGTCTGCATTCTCCTTTTGCTTGTCGACTGCCTCTTGTAATGCATCACGCACAAAACGCGTGATTCCTTGTCGTAATAGTAGAAATTCGGTTACTGCAGCCGAACTTACAGGCGACGTATGTTCTTTTGGAGCAAAATTGGCAACGGGAGACGCGATGGAAAGCATCGCGTCAGGAGTCGATATGCCGTTGGCCACAAATTACCAGTATTAGGTGCATCGGCAGCAGCCTTATGCGCATCGTAATCACTCATCAATAGTTTCGGCGCAATTCCATCCGTACATACTCCCCCATCATGCTTGGAGACAGGGTGCTCTGAAGCTGAGAGAGCAAGCAGCGCCGGAACGCGAGGATGCCTCGCGTTGTTAACGAAAAATGGCGTCAACCCGGTTGACGCGTGGACAGCATTGTTGATTGCAAACTCTGCAAGTGGAAGAAATGAGCTCCATGATGAGAACGATGTTGCATAACTGCGCAAGACATCTTCGATCACTCTGTTCACACGCTCCGTTTGCCCATACGTCTCTGGATGGGCCGCCGTAGACATAAGCAACCGCGTGCCTAATAGATGGAATAATTCGGCCCAGAAAGCCGAAGTGAAACGCGGGTCACGGTCTGAAACAATAGATTCTGGCAAGCCGTGATGCCTAAAGATAAGATCAATGAAGATCTTCGCTGTCGTCTCCGCCGTAATGTTGGCGGAGACCGGAGCAAAATGCACCATTTTGCTAAATCGATCCACTAGAACCAATACGCTCGTGCGTTTCTGTTCATCCGGTGGAAGGCCAAAGATAAAATCCATGCATACCGAGCGCCATGCTTCCGTAACAATCGGAAGCGGACGCAATGGGGCTTGTGAAGACGGCGCAGGCTTCACACGCTGACAGGTTTCACAGGAGCGCATCCATTTCTTGATGTATTTATACATTCTCGGCCAGAAAAAATACGCGAGAAATAGCTGCAAACGTCTTCTCGCGACCCAGGTGTCCGCCAGCTGGGCTGTCGTGAAATTCATGAACCAATCGGGCTCGAAGGTCGTCATCAGCAGGGATGACGACACGCGGGGAATCAAAGACGTCCATCGTGTACGTCAGCAACGGACCGTCAAGTGCGTAACGCTTGATGTTGTCGCGTGTTGGTTTCGTCAACTTCGCGAGTAATTTTTCGCTCGGGTCCCTGAGATAGTTGATGATTCCTGCATAGAAGGAATCATTCGCGTAGGATTCAGCGATCTGAGTTCGGATCGAAAGCACGGGGGTCGAAATCATCGCATTGGCCCCAGTTCAATACAACACACACAGATATCTTCGTCGTCATCAACATACTCCGTTTGATGACCCATATCACGCCAAGGATCGTAATCAGGACGACGAGAAAGCGCGTCAGCGAGAATGTTATTCTTGCCAGGCTTGTAATGCACCACAAAATTATACTCGGCAAAAAATGACAACCACCGTGCCATACACTGGTACAAGTGAGGACTCTTGACGGCGGCACGCAATGATGCGTGATCTGTGTAGATAGAAAACATCTTTTCGCCGAGCAAATATACTCTAAACTTGATTATCGCGTAACGCATAGCCAAAAGTTCCTTGTCGTGTACCGGATAATTTTTCTCGGCAGGTTTCATCTGTCGTGATTGAAAACTCACGACGCGCTCTCGACCCTCGTCATCAAATTGCATGAAGGCACATCCTATAGCGAAATTGCTCGCGTCGCACACGACGTGGAATGGCTTAGAGTCATCAGGTAACATCAGCACCGGTGCCTCGGACAAGCTCTTCTTTACGGAGTCGAAGGCAGATTGATGTTCTGCCGTCCATAACCATACTGCATCTTTCTTGAGCAAAGTCGATAATGGCTGAATTAGCTCAGCATAGTTCTTTGTATAATTATGCAAGTAATTCGCCAGACCGAGCCATTGACGTAATTCAGTTTGGTTCCTGGGCGTTTGCCAGGAACAGATCGATGAAATCTTCTCAGGATCAGCGCGGACACCTTCTTTGCTGACGTAGCAACCGAGTACTGGAATCTCGGGAGCGCAGAAGACACATTTCTTCAAATTCGCATACAATTTATTCTCGCGCATAACTTGAAACACCTGCTTCAAGTATCGAAGGTGTACCTCCGTAGTGCTGAGCAAAAGCTCAGTGCGGCTGTGAACAAAAATATCGTCAAAGTAGCTCGGTGCAAAGTCGCGAAGTGGGCGAAGTACTTGTGTCACCATCCGATTGAACGTAGCTGGAGCGTTCTTAAGACCTTGTGGCATGACTAACCACTCCCAAAGCATCCCGCTTGGGGTGCTGACCGCAGTGAACGAAATGTCACTGTCCCTCATGAGGATCTGATAGAAACCGTCTGTCAGATCTATGGCGGTGTAGATCTCGCTCCCGGACATGGTATTTAATACCATGTCTTTTTGAGGGATAGGCGTTTGAGCCGGGATAGTGGCGTCATTCAGCTTGTTGAAAGCGTGCACAATGCGTGCACAATGCGCCAACCGCCGGTGGCTTTCTTCACATAGAAAGTCGGACTCGAATGTGGCGAGATACTCTCGCGGACATGGCCAGCCTTGCGGCGACCCTCGAAAAATTCATCAATAGCGATGACTTGGTCGTGCGGTAACGGCCACTGCCTTGTCACGCAGTATTTCGATCCTGGCACGAGATCTATCTCGTGCCGCACACTACGATCCGCCGGAAGCTCAGCTGGAATTTTCTCCGGGAAAATATCGGCGTACACACGGGCGATATCGTATACAGGGTTGCCCGAAGCACGAAAAAGCATCCCAAGGCTGTGCCGCGAAGCGTTCTTCGCGCGCTGATTTAGGCTCGGCGCTCTTCGGGCGAGCCTCCAGAACTTCTTCACTGGCTGCTTCGGTGGCTGAAACGATGCACACTTGCTCGATGTCGCCGACCTTGAGGTCATGAAGGAAGTCTTTCCATTTAAGGTCTGGCAGAGATGTGATATCTGCAGCAGTGCACGGTGGGATCGCTACCTCAATGTAGCGGCCACAATGTGGGGATCCCTCCACATATTCAAGTGCGCATACGGATTCCGTCACTACGGAATCAAATGCATCAGCATGTTGACGTGAATTACGTCGTCTCGGTGATCGGAGTGCTTCTTTATTGCGTTTTCTCTTGCGTCTCGAGCCCCTGCTCGAGACTGGCACGTCGCTATCACAAGAGGATGATGTACCCCCCTCTAGACGTGGGAGCTCTGTCTCCACCACGTCGGTCTCATGCGGATCCGTAGTACGCCCATTCTCGTCAATCAAAAGCGGGATTTCGTCTTCGACCTCTTCACTTGCTTGCGGGAGCCCCTGCTCGACCGCCTCGATATTTATCGGAAGCCTCTGCTCGTCCGATGTACTTGTACGCGGGAGCCCCTGCTCGACCTCCTGGAAATTGATCGGGAGCCACTGCTCGTCCGATGTGCTTGTATGCGGGAGCCCCTGCTCGACCGCCTCGAAATTGATCGGGAGCCTCTGCTCGTCCGATGTGCGTGTATGCGGGAGCCCCTACTCGACCGCCTCGAAATTGATCGGGAGCCTCTGCTCGTCCGATGTGCTTGTATGCGGGAGCCCCTGCTCGACCGCCTCGTTAAGAATCGGGAACCCCTGTTTGACCGATGTCCGTGTGTGCGGGAACCGCTGTTCGACCGCCTCGTTGTGTGGCTCCGTCAGTGTAACGGAACATATTGCGCACAGAGGGCCATCGCTCTGTCTGTGTTGACTACTAGTCGTGGCGAGTTCGTTCACGACCCTGACGTGAGGCCAATCGGATGAAGCGACCAACAAATGAGTAAACACTTCACTGACGTCATAACCGCTTCGTCGTTTGACGGACCGAGATAGCCAATTTATCTTCGGCTGATACCATGACAGCCACGGTATCCCAAGTATGCAATCAAATGCATAGCTCATCTCGTACACCAAAAATTCGTCGTTGCTCTGGAAACCGTCGAAAGTGTACGGTAAAACCACTGTTTTACGCGGGACACGTTTTGGTTTTCCATCGGCAAGTTTGACAACGATGTCACCTGGACCTTCTCGAACCGTGACAGTCGACGGGAGAAGGGACCAACAGGATGCACGAAAGAAGTTGTTGGAAGCGCCAGAATCCAACAACGCTCGAAGTGGTCGCTTCACTCCAGCGACGATGAGACTGATAATAAAAAATCAGTCTCGAATCATCGCGCATGGTGGTGGCATTGAAGTAAGTATGAATCACTTTGGGGCTAGGAGCCCGAGCTGCCACCTGAGTACTCGGGGCTTCATTTCTGCCAGTAGGGCTCCCCACGCCTACTGTAACCGCTCGTTTTTTGGCGGGACCACCGACGATACAGCGTCTCCTCGTGAGACAGCTGTGTTCATAGTCACCGGCGCAGGTGCACGACAGACAGCCGCACGATGGCCTGTTTTACCACAGCGAAAACACTTCATCGTGTTAGGATTGCGAATGTCGCGGCCTAATGATTTGCCGCGACCACGAGAGCACTCAATTGCATCAATTTCCATTGGCTCTGGGCCAGACGTCCGGGGATGTTGTGGCGCTGCGTGCATGTACGACGACGCGACAGTGTAATCCTCACGAAGCGCGAGGGCAAATTCCTCCTCGAGGGACTTTGGATCAGCACGTGTGAGGCAGTAACGCTTCATGCCCTCTTGCATACCAAAAATAAAGACATGGATGTGTGAAGCCATGTCAATTGGCTGCGTGATAATGCACGAAGCAAGATGACGTGTCTTCTGCACGTAGTCACGCATCGACAGCTTGCCCTGTCGGAGTGAGAATAAATCTGCACGCAAGCGAGATTCATCTTGAGGAGGCTCGAAAGCCAGTCTTAAGTCACGCTGGATATAGTCCAGCGTAGAGAAACGCCGACTCATCTACGACGAGCTTTCCGAGAGCCCATTCCTTGGCTTTGCCAACAAGACGAGACATCAGGAAATTGACCTCGGCCGTCGGAGCGTCAATTAATCTTGACGCTGTTGCAATATCCACCTCGCAAAACCAGAGAGTAGGGGGGAGACGATTTGGACCATCACCAAAGTACGTTGACGTCTCCATCTTGATAGCATCATGGTGCGAAGTGCGCGAGGGAGTCAATACTCGCCGATTCGCTTCGGCGAGCTCGCGCACCATAAAGTCTTGGATGGCGGCACGTTGATCATCGGGCGTCGCTGTGCTCAGCAGCGACGTCACAATAGTTTCGCCAGACACCGCCGCGAGGCGATGTAGTGCCTACCACTCCACCGAGGTGAGATGTGGAAAATCAAAATGCTCCAGCGAGACCGCTGGAGCCACCGGAGACTCGCCCATGTTCATCTCGAATCTGGTCATTGGAAGGACTACTAAGTGCTACCAGGTGTAACGGGCTAAGGACCCGTTACCGTCTTACACTAAAAGGGCGTTGAGGAAGCGCTCTTAATTAACTCGTAAATATAACTCTGTTTTATTTTTGTTATAGTTATAATTCGCAGTAAGTGCGAATATGTTCCCTAGCTCATGGGAACCACTCAATATGGAAGTCAATTTATTATTGGCTAATTATTGGGTCTGGCACCCCAATAATAAACCAATAATAAAATGACGCGCAGTATCCGCTAATTGGATACTGCCCTATGCCTACTTATGTAATTATGTATTAATCCTATAACTACTCATGTAATAGGTTGCCCCATTACATAGATCGAAACAATTTCCTTGAAGCGCGACGAAGTCGTGCCAGAGGGAAGCTCCTACAAAGGGTAAACAATCTACAGACATACTTCGACGTGGTGATGGCAAGATTTGTTCCAAAGCGCCAAGAAAGTACCACATACATACCCTAATTGGGGTACGAAGACAGGGGGCGCAAATGGTGACAGCTCAAACGGCACAAGTTCAGGTATACAAGTACCGAGACGTCAAAACGATGATCGACGTTGACATATAATCGGTTGGCTCATGTGAATACTGTAACGGGGCTAGAACGTACCGTCACTAGCTCACACGTGCGCTTGAAGAAGACTCAAGTCCAGAGATTAGGTACTAAGTAAATTTAACTCCGATTTTTATTTTGTGTTTCATTTGTACTAATTACGAAGATTTTAAGTCGTAATATATACGACAGTGTTCCCGCCTTTCGGGAACCACACAAATTCAGGCTGATTTATCATTAGTCCATACTGGGTGTTTAGGCTCCAATAATATATTGCCACGCTGTGCTCGCTATTTGGGCACAGCACCTGCATACAAGTGTAATTGCTGATTTCTGCTAATTCTATATATGCAATGTGGCCCATTGCATCACAACCTTCTTAAGATAGCACTCACCAACCGTGAGTGCTCAACTGTCGAAATACTAAAGCTCACAAACGAGCAAGCGATTTCTGAACGCACGATACCCAACACTGCAGCACTCCCAAGCACCATCAGCGGGAGTGCAACCACCAACATTATAGCGCAACAACTTATACCTTGGGCGATGTATGTCTTTTCCGGAGCTCCTCGCGCTCCGGACTCACTGGAAACAATGCAGGACTACTTCCGTCGTTTTCGTAAACTGCGTGGAGAGTGTCTTGATGGAATCGGATACGAAGACCTGCAACGCTCCTGGTGCGCCTTCATCCGACGTTAAAATCGGATGCTCGAGGATGGTAGCAGCTTTAACTGTGGCTCGCCAATCAAGAGGAACTTGGCGCCGGTCACTCCATCGGCGCGCTATGCGAAGTGTGTGAAAATGCTTGGAATGGGTACCGTCTCTGCTTCGTTCATGTCAATGCAAGATGCCAATCTTGTGACTCGATGCCACGTACAACTCATGACGAATGGCAACGACACATCGCTAAGTGTCCACTCAGCGAACGCGAACGAAGTCTGAGCGAACGGAGGACCGCAGTTATTCGTGGTGCACCTCGCTGGCAACATCACTCGTATCAGCGGAGTCGATCTCTGCTGAATAATCAGCTCAAGAAAGCGACACGTTCGCTTGCGCGTCCTGCTGCGAGGGTTGTGTCTCGTGGTCGCGGCGATATATATTCACCACAACGTTCTCAATCACTTCATCGTTCTCTTTCTCGACGTCGTGGGTCGCCCCGCCGTTATCGTTTATCAAGAGAGCATTCACGTTCACGCTCGTATCGGAGTAGCCCGACTCCACAGTCTAGTATCACTGAACAACATCTCAAATGTCTTGAAGAAGAGAGGAACGCGGCTCCCACGTATCCTGCTCGGGCGGAAATCCAACTCGAAGTACACAATACCTGCGCGCGGATGGAACCGTGCGCTTCTCATGAGCCGACTGTAGCACTGCTCGGAGAGGGTCTTCGTGACCCACAATACGATCCAAAATCTATCGTACCTTTCCTTTTGCATATACAAGCGGTGGTGGACCCTCGAGATGGTAATGTTGGCGTCCTGATTGGCCAGGACGATGTGGATCAGGCCGCAAACAAGGCTGCCGATGTTCAGATGGAAGCTGTGGCTGCCCTTGAGCGTGCTGCAAAGGCGGAAAAGATCGCGAGTGATATCCGGCAGTCAAACCGTGAGCTGCTAGAACGGATGAGGGTACTGGATCGCCAGGTCCCAGGTCCTTGGTCGAGCACACACGGCAACGCAACCGCACCCGATGTTGTCGGCGCGTCGAGCACGACGGGAAGGCCGATCAACCTACGGACCGGTGGATCCGGCATCAAAGCCAATCCGTGAAGCGTAGCCGGACGATATTCTTTTAGTTGCCCGACGTAGAACGTCGGGTGGAGACGCAATGATGAGGGAACGTCCAGTGTGTAAGCACGCCGATTGCCTTCAGAACCTTGAATGGACCGATGAAGCGTGGCGCGAGTTCAGTCGCGCCTCGGTTAGTAGTTGCTGAATCCATTAGACCTTCTGTAGACAATAATGTATCTCTAACTTGCTCATGTTCTTTTACCATGTTTGTCAGCGTTCTCTTTCTGATGGTCCACTGCAGACTGAAGTGAGTCGCGTACAAACCGGATGGTGTCTTGACGTTGAAGGATAAACTCCGACACAGCCATGTCATCAATTGGTCGCGCCGACTCAATCGGCGCGTAGTTATAAGGAGATGCACGCTTATCCGAAGACAAATCAATTAATGTTTGCACAATCCATCGAGCTAGCGGGGACGCTACGTCAGGTGGCATCAAAGCAGCATTCTTCGCCTTGGATCAAATTACTACATTAAAAATACCGTGAGCTGCACTCGATCTTTGTTCATCACCTTCATCCCCCCAGCGTGGATCCACTAGGTGCTGTGGGTCGCCCCACGGAAAGAAGAGTAGAAATTTGAGGGTGGTAAGCCAAATTTACAAAAAATAGCGTCAACTCTGTTAACGCGTGTACAACGGTTGAGTGTGAAGTCAACAGGTGGTAAGATGCACTCAGCTTGCGAAGAAAGTAGCATAACATCGAAAAACATCTATCGAGAACTAAGTCTACGAGATCGGTTTGCCCATCCGTTTCCGGATGGGCTGCTGTCGACATCTGCAATTTTGTCCAGAGAAGCTCGAACAGTGACGCCCAATATGCGGATTTGAAACGCGAATTACGAACCGAAATAATGTTTTCTGGCAAACCCATGATGATGCAGCACCGAGTGAAAGAAGTGCACAGAGGTTTCTACCGAGGCGATCATAGCGCGAACAGGCTTCAGATGTGTCATTTTGCTGAATCTGACGACAAAACCAGAATAACAATACGAACTTTACTATCGGGTGTGCCAGAAGATGAAATCCATCGAAAGTGAACGCCAGGGCTCAGCTGAAATTGGCAACGATCTCAATAGAGCCTGCGAAGATGGAGATGGTTCATACGTTTGAAATCATTAGTGCGCCCATGGGGCCAGACGAAGTCTCGAGACACAGCCGCGAAATTCTTTTTGCGGCCTAAATGACCAACAGATGGGGCATCGTGATACTTGTGGATGATCATAGCGCGCAAATCCATGTCGTTGGCGATCATCGTGCGAGGGGAATAGAATTGATCGATGCTGTACAGAGGTAAATCTCTGTCTAAACTGTATTGATGAATTTGATCACGCTTGGTTCGTGATAAAGCTCCCAATGCGAAATCGCAGGGAGCACGCAGATAATTGAAAATGTTTGCAAATATGAATTGCTCTTGATCGATGCGACGAACTCGTCGAATAAGACAGCTCGGATGTGACCCGAGTTAAATTCAGCGATACACACATCGTACATCGTACATCGATCATCATCCTCGTCATCAATCGTCTGACGACCCAGTGCAATCCTAGAATCGTATTCGGAACGTCGTGACAAAACGTCAGCGAGAATATTATTCTTGCCTGGCTTGTAATGTACGACGAAGCTGTACTTGGAGAAGAATGATAGCCATCGTGCCATCCGTTGGGACAGGTGTGAACTCTTAATCGCTGTGCGCAGCGATAAAAGGCCGGTATACAAAGCATAACATACGTTCACCAAGCAGATGCACGCGAACCTTAAACATCGCTGAGGTTGCCCTCAGCGCGACTGTGGATATAGATGTCGTCGTAGTAGCTGGGAGAATGGTTCCGAAGTGGTCTAAACACTTGAGACACCATGCGATTAAAGGTGGCCGGTGTATTATTCAATCCCTGTGACATGACCAGCCATCCCATAACATGCCACTCGAGGTGCTTACCGCTGTGTGTGAGATATCGCTGGGTCGCATCAAATTCTGATAAAAGTCATCGTCAATGGCACTGAAGATGACACTTTAGGACATGGAGTTTAACACCATGTCCTACCTAGGAATAGGCGCTTGTGCAGGAACATGTGGTATCATTTAGCTAATTAAACGCATGCACTATCCGAAAGCCTCCCGTAACCTTATTCACGCATAAGCTTGGACTCGAATGTGGTGAGATATTCTCACGCACATGACTCGCCTTGCGGCGGCCTTTCGTAGAATGCGTCAATAGCTTTGAATAAATCTCGAGGCAAAGGCCACTGCCTTGTCATACAATACTTAAACCCTGTAACTAGATCAATGTCATGCCGAACACCACGGTCAGCAGGAAGTTTAGCCGGTATCTTTTCCGGGAACACGTCTGCATACTCACAAGCAATATCGTAGACAGGGTTACCGAACTCTCAGAGCACCTTCCATGATTGCGACGCAAATCTTTCTTCACGCGCTGACTTTGGTTCAGCGCTACGAAAACGCGTCATATGCTTCTCGTTTGTCACAGTAACCACCTCGTTTTAGTTGAGACACATTTTTCCCACATTACCTCCCGAAAGATCGCGTAGGTAATGCTTCCAGGAGAGCCCTGGAAGCCTTGTAATCAGAGACGCGTACTCATGACTTCAATGTATTGGCGCCTTTGTGGACTCCCTTCCACGTACACGATAGCGTGGACAAATTCCAACGCTAAATATTCGATGCTATTATCCCTATCTTGCTTTGAGACGCTACTCGAAGCTGGCAAACCGCAACCAGGTGATAAACCATCCCCCCCTCTAGGCACTGGGTGCCCTCATCCATGATGCCGGAAACACTTGACGGGAGAAGCTCACACTCGACCGTCGACACTTGATGCAAGAGTTCCAGCTCGGCCGCCGCAACCCGTGTAGGAGTTCCTTCTCGACCACATTTTGCCTATGTGGGAACCCCGGTTCGAATATAATGTTCTTGCTTAGGATTTTTGTCTGTCCACGTTGTACTCGTGTGGGAGCTTCTGCTCAACAACAAATTGACCATTTGGGTACCTCGTTTCGACCACAGTGGGTGGTAATGAAAAAATAGGTTCGACCATCATGCTTATACGCGGGGAATCCTGTCCGTTCACGTCACACTCGTTGGCGAGCTCTTAGTCGTCGTCACATTGCCCTTGTGGGACCCCCGCTCAACCGCAATGTGTGCAGATGGGAACCCCGGTCCAACCACTGCATTCACGTGCGAAACCTCTGTTTAGGAGAGGTCGGTAGAATTTGTACTCACAAGGTTGCATTTTTTTCGGGGATGAATGTCACTTGCCGAGCACATGTACTGTGAGAGGTGATTAACTTCGCATGGAGAGGTTGGTAGTGCTCTCCGATTACCGGGATCCCAAGGGTATGATAAGTCTTGCACGAGCGGGTATCGAATCCGTGACCGTTGAGTCATCAGGTCGGTGCTTAACCACTGCACGGGCGGAGCCCTTTGCAGGGCAAGTCAACCGCATTAATGACGCGCGGGAAGCCCAGTTTGACCGCGTCGTCCGCTTCGTTCTCTTTATATATGCAATGTGGCCCGTTACATCACGGTCAATATTAAAATCAGGTGAAGTGGTGGGGATACCTTGGGTCGTGGAACTCATGGGAATTAAAACTTAAATTGCTCGTTTGCCGTGTACGTTTGTAACCGTCGTGCGCAGGGCCAACCTGTTGGTGATGGCGCTACTCACCATTAGCGATGGGAGTGGGCGAGCTCACGGATGGGGCCTGTTGTGAATATCACGGATACAGTCGTAGCCGAAGAACTAATATTTCGAATATCTGGCGCATAGCGCACTCGTTATTTCCGCAATCGGCCTCGGGCCCTTAACTTGGCGCATTTTTGACGCATCTTCCGTTACAGACGAACGTCTGCCACACTGGCACTTGCGCGAAGAGTCCACATGCTACTCAAACGCCGCACATAATGTGCCCAGTGGACAAAGGCGCTATCGTCTTCATCTTCAAATCACCTGCAGTTAGTAAGATATGAGCTCATTTCATAGGAGGGAAGGAAGAACCCGGTGCTTGCCTATCAGGTGTGCCTTGTATTGCCTTGGGGTAATCTTAACTGGCTCTAGGTAACTTTGGCGATGAGCCGCTCGCGCAGCGAGTTCCTCGGGCGTAGTAGCCTCCGGTCGTATGGATAACATGTCCAGCGAATGCCCAGTGGCATCTTTAAGACGCTCTTCTTCGAATCATGGCTCAAAGACATAGTCTAGATGCTATTTGAGCTTTTCCGTGACATTTGCTTGGAGTGTAGAGCTTTTTTTGCTTGCAACTGCTGTGCCGTTTGCTCGTCGAGCGAACTCGTGTTCGCAAAAGTGGACGTTTCGCCAAGCGATAAGCTCATATTAGTTAGTGTGTCAGCGACACCACGTTAGTTTATATGGGTCCAATTCATGAAGAGAGTCACCATATACAACAGCAAATCTATTCTTAGCCTCTTTGTCATCCATGAAGTTTTTGTCGCTCTCGTAGTCTATTATATCTTCACGAATTTACTCTAAGGAGGTGTTAAGAGTCTCGGACTACATGCGAGGCGTGGTCATGTGCGTGGTACTTTGAAGAACCGTTCGATGTTTGTACACTTCGCAAAACTCTGGGAGGCAACGTGTCAATTGACGTTATGTGTAACGTCAGTCTGGAATGGGATAGTGTATTGGGATTACAAGACGGTTGTAACATCAAACCGAAAGTAGATCACATTCGAAGTTTCTATATTGCATATCATACATTCTTAATACCGATCCATTTACAAAAGGGTATTATAGATGAGTGATATTATAAGGTATTAGTTATACCTTATACTATCGGTATCAGTCTCATGATTGATACAGTAGTACTAAAAAAGTACAACATACACTGATAATTGGAAAATTTCATATCCAGATACAGACGATGGCATACTATACTTACTATTATAGTAATAGATCTAGTGTAGGGTACTTAAAGCAGGATTATTTATAAAATCTCTAACGCAAAATAAAAATCAGTTCTCATTTTGAGTCGAAGATCTCAATCAACTGTAGCTTTAGTGACTTGAACTCCCTCCGATTTAACGAGCGCGCCGTTCGCTAAACGAACGGTCGCCTCTTCTCTCTTGCCATCCTGGAAAAGCGACTCATAACTCGCCGAACACTTTTTCGGAGCCGCGAGTTTAACAAATTCTGTGATGCACCCGAATCAACGAGAAGGGTCATCTTTTGTTCATGTGGTGAAGTGAGTTCTTAAAATTGTATGATGAGACCCCAAACCACTCACTGTGCCGGACTGACGACTGTCGGAGGGGGTACCCCGATGCCGTGTATGGACCTTCTCTCACCTTGTGTACCCGTCGGCTGGCGGGTTGCACTCCTCGGAAGACTTGGTGAGGATGTAGACGTCTGCCTTGAGGGAGGTAGACCTGGGGGGCCTCGAGTGGATATGCTTCACTCGGTGGGCCGGTAGGTGACCACTTGATCGACCTTGTCGAGAGTGGACTTAGCAGCCAAATTCTTCAGGGTGCTTATCCCTGGCCTTTTCCTTCTTGTTTCAGGGGTATCAACCACCTGACCTTTACTTTGCTCCCGGACCGTGAGGTAAGGGAGGCCGCTTCCGATAGCGGGTCTTGGGGGGGTGTTGCTACTCGAACGAGCTCACAGGCCAAATATATCGTGGAGCTTTGTTCGCACTTGAACTTCGCTACACAACTGTCTTCAACGGGGGCCAAAATATATCCCTTCCCGGAACAGTGAGTAACTTAGAGCAACTTCTTCTTAAGTGAAGGAGTCGTGCCGCGTAGATCGCAAATTGTGTAGTATTTAATATAGTCCTATCCTTTAAACTCCTTTACTCTATCCTTGCCTAAAGCTCTGATTCCTTGCGTCGGCTGGTCTGATCCTTGTGTAAACTGGTCAGGAGTGGCTGAACGACAAGGGACCCAGGCCGACCGATGAGGGACCGGGTCTTTCGACGAGGGATCGAGGTCTTCCGATGAGGGACTGGGTCGACCAAAGAGGGACCCAGGTCTACCAACGAGGGACCGGGTTGACCGATGGGGGACCCAGGCCTACCAACGAGGGGCCGGGTCGATCAATGAAGAGCCGTGATCAACTCCCTTCATACCGGTTAACCAGTACCCTGATACTGATTTTTCTTCTTTGGGTCCTGCAGATTGTTCTCCGCCAACGGTCGCTCCCCTTCGAGACCCCTGTCTCTCTGATCTCTTTTCCCTGACCCACGGTCTATACGCCGAATTCAACTGGATTCTGGGGTCCCCATATCGCAAAAACAGCACTTCACCACAGTCGTAGCCTTGTACTAGAGCGCTATAGACCAAAAGAGTTGATGCCCGACCTTTCGGAACCTCAAAGACTATACTACCCATTTTTACCGATCTCTCTGAACTTAGGGGTAGCTCCAGAGTCCGCGACGGTAGGGCATCCCGCCCCTACTGCGCTCCCACATTTCCCGACCCATCTTGGGCAGGGATTGAACCTGTGCGTCGTGCACGCTGGTTTTTCGCACCTCCTTTCGGTAGGGAGCCTTTTTTCTGGGTGACTTAGCAGCGAGCCATCATGTTGCCTCACTTACCGCACTTGTAGCAGACAACGTCTGCAATGCCCAGCTCCATTGAAGCGGCATCCGACTTCTTGACCGACGGCTTAAAATAAGCTGTCGCCGAGGCACTGCTGTAATTGCTCCTCAGCCATGGCAATATCAATTGCCTCTTCCATCGTCTTTGGCACCTTTCTAAAAAGGGCCTGACACGAGGAGCCGTGCCGTATTCCGTTCATGAACGTAGGCACCTTAATGTGTTCCGGTATCGGACCCATATTAATGGACGCGAACAGCGAACGCATCTCCTGAACATACTCTTGTAGAGATCGTTTCGCCTGTCGTGCTCCAAAGAAGCGCGCCTGAAGTAATTCTTCATTGTTAGGCGGATGGTACATGGCACGAATCTTTGACTTAAAAGATTGCCCATGATGGAAACGCATCAGCGTTTGCCATAAGCGCAGAGCAAGCCCACTCTGACGCATTGCCACGCAAAATTGACATGGCATACGACACCACCTGGTGTTGTCTTCGATGAGCTGCGCCATACAGCATTGCTCTACGGCTAAAAGCCGGTGTACAATCGTATGTGGGGCAGTCCCATTAAACTTCGGAATGTCCATCCGAATGGGCCTTGGCCGATTATACCGGGCAGAGAGCGTCTCAACAGTCCTGTTAAGCGCCTCAATCCGAGCTTGCCCACTCAAAAGCTCATCCTGAGTCTTACTGATAGACTCAGCCGTGGCTTGGCTGTTTGCCTCGGACGCGTTTCAACGCTGTCCGAGCACAAACGCCTCAAATTGCTCTAACTGAGCAACATGCTGCTCAGGAGGACAATACAAGAGGTTGGCCAGGGTTTGTTCACCAAGTCCCTGCGTTAAATGCTCTTTCACCTCCCTATGATGTTAGGAGAGGTGAGGAAAATCACACCAATCCACGTTGAGGGACATCCGTATCCACACGCACGCTCAGAGAGACAGGTCGTAGGAAGGAATACTAGTCATAACTTGCTCTATCAAGAAGCGTGACTTGCACGGCGAAGCGAGTGTAAACTACCTCAAGGCGAAGAAGGTCGCACATGCCGTTAATGTCTACTTCAAGGTGTTGCACCTACCCGAAATTCAATTGGAGATTCTGGAGAAGTCTAACCAAAACTAGGTTTGTACTCTAAAATCAAATGTGAACCACGGCCCAAAAATCAAAGAATTGAGCAATGATGTTGCATTAATCAGTATCTCTATCAAATAAATGACCACGTACCGTAGTCGCAATAATCGATAGTAGTCTTTCGCAAAACAGTAAAGTTCAGCTAGCCGACAATAGCATAGTCCCGAAGAAACGGGATAGGATTCCTAGGGCGGTTTTGGACCCCTTTGCAGATGGCAATATGTTGTTGCGCACCCGAGGGCGCAAACTTTCGACGGCAACATGGGCAGAGCACAAGCGTGGCTTGGTGTTTCTTAAAGCTTTGCTGCAGTGTATGGTTCTTCGACTTGTGCAAACTGGCTGTCATGGATCCCGCAGATCTTGGTGGTGTTCCGACTCGGGCATTCCTCGGACAAGAAATGGAGAGCGGGCTTGCTGGGGTTCCACGCCCCCGAAAGCCTTCGTGGCCAAACACCCGCGGGCAAACAACCTCATGCTTAGCAAGTCGACCTTTAGCAAAGCCCCGGCTGCAGTACCGACAGGTCTCCGTGTGTTGTGCCGCTGATTCTGCCACAAAAACGCTGTGTGTCGACTGTGAGTTATGTTCTTTGGCGTCAGTATGCTTTTCCCGTTTGGCAACTTTAATGTCCGGAGCTGGGCGTGCCGAAGATGGGTCGACTTCTTGCCTTGTGCATTGGTCAGGTGTCTCCTTTGACCGACAATCCGTTGTACTAAATACGTGGTCTTGGGTGCCAAGTTTTTTCTGTGGTGTGTGCCCGGTGGAGCTCCGCTTTCTTGTACTGGACAGGCGACGTTTGGGACGAAGCAACGACAGACTATCTTGCATCGATGTAGCACCTGGTCTTCCATGAGGCGTGGGATCTGGAAATGACGAAGCATAATGTATCGATCGCAGAGTGGCATCCTCGGACATTAACCCAAGAGCACGTTCAAAGCTGAGGTATAGCGGAGACAAGCGCTGCTTGTGGAACTTCACCGTCGCGCATTCTCGAAAGTGCGCAGCTATTTGATCAGACGGTTGTTGCTTGCCACAAAAGCAGCAAAACAAAGTTGCTTGGCGTTCCATAGTTGAAACGGCAGATAACAATACCGACTTCTCTTCAACAGCTGCAGACGCTGATTGCGGCTGACTCGAGCTCGAATTGAATTGATCAGGCCTACACCACCACCAACAACATTAACACTTTCATCTGCTTGCAGCCTACTACACTACACACACATACTTTTTCCACGATGACTCGCGTGTGCGTCGGTTGTAGTAGTACACTCGACCTTTTGCTGTGTAGGCCTCCTGCCACTCATCCTCCTGCTCCTGACCCTTCTCCTCCTCATCCTCACCCCTGTCCTTATAGGCTGTCGTATAGGCTTCCTTGTATGATATCTGCTCCTCTCCCTCTTTATAGTTCTCTTCCTCGCTATTATCCTCCTCCTTTATCGCTTTTTTCTCCGATCCTATCTGTCCTTCTGATAATCTCCAATGAGAAGTATACAGTCTGTCTCGATCCCCCAATGTCCATCTGTCCTCCATCATTTCATGGACAAAATCCAGATAGCTACTTTCCGTTCGCCCTGTTCTCCATTGTTCTACTTCCTGTTCTCCCTCGCTCTCCTCATCCTCATGGTCTCTACAGTCCTCCAAAAGCCGTAGAGCCTCTCGTACATTAGCCTCCACGTCCACCTCATCTTCTTCTGTCATATCTTCCGATCTGATATGCACGTGTCGATGTCCAGCTACTGTAGACAACGGTGTAGTCATCCACCCGTCGTGCTCGTCCTCTTCTTCGCTCTTGTGGGACGTTGTAGAAGGCCAACTGCACCTTTTCAGCTCGTCTTCTTCCATAACATCCTCATCATGTCTATCAGGCTCTTGACCCACTGACTGCGATGTCATGACTGAATCTAGTGCATGTGATACGGAACCAGACAGCGACTTAGGACCGATGTCTTGCATTTTCACCTTAATTTGATGTTGATTAGACAAATGCGAGAACATGATTGGATAAAATGAAAATCTTTTTAAGCAAACTCTGGCGCCTTTTTTAGTAGAATAATATTTGCTCGACGAAATATTAGTATTTAATTATTTTAATAGTACTGTTTTAACAAAATTAGGGATCCGGAGACGACGACGACGACCTTGTCTTCTATGATCACAGCTCCTTTACCATGCGACGAGATATCTCTTGCTATCAACGATGATGACCTACTTCTATCTTCTAGCCAATCTGTTGCTTCCAGAAATTCCAGGGGCTTTCAATGTGCTACAATCGACGTGTCAGTGCATCGCTTCCCGTTCTGTCTCGTGTGGTCTCCCATCCCAATTCTCACATGGTTTTTGCCGTTTATTGGGCATTTGGGTCTTGCAGATAGTAAAGGGTAAGCTGTAGCCGCGAATGAGCCTATTTGCTGGTGGAACAGGACATAAATGATCCTTTTATCGTAATTTCTAGGGTCATCTTCGACTTTGCCGGGCCCTACACTATTGGCCGCGACGCTTTTGCCTTTGGTGCCCCCACTCGCTACTTGCAGTGCAAAGTGGAACCTGAAGCTGTTGCCAAGTGGGATGAAGCGGTGGCTGTAGGCTGCAAGATGTACGAGAAGAGGATGCACAATTTGTGCTGTGACAACTGTCATTCCCACGTGGCCGTGTGTCTGGAGCACGCCCACTATGCAGGGCGTAAACATTGGAACATGGTCCAGCTCTGCTTTTGGATGTTTTTTCGAGGGAAATATGTGAGTATGACGGGTTTCATCAAGACCTGGGCACCGTTCGTATTGGTGCTGGCAGTGGTGGCAATTGTGCGATCCGAGAATAGATATTGAAGGTGTACAGGACGCTATTGCTTAAGACTTAGCAGTGATAGTTCCTCACCGGGTGTGTAAAAACATACTGATTGACAGCCATTGACTTATGCTGATGATTGAGAGATCTTGCAATTCCGTTCTAACGGTCCCTAGACTCCTTCGCGAAAAACCGAGATCACTTTGATTTTGACCCACTATCCGGTATGCTTGCCCATGCGCTATCTCGATCTTACGCCCAAGAAGAAATGACTAATGCACGCAATAATCCTCAGCCGTCTTTGCCATCGACTTCTCCGGTTCCAGTGAATCCCACCGTTATGATGCAAGTTGAGAATGAAGAGGACGAAAATGATGGAATCGACTTCGGGCGTTTGAGGGCAGAGCTAGACCGCTTATTAGACGAAGGCCTTCATGAATCCGATGACGACGAGATCGAAGAGCTCGATGACAACACTATCAATATGTATTATAAAATTCGCCGCCCGAATACCACGACCAAGATCTACGGAGTTGACCGGTTGAGCCGCTCACTCTAACTTTGCACCATATAACCATTGAGGGCAACAGACCCCACTATCGTATGGATGCTTACATTACCATTAGTTGATGGTGGTAACATCGTATCTGGATGGTTTGTGTTTGCAAGTATGAATGGTCAACCGTTCCATAACACAAACAATTTCACAACTTTCGCTTACTTCAATGTTCAAGAAGTCTTTAACATTTGCATCTTTTTAATCGTATGTGCCTGCCAGTACAAACAGGAAGGCAAACCGAAATTGCTGACAAACGGTAGAAACGCAGCTATTTACAGCTTTGAAACTCAAATTGTACCTTATCCCTGCTATCTTCTGGGGCTACGGTGCTTTTGCAGTAGCGGGGCCCACAGTTTGCAATTGTGGCGGGGCAATGGCTTGCATGCGTCGATTTCGCTGTTTCGACACTTAGATCTACTTCTGTACTTGAAAAGCCACATGTCGCCGGGGCTGCATCTCTTGTAATTGCTGCTGGGCGATGTAGAGTTTTGCTGTCTTCGACGTTGAAATTGCGCAATGAATTCTTGTTGCCTTATGGTCGTGCTTAGTAGAACGACAATAAGACAGTAAGCAGTGGCTTACTGTGGCAGTATTTCCGCCAGCTTGTTTAAATGAGCGTTTGGACCAATAAAACAAAAGAGATCATTGGAAAAATGTCATCTTTGATGAGCGTAAAGATATATAGTAGATTCTGATTGACTTGTAGGGCTCCATCTTTTATAGAATTATTGCAGTACGACTTCAACCATTGTATCACGAACTGCTAATTGCATGGAACGTATCTTGGCGGATTTTATCAATTGTGTCGACGGCTATTACAGTGACGATTGCTCCAGTATAGCATGCTCATGTTCTATTACGCATACGACGTCAGACGCCAATTTACCTTCGACAAGGTTAGTACTGAGCCATGCCTACCTTCTTATCATTTCGCAAATGTACAAACAATTTAGCAAGGAAGTACAAGATCAATCTGCAAACATAATGTGAGTTGCAGATTGATCTTGTACTTCCTTGGATGTAATAGAAGGCAATGCAGACTCTCATTTTCGTTTCTTATTATTCGCCATCTACTCCAAAAGTCTTCATCCGCTTAGAAACGCGTGGCGTTGAAGCAAAGATGCAACAGCATTGCACCTTGTGTAGGCATAGCGAGAATAGCGCGATTGGTTGTTACATTCTCGTCACGCGCAATCATTGCTCTATAGAGAAAGTACCTAAAACGATGAGTACACAGGCCTGTAGAATCAGTAACGCTATCCAGCAAAGAATTTTAAAAGTCGGGATCTTCTGAGCGACTGTCGCAGACTTTTCGTGATGCTGGAACATGTGCCAGAAACAGCTAGTTTTTGGCATAATACTCTGGTATTTATCCTGGTCGGGTTGGGGTAACGCCCTCCCGGAAGCTAGTTGGGCCTTGGACGGATGCTTCGCGGTATCCGTCAGTTCAGGACGGGCCTCTCTCCCTCTACACACCTCTCTCTTGCCGCTCTCACCCCCAGCCGCCAGTCAAGCCGCCACGATGTACGCCGCGACGCCCGAAGTCCCGAAGTCCCGGCATCTTCACTTAGGTACGCTCGCATAATCCTTTGTTCCACGGTGCAAGCAACAAGAGACCCTCCCTGGGTAAGACCTGTTGACAAGATAGACATTTAAGGGATCCAAGCAAGAAACCTACCGCTGGACATTGCCGTCGACTGACCCCAGACCTGCTCCTCCTTTGCCGGTGTGCAAAGGTTCGTGCAGCCTGGACGGCCTTCAGCGGGGCGCATATAGCGCGCGCCGCTTAATGGACTCTGGCGAGAGTAGAGAGAAATGTAGAGAAGAGAGATAACCCGACGCATGCGGAAGTTGAGCCACTTTGGTGGCAAGACGGCTCGCGTAACGCGTTAACATACATATACTTTGGTATTTGGCGTTACCGCATGTTCTAGCAGTCGTATTACAAATCATTCTGATGGTCAAAAGAATATTGCAAGACAACATGTCAGCTGCTGCGATTCTGGATAGTAGATGATTATGCACAGCAACCTACTGGTTTGTTCAGTAGTACGTAAGCCAGAACGCAAAATAACTCTTGACAATCTTAGTGAAACTACAAGAGAGCGGTTGGAAATATCGACACAATCGTAACGGATAATGCAGGACGGTCGCCGGAACCGATTTGGCGAAAGTTTGTCGCTCATGTTGTTAACAATCTGGTCCAAGCGGTATGAATATGTGCTAAACAATTGTTTCTGAGTGAAATGCGGCTTTTGTAAGAGTTGGTTCCGCCAAAAGTGGCTTGTATATGCCGCTACCCCACTGTTGCAATTTGACCAAAATCCACCTTAGGAGTACGGTAAAAGAAGCACCCACGCCCTTCAGTAACGCCGGAGTTCGTTTAATTTGGAGTCTCTCCGTTGATGACGGATCCTGGCGTTTGCTATGTAAGAAAATTGATGCGGGCATGCAATTTCTCCTAGAGTTCTTCTATTTCCTCGGACTACATAGTCCTCAACGAACCCGAGCCAAGTACATGTTCGTGGCCTAAGATGTTAGCTTAAGTGTCCTCGGGCTGCACTCAACGGTAGCCCACACTAATTAGACTCTAGTACAGTCTCTAGTTAGTGTGGTTATGTCGTATTATACCGGCTGGCGAACACCTTGAACTGGACCACATGGTGCGATGTCATCAGCATGCACCTATTAGCCTTGACGTCGCTGACGAAATCTAAACCAAGCATGGTGCCCATCAATAAAGTTACGGAATCAAAGCTGATTCAACTCCATTTGGAAACCAATGTCCATGACTACCGGGTAATATCCATAGTATTTCTAAACGTATTATAAACTTTTTGACTACTATTTTCATCGTACAAATGTGAGAATTATATCAATCCACAGAACTTTTAAATTCGGTTTTAAAAATCTCGGAAAAACCGGCCTTCGACGGACAATTATGACGATGCAGACACACGACACGACGGAGATGTTGGCTAAAGGTGATGAGAACTTAATGGTCAGTAAAAATCTACCTACGTCGGTTGTCATGCGTGCCAAGCGACGTAGTAGCAACGATGCGGCTCAACGAGTGTACGACAGCGACCGATTTAAGCTCGTGCAAAGTCGTCGAGGCTCAGCCAGTCCTGGCCACGTGCTTCCTGCCTTAGAACCGAGATGCAATCAAAATATTAACGCTGAAATGGAGCGACCAATTGAGGCCGCACCACCACCAGCAGCGGCTGTGGAAAAGAAGAAAAAGGAGCCGACGCCGCAGCCGGTCGTGCCCGATAAGATCCTAGAGGCTTATCTCGATGCTCGTGGCTATGTCAAGACTCGGACATACGTCAAGGGCAAGTTTTTGGGCAAGGTGGGATGCTGTTGTGATTGGGATAGGCTTCAAACTAGGAATCGGTGCTGACTTATTGTGTAGGGAGGATTCGCCCGTTGCTATGAGTTGAAATGCGAACAGACAGGGAAGATATTTGCGGCCAAAGTGGTGGCTAAACGCTCGCTAGTTAAAGTGAAGACCAAGCAAAAAGTGAGAAACATGCAAGCAGGAGACAGATATAAAGGCTGACAAGACGCTGATACATTTTGTCGTTTTCTATGATGTGTACTTTCTCGGTACTTTTTATCGTTTGTAGTTTACGTCGGAGATCAAGATTCACAAGTCACTGCATCACCCGCAAATTGTACAGTTTGAACATTTCTTTGAAGACTCGGAGAATGCCTACATTGTGTTGGAATTGTGTCGCAACCAGTCCATGCTGGACTTGATGCGGCGGAGAAAACGTTTGTCTGAGAGCGAAGTAAAGTTTTACATGCGCCAGCTCGTGGAGGGACTGGCGTATCTCCATGAAAAGTTAGTGATTCATCGCGACCTAAAGCTGGGGAATTTGTTTCTCACATCAGACATGCGACTCAAAATTGGAGACTTTGGACTTGCTACTCGACTTGAAAACCTTGAAGATCGCAAGCGCACCATGTGTGGGACGCCAAACTATATTGCGCCTGAAATTTTGAGCGGACAGCGTGGCGACGGACACAGTTTTGAAGTCGACATCTGGTCTACTGGTGTTGTCATGTATACGCTTCTTGTGGGACGGCCTCCTTTCGAAACAGACGATGTCAAGGCCACATATAAGCGTATCCGTGCCAACAAGTACGACTTTCCAGAGACAGCGCACATTTCACGGTCGGCGCAATCGCTTGTTCGCAGTATCCTGCGCAATGATCCTGACGCACGACCATCATTAAAGCAGATTTTGACTCACCCGTTTTTGGCTGATGAATTTGTACCAAGAACACTGCCAAGAACTGCATTACTTGCAACACCACCTTCGTGCAAAATCCAGTCGTTTGCTAGTCACCACAGTGACAGTGAACGCCTTGCGAGATCGACTGGAGTAATAATCTCGCCGCCTGCTGCATCAAAGAAGTATCCGCTTAGGACACGAGATATCAACGCTCACACTCAACGCGCTTCTGATCCTGGGGCGTCGCCCTCATTGACGCAGCCGCTGCCTCCTGCGCATAAGCGCGACGGCTTTGGAAGGACATCAGGGTTCTCAAGCTCGACAAAACGAAATTTGGCAGCTAGCAGCAGCATTGCAGTGAAATCGCTGCACACGGAGGCAGTTGACACCCCTTCGGCTGCCTTTCCTAACGTGTTGGAGTTCGCATACAAGTCACTATCACGATTCTTTTTTTTGCAAGAACACAGTCGCAGCGGAGACGATGACGACAAGAGGTTGAGTGAATCGTCATCTGCTGCTACAATCGTTGCTGCAGCTCAGAGAGTGATGGAGGTCCGCGCTGAGGCTGACGAGATCTGTCCGCTCATTCCTGCCACCTTGTGGATATCTCAGTGGGTGGATTACACATCCAAATATGGTATTGGCTACATGCTTTCGAATGGTGAATCGGGTGTGTACTTCAATGACTCCACCAAAATGATTTCATCAGCAGACGGCCGAGTTTTTGAGTACATTGAGCGCCAAAGCAGTCATAGTGCAAGCCCAGAAGCTCGGGTCCGCTACACCACAGATGATTACGATCCGGTGCTCAGCAAGAAGGTGACACTGTTAGGTCACTTTAAAGGCTATTTGGTGGACGCTCGCGTAGAGAACGACGAAGCAGATATTCTTGAAAGTCAGCTTGCACAATCTTACGGGTTGTCTCGCGAAGCTAACACGGATACCAGTGCAATTGGAAGCAGCAATGGCGATGGAGTGGCTCAATCGATGGTGTTCGTCACGAAGTGGGTCAAGACTCGTCACGCGGTGCTGTTTCAACTCTCCAACGGGGCAATTCAGTTTAACTTCTTTGACAAGTCGAAGCTTATGCTATCTGTAAATGCTCGCGTTGCAACGTATCTGAACCGCGATGGTAACCTGGCCGTGTTCTCGTCCTCCAGAGTTATTCTCACGTCAGAGCGACCAGATTTAAGTAAACGCTTGCGTTATGCTAAAGACATGCTGCAGCAAATGGTGCGGACAACCGAGCAAAAGTAGTTAAGCTTGAGCTGCATCGTAGACTTATTGCTTACACGTAATTATAAATTCTATTGTCAATACTTTAGTAAGACTCCTTAAATGCTGTTAGTAAGAATGGAAACCCAAATGCTCACCGTAGAGTAAATTGCTCCACTGGCGACTGAAGGGCAGTTCAACTTTTGGTTTTGCTGATTTAGGTCAATTGATAAGGCACTTCATCTTTGTGGCCTTGTCCTCAGTTGTAAAGACCCGGTTTTGCTGGATTCTATATTGAGGTCGACTCATAGGTCTTATAAAAAACTTGAAAAGCGACACTGCGTATGATTTGAATCTCAAATTTCATTCATAAGGTTCAACAACACGACTTTGCTGAAGTTACGTTTCTCGACCCCGTCCAAACAAACTTCAGCGTATGTTTACTGACGAGAATGTTTAGCACCATTAAACGAAGGAGCAAAAAAATACTCGTGTATCAGGTGTAATGGCTGTCTTGAATGTGTCACAAGTGGTGAAAGAGGTGATGAAGGTTTCGTCTCACAGCAAACGAGTTTAGCAAACAAGAAAAGCTTCCTTATCACCATTTTATATTGCAGCTTTACAAACAGCAAACATGGTGTTGTGTCATCTCTGGAAACGCAAAATAAAAACTCGACGTCTATTATCGCTATTTTCATACAAATTTTTTAGAATGATGTAGAAATATATAGACAAATGCTAACCAACCAACATATGAACACCAACTGGTCAACATTTTTACCGAGCGGGCCATAATCAAGTTCAGACTTTCTGGGACAGTCAGGATAAAGCAGCTCGCCTTTAGCATCGTAAAAAAGGGCTGTTTTCCAATGGCAATGCCATTATACGTACAATACATGCATATATCAGTTATATACTCCGTGAGCCAATCGTCACTAACAGAAACGTCAGCCCACTACGGAATAAAGTCACTAGCCGACAGCCGTGTTAGTGATATAGCGCCGGTTTCGAACATTTCTATCATCGTTCCCGGCATTTTATCGGGTAGAGAACTAACTATCAGTCGAATATGCATCGTCATGGAATATGTCCCTATATGACGTAGCCATTGCTTGTGTTTACGGCCAGAGATTTCGTAATTTCATACTCAAATATATTTGAATAGCATTAGAAAACCTTCTTTTTGTAGGATACACCGCTGTCCTATTGATCGCGCATATTCGGCACCGAGTTTTTTCTAGCGGAAGAGCGTGCTCCGTTGTCAACCGGCACGTCACGTACTGCTTGGATCTCCACGCGGTAAGGAAATGATAGAACAATACAAGCCAGTCTTTTGTGGTCAGTGAACCAGCTTTTTCTCACTGTGGTCAGTACCCGGGGCAAGTACTCAAAACTTTGTCGTTAACGCTTCATCTCGAACCAATTTGTCAATTGTATCTTTTCGGCTTGTTTTTGTGGATATCACTTCTACTTTTTAGGTCGTTTTTTTAAAAGGGCATATAAAGACAATGGAGAATCAAAATGTCGCCTTCTCGAAATATTAGTAAAAACAAAACAGTTGGAAGGACAAAAAATAACGGCAGTTTTCGTTGAAGCCTAGGAATTCGTCGCAGACGTAAGTAACTGCAGCCATGGAGGTTCTACTAAGTAGAACCATGTAACAACCCTCCGGGGTTGGACACATTCACGTCATTTTACTTGTAGACCAATAACTAACATAACAAATCGATCAATGACGGACCTGGCCATCTCTCCGGCGGTGTTAGCCGTATGTGACCGCTTCGACGCCGCCAACGACCTCGTGCTCGAGCACGTTAACGCATTCCTGGACTTATCCCCCAAGTGGACTTTAATGCGTGCAGCATTAGCTGGACACTTGCACCTCGTACAACGGGTAAGTCGACGCAATCCGAAGAAGTTCCAGCGCTGCTGTCAAGAGGCCATGGATTCAGCCGCTGAGTTTGGCCACTTGGAGGTGGTGCAATGGCTACACACGAACCGTCGCGAGGGCTGTACGACGGACGCCATGGACATGGCAGCCTGTAACGGCCACTTAAAGATCGTTCAGTGGCTGCATAAGAACCGAACAGAGGGCTGCACTACCAACGCCATTGACTTTGCAGCGCAACTCGGCCACTTGGAGGTGGTGCAGTGGCTGCATTTCAATCGAAAGGAAGGAGCCACCCACTACGCTATCGACAATGCCGCAACGTACGGACACTTGGACGTGATCCAGTGGTTGTATGCACATCGAGATGAAGGATGTTCTCAGTCGGCGGTGGTGAACGCCATCAATGCAGGACACGACGACGTGGCCAAGTGGCTGGCAGCCAACTGTAAGAATATCTGTATGGGCAAGATAGGATTCGTTGAGTATTTGGCACGACGAGGCTACTGGGATGTCGCCGCTTTGAAGGACAAACACCCGTTTTTGAAAGAACTAGTCGACGAGCTGGTCCTCACGGATAGTGAAGAAGAAGATCAGCAAGAAAGCTTACGACAAGCGCAGGAGGGAGATTTTTTAAGGCGGTAGAGCACAGGCCCCTGCAGTTGCAAAACGTCGAGTACACTCGATATTCGAACAATCAACCGCTTACATCATTATCATAAACTAGACGGCCAAATGAGCAGGTGGTGCCTTTGAAGTGAAGCCGGGTACCAAACCGGCTGTCCCAAACAAGCCATCCCTGCCATGCAGAGAGCTCCGGTCGGAACGGACGGAATCATACGTACAAGTCTATGTTCAAATTCGAAGCCTTAAAACAACATCCTTGTCCATCCATCAGCAGCTTTTTCGAGTTTAAAAATGTCGTGATTTGCACTACGGAACACAATCTCTAGCGAATACATAAGATGCATATACAGAGCTCACTTGGACAAAGAAAAGAAAGATTCCTCTTCTCGCACACACTAGTGACCGTACATGGCCTGCGTGAGGCAGCGTCTTTCTGTGACCAAGGATTTGCTAGCAGTTGTATCTGTATTCGATTCATGACCATCGCTACCACTGTCTATTTCCGCCAATGTGTGTACAATGCATTCAACGAGAAGACTACGCATGAATGTTTGCGGAAGAAAAGCAGATGCAGCACCTGCTGAAATCGTAATGAGACTGCTTTTGCTCCCCAGAGCTTCAAGCACAATGCTCCAACATTAGGAAATGAGTTCTCGACGAATTAAAAAGGGGGGGGGGTATCGTCATGCATTTTACTTCTCCTCGTTGCTATACGCTACTTTTTCGGGCAGCAATAAGCATGAGTTGTCACTGATTTCAGTCTCATTGTAAATGAAACACTGCCTCGACAGTCAATTGGTACATTTCATTGGTAGTACGAAAGATGATGCTCGCAAACGTGTGTTGAAGACCTCGAGTTCCACTCGTGTCAATGTCACTAAAAGTTGGATCGTACGACGAAAGAGTAGTATGCTACGACCTTTTCTTCACTTTTGGGCAACTGTTGAATCCTGTAACGACTGCATTTTCATGTTATTAGGATTCGCTTGAAATGGTAGTGTTGGTAGTTGGGTGAAATGTTGTGGATAAGGAGCAAAGCAAGCTCGAGGATGCAGGAAAATTGGAGAAGATGTGGTTGAACTCAGAAAAACGTTGGGGGCCGCTTTGTGCAGCATCCCAGCGGTTGCGGTGAGATAAAATGCACACGACAAGTTGTGAACCTCTGATTATGTCCTTAGATGATGAGATCATCTAAGAATCTCATCAGCGTCTAAGGACATAACCAGAGGTTCACAACTGGTGCTCATTCTGATGACCCTGGAAGAGCGCTTCCACTTTTTTTACTTCGTCTACGTACTAGGAGGATAAAATGTATAAACCTCTTTGCCAAGTCTTTGCCAACTCTATCGATGGCTCAATGACGGCCATTGTCAAGCTGATGCTTGGCCGGCGATGAGCTGATGTCGTCAGCTCGAAAAGGCAGAGTTGCGAAAGGAACCGTCATACAAATGCTATTACAGCATCGGCAGTCGCGAATCGCAAGGTTCGTCATTGATGGATCCTAGTGTGACACGATTGATGACTTCCGTCAACCACGTGATTTGGGCTATGAGATTTGTACTTATCACGCACGAGCGACGCTCATCGGATGACCCGTTCGCTTTGCCGGTATCAAGTGACTCGCCACGAGGTGTGTATGGGGATTACTACGAGACCGAGACGTACTGACCTACGAACGGATGGGCACTACAACTGATGCCCATGGCCACGAACTCACCTACCATACACTTCAGTCGATTGAAAGACCCGAGTGGCCAGCTACTCCTGGAATGCTACGTCAGAATACAGCATCGTGCTACTTGTACCGTCGTCACAAACGTACCAACAAGACGGAGATATTTCTCTGGGGATCGATATCCAACTTTGGTTCCGATCCAGCAAAAGCCATCCATTTCACAACTGCCAATACCTGGCTCCATGTTGTTCTCAGTCCCCGAGGTGGCCATGCAAAGAAATTCAGTGCGCTCATGGACGAAGCCGACTGCCACCAGTGGTTGCCCTCGAGGTAACGTTACGACTGCTTGCCATGTACGCATCGCTATGTCTGAGTGAAGCATGGTCTGTCACGTCTGCGCGCGAAAGCCAAAGCTGGGCTCCTATCCTCTTTGTTTAGTCTGTCCTAGGCGCTTTTACTGCACTACTTGTCAAACGTGTTTGCGTTGATGATGCCCGTTTGATGATACTTGGCTAGACTGTCTGTGTAGAGTGCTCTGGGTTGCGCCGATCCAAGAAGTGACTGTTCTGCGCACTTTTGCAAGAAAGTCACGGGCAAAACGCACCTTGGCTAGTCCCCTCGAAATTTTACAATAGCAAGAACATTCTGACTGTAGTTCACACGTGAGCTCTATGGTACTAGCAACAACATCTACTGGTAGATTGTCTGGACAGCTACTGCACCACTACTAGAGTGCTGTTGATGTTCAAGCAATAGGTGGTGAACACGGTTAGTGACGCAGCGATAACGGTATTACGCTTTCAGCTGGAAGGTATCTTCGGGGAGTTTAGTGCCATTGCATATATGCTTTCACGCTGCAAATTACGTTGTGTGCTCTTTTGCCTTTGAGTCAGCTGATTAGCGTGCCGCAACGAACGTGCACCGAGTTTGATGGTGAAGGAGTTCGATGGACCACTGTAACGTCCATCGCCCTTGTAGAGCCAGGCACGCTACGATGTAAGCCGTTTTCTGAGTGGTAAGCGCTCGTGCTTGATGCGAAATCACGTAGCTCAACGATAAAACAATCAGGACTTGACACTTAAAAAGGGTCCCACGACGGAAACGCTCACTACACTATTTTGCTGCTACGCATACAGTGAAAAGCGTGGCACAGTCAAATGACCACGTTTGGCCTGGATCGCTGTCCGCAGATTAAACTCACGCCCGGGGATCGCGCGCTGTACGATTGTGCCACAAAGAAGTTTTTGCAGGGCACGGTGGCCGAGCGAGCCAAGTTCAATCCAAAGAACATAGACTCACAGCAGTGGGCGTTCGTCAAGCGCCAAAAAGAGGTTAGCGTCTTCAACAACATATCTGGATCAACAAACCAGTCGATAGTCGTTATGGTCGGCACAGGTCTGATTGACGGTCGCCTGGAAGACGTCATGGGTGGACTTTACTGTGACACGACGAATGATTTCCGCACCACCACCGTGCTTTTAGGCTATGACCTCAAAGACGGATCGGTACTCAACGCGCACGAGCGACGCTCATCGGATGACCCGTTCCGCTTTGCCGGTATCAAGTGGTTCGCCACGAGGTGTGTATGGGGATTACTACGAGACCGAGACGTACTGACCTACGAACGGATGGGCACTACAACTGATGCCCATGGCCACGAACTCACCTACCATACACTTCAGTCGATTGAAAGACCCGAGTGGCCAGCTACTCCTGGAATGCTACGTCAGAATACAGCATCGTGCTACTTGTACCGTCGTCACAAACGTACCAACAAGACGGAGATATTTCTCTGGGGATCGATATCCAACTTTGGTTCCGATCCAGCAAAAGCCATCCATTTCACAACTGCCAATACCTGGCTCCATGTTGTTCTCAGTCCCCGAGGTGGCCATGCAAAGAAATTCAGTGCGCTCATGGACAAAGCCGACTGCCACCAGTGGTTGCCCTCAAGGTAGCGTTATGACTGCTTGCCATGTACGCATCGCTATCTCAACACAAAGCTAACGTTTGATCTGTCTTGTCTGAGTGAAGCATGGTCTGTCACGTCTGCGCGCGAAAGCCAAAGCTGGGCTCCTATCCTCTTTGTTTAGGCTGTCACCAGGTACGTTAACTGCACGACTTGCCAAACGTGTTTGTGGTGGGTGACGGCACTCACGCCCGTTTGATGAAACTTGGCTAGACTGTCTGTAAAGAGTGCTCTGAGAAGCACCAAATTTTCAGACTAAACAAGTCCGGTCGAGCCCAGAAGCGACTATTCTGCGCAGTGTGCATCAAGAACGTCACGGGCAAAACGCACCTTGGACCCAGAACTAGTCCCATCGAATCGTGTTACGACACGAGCGAGTGCTCGGCGATCGGTACACACAGCATGAGGAGCAGCAGTAGACAAAGCATTTGCAGCCGTTTTTTCAGCCGTACAGTCAACTTCAAGCATCCACCCGATGTATTTCGCCCGTGTCTATTGCCTTTAGACGACGAAGCACCCATAGAATTGAGTCTGGACTGGTAAAGGTTGCCTCCGTGGCACACGCGTGCTCGCAAACTTAGCAGTCAATATATGCGATATGGTACATGTATTACATGTACACGGTAAATTAGAACGTCAATCTCCTGATCTACAAGTTGTCAGAAGTCCAGCCGTACGCAATCAAGAGGAAGTACAAGGAAGAATCGAGACTTGAATACAAGGGAGCAGATCAATCACACGAGAAATCAAAAGATGTGGGGAATGAATGGCTGATTATGTCGCAAAAGGCAAGTCGAACGATCGAGTGTGCAATATCGACTGTCTTGGAACTTGAGGCGTCCACTCTTTCTAAAGCTCAGTAGATATTCGGATATCGATAGCGAGCAAAACGTACAGTCAACAACAGCACCTGACAAGCCTTTCGTGCTTGGTATATTCAGATGTTAACCTGCTCTCATTGTTAAAGCTTGGGTCCAAGTCGTTCCAAAACCGATCGCTTTTTGGCCTGCGGCTCGCCGGATCCCTTGCCTCCACGATCATCGCTTTTCTTTCGAGAGGGCTTCTTTCGGTCATTTCCACCACTTCTTCTTTCGCCCTCCACCTCAATCCGTCGCTTATCACCATCACCACTTGCAGCGCCACCACCACCACCGCCGCCGCCACCACCACCGCCACCTCCACGACGACGATTTCTACCACCGCGTGAGCCACGAGAAGATCCGGGCGTTGTCGTAACTACGCGTCCACTGCCTCCGCCACCCGAGCTTTTCTCGCTACGACGCTCGCGTTCCTTCTCAGCACTGCGACGTCGTTTCCGATCACCCCCGACGGTCGTGTCGTCGTTTGCAGCATCGCGTTTACGCTTTCCTTCACGTTCTTTGCGGTCACGAGGACGATCCCGTTCTCGATCTTGGGTTTTCTCGCGATCACGGGGTCGGTCTTTTTCACACATACGATCGCGATCGCGGTCACGAATACGGTCGCGATCACGTCCTCGATCGCGATTGCCTCGGTCGCGGTTGCCTCTGTCTTCATCACGGTCGCGGTTTCCACCGTTACTGCGATCTTTCGCACGAGATAAGGATGAACTCTTGTCCTCTCCGCGCTTCCTCGATGACTCCGTACGTCGCCGAGACGATTCTCGAGATGACCCACGACGGGAATGCGAGCGCGAGCGACTACGACGACTTCGAGATGAGGAACCCTCTCGTTTTTTTGACGTCGAGCCACGATCGCGATCGCGTTCGCGATCGGTGCGACTAAGAGCTGTGTCATGCTTTCGAGACGAGGAGCGGCTGTCATTGCGACCATCACCTTTTTTTTCATCTGAGCCACCACCACAAGATCTCTTATCATCATTAGTCTTGGAATCTTTGCGTGTCATACTTTCATCACTTTTCTTACGGCCCAGCGTTATAGGAGTCGTCGAGCGGGGAGTCTCATTGTCACTTAGCATATCGTCATCCATCGGTTCAGCCAAAAAGTCAAGGTCAATAGCAGGCGCCGCAACCTGATCCAGCTTGACGTCCTTAACCGTGCTTTCTTGTTTCTTCTTCTCTTCTTTTGGCATCCTGTCCTTATCACTAGAGTCTCTGCTGGAGTCCTTGTTAAAGTCCTTCTTAGCATTCTTGTAAGAGTCCTTCCTAGCATCCTTGTTAGAGTCCTTCCTAGCATCCTTGTTAGAGTCCTTCCTAGCATCCTTGTTAGAGTCCTTTCTAGCGTCTTTGTTAGAGTCCTTCCTGGTGTCCTTGTTAGAGTCCTTCCTGGTGTCCTTGTTAGAGTCCTTCCTAGTGTCCTTGTTAGAGTCCCTCGTGGTGTCCTTGTTAGAGTCCCTCGTGGTGTCCCTGTTATAGTCCTTCCTGACGTCCTTGCCGGCGTCCTCCTTCCTGAAGTCCTTGCTGGCGTCCTCCTTCCTGGCGTCTTTGCTGGCGTCCTTATGGGTACCTCTGTTTGCGACTTTGTTGGTGTTTTTGGTTACGTCCTTATTGGAGTCTCTATTAATGTCATCGCGACTGCTGCCGCTTTTGTGCTCGCGATGATGGCGGTTGCGACTTGTACTGCGTGACCGGCGAGAGGAAGATGCACGCGAGGAGCTTGCATGTTCACGAGTCTTTTTGTCGTGCCTAGAGCGAGAATTGCTACGGCTACGTGCCGCCTTGCGACTACGGCTCCGACTACGCTTGCTGCGTTCTCGGTTACCGCTGCGTGCTCCTCGCGATTCCTTCCCGTCACCGCGACGCGATCCCTGTTGATCCTTCCCGTCACCACCGCGATGATCGCGCTCACTCGTTCCATCACGGCCAGTCGAGCGGCCCCGTGTACGTGACCGATCCCTGTCACGAGAAGTAGAGCGGTCGCGGCGTCGGTCATCATCGCGACCACCACGAGACCAGCGATCTCCTCCACGGCCTCCAAATGGCGGCATCGGTCCATCAAACCACGGCGGTGGAGGTCCAAAGTAGTCTGGGTGTCCAGGTGGAGGCCCAAAGTAATCGGGCCCAGGACCACCAAAGTATCCCGCAGGCGGCATTCCACGGCCCCCGCGGCCTCGGCCACCACCGCGACCACCCTTCATGGCGCCACGGGGCCCACCAGGCCCTGGGAATGGACCATCAAACCACGGTCCAGGCGGACCATCAAACCATGGTCTAGGTTGCCCACGGGGAGGTCCATCAAACCACGGACCATGGGGAGCATTGAAGCCCAATGGGGGACCACGAGGGCCGTCGGGGCCCCACGGCATTTTGTGAACAGGAGGCCCTTGACTAGAAGGCAAGCCTTGCGGTCCTAGGCTGGGTGAGCTCTTGTCTACGTTTTCGGTTGATTGGCCACCACCATTAGACGACGCATCGCTTGTCTGCCGCGACGGGCCATCGGTAACTTCGCCCACTTTAGCTGCAACCTTATCGTCTTTAGGAAGTGGGGGAGGATGCAGAGGCTGTGGGGGAGACACTGACAAAGGCGTAGCTGATTTTTGCGGTGAAGAAGCATCTTCGTTCTCGTCCCCATCGCCAAAAATGTCGCCACCAAACTCATCCTCTTCTTCTTCCTCACCGTCACCTTTCTTACCCTTCTTGATTTCCAGAGTAGCATCTGCACTGTCGCCAGAGCGACGCGCACCTGAGTTTGCAGTTTGTTCTGCGGCTTTCTGTTTAGCCAGCGCCTTCTCCTCAGCTTCCTTAACTAACTGTTCCCGCTCTTGTTGCTCGGTACGTGCACGCCTCAAAAACTCGTCCACTGAAGTACGTAGCACTTTGTTCGGCAGTAGCTTCTCAGGCGACATGTTGTTTGTGTTGCACAACGGACATGTAAGCTTGTGCTCAATCAGCGCACTGCGAAGGCACTCATCACATGTGGACTGGCACGCATACAGAATGTTAGTCACCACAGACAACCACATTAGTGCAAAGGACAGGAACATGGCCGTCGGTGCTTACCTCTTGGCAGCACGGAATAAGCACAGCGTCGTTCATGAGCCGTCTGCAAAGGGGACATGCCAAATGCTCGGGTGGATTCGAGATGAATTGATCCAAGGTGGCCGAGCCGCCCGACCGGGCCATTAATTTAGAGAAGTTTTTATTCTGTGGTTCTATCACAGCTAGCCCGCCCCATGGCGCATTCACTACCGTTTTGCCCGCACCTACGGGAATTTCGCTAGGATCGTTCACGGCCTTCATGAAAGACTTGGGAATGCCAGTTTTCTTTTTCACACGGTGCTGGTCAAACTCCGGATCCCCATTCGTAGGGCAATTTTGGATGTAATGGCCGGGCGTGCCACATCGATAGCACACATAGTTGGACGGCGGGTCGCCTAACAAGTTGGGACCACCAGAGGCTCCAGGTCCTGTGCCACGTCCTCCGCCTCTTCCACTCGTCACTCCTCCTCGACCGCCAAAGTCTCCACCGCGTCCGCCTCGGCCAAATCCTCGTCCGCCAGCACCTCCATTTCCTCGTCCGCTTGTCCCTTCTCCACTTGGTCCATTGGCCGAGTAGTAGTTCATTACATTATTGGCGTTGCTGCCACTGGAAGCTGTCCATGTCTTATTTCCTAATCTGGATCCACGTATATCTTCTGCTTGTTCATGAATAGACTGCAATGCAGCCATTTCATCTTCCATTGTCTGTGCACCTGCAGCTACATTGTCCGTATTCAACGAAAGTGTAGCCATTCTGTAAGCAAAAAAAGTAATTATTGAAGTCATTACCCAAAAAGTGAGTCAGTAAAAAGCTCTCCTCTCTCTCTATAATAAATTATTCCCAAGTAGCATATATGTAGCCACGTACGGCAAAGTTGGGGTAGGTCCTACTGGCGATGGACCGACCATTGCTGCGACTGGTGGTGACATTTGAATTGCTGCAGCTGCTGCAGTGGCTGCAGCAATAGCCGCTTCATGCTTCATACGAGCAAGTAATCCACTACCTGGTTGTTTGCTAGGAATACGTTTCACGGTGACGCTTGTATTTCGAGGCAATTGCGTGTTCTCATCGTCATAAATTTTGCCGTTCTGAGCGTCAGTGATTACGAGATCAAAGTCCAGTCCTTTAGCTAATTTCTTCTTCTCGACAATAGCTTTTTTCAGGTCTAAAACACGAATGACAGCGCCTGGAAACGTCACGGTATCAAATTCCTTGGCCGACTTGAACTTGAAATGAATCGACATAATTGAAAAGATTCAAGAGGTTGTAGAGAGTACTTTTTAGCTACAGATGAATGTTTAGACGGCGAGCTACACGATGAGCCTATGCTGGAGACTTCAATCGACGTGACAGACACGCAATGGCGTCGAGAAGATGCGCTTTGACGTGGCGTTTCTTGAACTGGTTGGTCAATGCGATGAGAGGGGGCCATTAAATTGAATACCTGTAAAACTTAATATCGTTTATCTTGGAAAATGTAAAGTGAATTCATTGACAATGTAAAATTGAGTATAATGGGTGGTCGCAAAAAAGAATGGATTCTTAAAATCTATACTCAGAATTCACAGTCAGTTCGGCTTGCTTTCCTGCAAGATCGTTTAATGGTGTGGCTTACGTATCATTCGTGCAAAATAGTACTTCCGCACAGGCGATTATTTTACTATCACAAGTCATACATATGATATGGCAGCTCAAAGAGTATATTTCCATGCGTTGCGTGTCTTCGTCTTGAGCGGCTTCAGGCTGTACGAGATCTTGATGTGTTTGTAACTACATACTGTAGATGACATTCATTTGCTTCTTGTAAGCTATACGCAACACGGTGAAAATTTGTCCTCTTGTAAACAACGTTCATATTTTTGAGCCTGCAAATAAGAGTTGCAACTGGCACGTCGTCAGTTCAAAGCACGCACCTTCTCGACATCTGCAAAAACCATTACTGAACAGACAACGGCCGGGTCACTTTCTTCTGTACTAGTCTCACTACGTGCGGGTGCTGCAATCGTCAGCTCTTCCGGACAAAGAGCCTCGATAAATGCTTCAGAGCACCATAATCCTCAAGCTGACGTCACCAAGCTCGTGACGACAGTGATGTCATCCATCTTGCCACCACGATACTCATAGCCTGCCTAGTGCGCTGCGACCGCAAACGGGTCTCCATCTTAGTACATTTAGCAGCCTCGTGCGCAGTGTGAGCGATACACGACGCGACCTTCTTCATACTGTGCAAGTCAAGCTCTGGCGTAAATGGCAATACCGTGTCCAAGAGACTTGCAATTTGCTTTGGAAATAAATTATCAAAGCTGCCGCGTAGTACCAAAAAAAAATAAAACATCGTCAACGTATTCCATGCTCACACAAGGAATAGACCAGCAACGTACAGTCCGTCCGTCCCTAGCACTATCACGTCGCCTTCCTGTGTCTCGACATCGTAGACTTCGCCCATCTCCGGCTACAACAGCAAAAACATCACGTTAATAACCAGATCAAATAGCAACTAGACATCTTAGTGTAATGAAAAGACTTACTTCATCTCCGTTTGCACCAAAACCAAGTTGATATGGACAGTTAAAGTAATGGCATTGACTCGATGTCTCATGGACGATCTGCCACCTCAAAGCACCTCCCACTTTGTCGTCCGTATGTAACCGTCACAATATAAAGCCCGAGTCACCCAAATTGATCGCCCGTAATGACAAATCTACATGTAATACATCAAAGTCCACCATCAGTCAGAATCTGTATCCATTTAAATCAAACAAGACGAATAAATTACCCTCCAGTTGTACAATACATGCCGTGGAGCTACCGAGACACTTTTCATCCAATCATCACATCGTAAAAACTCTTTTTGTCCAATCAGATTTCAAACTTCCATACAAACCTTTGCATTGCGATGTGCCACCGTCAGCACTTGCAATGGCGTAAGCGTCTTGTCAGCCATCGCCACCACTCGCTCGGCCGAGTTCTTGAGTTTCCGCGCATACTCGCCGGAATCAATACCCTACCATACTGTCTCGTTATCGAACGCCGTAAAAAAACCCAGTTAATTTACAAATAAATTACTTTGCGGGCCCAGCCACCGACACCGTCCGCGACGCCGACAGTATCACCGCTTATAAACCAGGCATCCTCTCCACCTGTAGCGCGCTTCTGTGGATGTGGAAGCCCACAAGCGCTCGACTCTAGACGCAACGTAGGACGTCGCTGCCGCTGTATTCTCATACGACGGGCCAAGACGCCTTTTCTCCACAAGCCATTATTACTCGGTACTAGTCGTCGTGTCATTTAAGTGTAATTTATCAGGGTACGTAAGCTAACGACTGCAATAAATATAAAACCCGTTTTACGAATACGTAATAAAACCGTTATAACACAATTGTAACCTCCCTGTCAAATCCGTTCGAGCAATTATAACCAGTCAGTCTTCATGCAGCAGCCCCCGATCATCGACGTGATCGACTTGGTCGACGTTACGGATGACAATATCATTGAAAATCGTAAACGCAGTCGTGAATCATCATCTGAACCACGTCGTACTCATCGTAAGACTGAAAGTCGTGTTTTTTTTGGTGAAGTAATGGCTCAGGAACGTGAAATGGAACGTCTTCACTATGAAATGAGTCGTCAACAGCTTCAATCGAGTTCTGTACAGCTACGTAAAGGGGAGACAATTATAGAATCATCAGCTATACGATCGACACAGAAACGGACGGAAAAACGACGTAGTGCACGTCAAAATTTACGACGTAAGAGAAGTTCATGCTCTTCATCAGTTGAGAAGAAAGTATCTTTTCTAAAGGAAAAGGGATTAAAACGAAAGGTTTCAAGGGATCAAGAGATGGTTTTGGATGTGGTATTGCATTCAACAGCTTGGCGTCATGTCAAGTTGAAAGATGCACCGAGTAATCTCTTACCAGATCGAAACGATTTGTTGCAGCCTTTTGCAATTGAGATGACAGAGATTTCATTAGATGAGTTTGATGAACATGTAAAGAGGACATGTTATGTATCAATGGAGTTTCTCAAGCCGAAAGTATTGACCATGACGTCGGGGACGTTAGGGGAGGTAAGAGGGAGAGAGAGAGAGACTGATTGATTTTGGAGCTAATTTGTTTATTTTATAGGCTCGTGACATGATGCAAATGGATGAAAGAGTGCGTGCAGTGATTGACGAAGCGACGCCGTTGATTAAAAAGTGTCATACAGCGAGGAGGAAAGCCATTATTGCCAACACTCGACAGCAGATTGCGGCGTACTTAGAAGATCGACCAGTTGTTCGTGCGAAGATATTGTCGGCGATTGTTGGTACGACAGGATAGATGGAGAGGTTAGTGTGGTGTGCTGAATCCAAAACTGATGACACGTCGTGGGTTTTGTTGGTATGACAGGCCTCCCACTTCAAATCTCGCGGCTTGAAGAGGTTGCTGCGCGAAGGTTGCTTCGAGATGCTGAGTTCATGCTCGATAGCGAAAACCGTCCCCACTACTCAGTTGGACGAAGCGAGTCAGGTTACTCTGAGCAAGTGTACCCGAGAACAGAGACATATCTCAGGAAAATAGCTCCGCTCCCGCGCTCAACGACTTGCATGCTGGTTTGGGGAACGCACCGAGTCGAGGATGACCCGATCATTCGTTTTGTGCCGTACTTTAGTGCTAGAAGTAACGTCAAGTCGGAGGAGCCTCAAGTTGGCACCATGGATCCTTGCCAGGATACACTAGTAGGTATGGATGATGAGGTGAAGGAGTTTATATTGCGGTATGTGGTGAGTGTTTGCGGGAGTGACCAGAGCGTTTTCGACGCACTTCAACGAATTGGTGCATTTGCACAACCTTTTGCAAATTATTGCGATATCCTTGACCGTGAAACTCGAGTGCAACTATGGAAGCGGCATTTACACGAATTGGAAGGGCAGCAAAACAGCAATGACATTTCTGCATATAGAAAACGTGTACTAGCCAGTATTCTTGATGAGTGCCGCGCATTGCAGGCTGGGACGCACCTGCGTGACCGGTTGAAGCCACTTCCGACGCACGTGATTTTAAACTATCTGCAACATGGTGAAGAGTTAGGTGTGCGAGGTGCTCCATCGGAGCAATATAGAGAACTGGCAATCAAGTATCAAGATTTCTTCTGCCGTCGATGTTGCGTTTACAGCTGTAGAAACCATGGCCGTGGACAGCCATTTCCAATCGTGCGTGTTGATCCACGCTACCCAGTGGTCAAGGCTACTCTAAAACTATGGCGACGAGTCGAAGAAGAACAACTGCAATCTATAGAAGATACTGGTCTAGAAACGGATGTCGAAGAAACTTTTGAAGCTTGTGAGCCAGTGCCCGAGCTAGCGGCCACTACTGACTCTTCTGTAGCGACAGAAATGCAACAGACTCGTGATGCGACAAATACGGTTGCCGGTGAATTTACGCGAAGATCGCTACGTGCTCAAACGGCCGCAAGTACAATGGCGTCATCGAAACTGCTTCGCGTTCACACGAAAAAAATGGTGCGTTCCAAGACAACAGATGTGTCGGAATATTTAGGTTTGGATGGCGCTTACGAAGCGATCACGCATGATAAAAAGTTGGCGATATTTTCTACCGACTTTTGTTGTGGGTCTCATTGCTCGAAGGCTGCATTGGAATCGATCCAACGTGAAAAAAGCCATGGTTGTAGCTACACAACGCGAGACAAGCCGTGGAGAGGGTCAGAAATTACTTTGCTGAAAAAGCTGGTGAAATGTGTTGGTGTAAACTCGTGCGCCTTGGCGGCGCTGCTTGCCACACGAAGTTGCACTGAAATTGCTGATTTCTTGCGCCAACGCAAAAGATTAGCGCAAGATGATCTTGACGAGCTTGTCTTAGTGCGAAGTGGTGTTTGCGGGCGAAACCGAGAGAAAAGCAATGGTGTTCTCGGTAACAGTTACGAGCATCTTTGTCGTACACGCTCTCAGCGAATGAAGGACCGCGGTGCAAATCATGAGTTTGTTCCGTGCAACCATGATGGCGGGTCTTGCGATTCAGCGCAGTGTTCGTGCATGCGCCGCGACCACTATTGCGAAAAGTCATGTGGCTGCTCCCCAGATTGCTCCAATCGTTTTCCGGGGTGCCATTGTGAAGTGGGCCAGTGTCAAACTTCAAAGTGTCCTTGCTATTTTGCTGCACGGGAATGCGACCCAGATGTTTGTACCTCATGCGGTGCTAGTGAACTTCCAGTTGTCATGGCTGCTGAAGGAAGCAAAGGTAAAACCGTGGCTCAGCTCAAAATCTGCGGAAATGTTAACATTTTGCGCGGTGACATGCGTAAGATTGGGGTTTCGGCGTCAGCTACCCATGGTTGGGGAGCATACGCCTTAGAGAATGTGAAGAAGGGTGAGTTCATGTATGAGTACACTGGATCACTGTTATCTCAAGATGAAGCCGAACGGCGAGGCAACGTATACGACAAAACGACAATTAGTTTCTTGTTCGACTTGACCGAAGACTCGGTTGTGGATGCAACGCGCAAGGGCAACAAAAGCAAGTTTGCAAATCACGACTCGGCAGATCCGAAATGCTTTGCCAGGATTATGCATGTTAATGGCGACCATCGCATTGGAATTTATGCGAAAGAAGACGTCGCAGCTGGGGACGAGTTGTTTTTCGACTACGGATACAGTGGAGTCATTCCTGACTGGAGTCAAGCACGTATCGGATCTAGCAAAGATGCTACGCCAATCGAAGAAAGTGACGACAGTAAAACCAATTTAATCGACGAAAAGGAAGAACACAAACTGTGAAGCATTTGGTGGAGCGGTAGCAAGTCACGATAATTCAAGGCGTCAAGATCCGTTTCCTGCACTCGTGCAGCGCACCAGTTCTAGAGGCCTTTTTAAAGCGCAATGTCAAATGTTGTAAGGAATCTAACGCTTTTAGCAAAGAATACGAGTTGGAAGTGGGTTCGCCATCTAGAAGAAAAAAACGACTTACAGCTTATGGAGCCCGTCAACGTCACAGCCTGAGGAACCGGTACAACAATTGGTACTATAAATATGATGCTACTCTGATTGACTACTATAATGATCGAGCTTATAAACTAGTTTTGAGCTTGAAAATAATTTAGTATTATACATATAGTAGTTTCTTAACATCGAACAAAGTATTCATCAAATGTAATAGTTTTTTAATTCAAGTATTTGCAATTATATACCGTTTATAGGCAGCAGCAGTATTAGTACTTTTCAAAACATATTAATACACAAGACCCAAGCACAAAAAGATACTTAACTAGCTACGAGTTGATTTTCTCGCGGTATTGATCGACAACAACCTGCAAAAGTATCTTGTTCTTTTTGCCCTTCATGACTTTTTTGTATTGCGTCAAACTCTTGATCATCGTCTTGGTCGTGAACGACATAGTAGGGACGTTTTTCTTGAGCATCAGTAGTAACAACTCGGTAAAAGCTTTAGACATTTCATCCTTATAGCTGCAGCTCACGGCGAGCCACTCCACAAGCAAATCGTAGCCCCTTTTTCCCTCGAATCTCGATTGCATCTCTTTCTTGAGCTGCGCATGAGTTAAACTCGCGTCCAGTACGAACAGCGCATGTACTCGATCCTCTACAGTCTTGACATCTTTTCGACTGATAGTTAGAAAACTTTCTAAATGGTCAGCTGATGTGGCACACATATCACCCCCACAATGTTTCTTGGTAGCCATTAAAATGACTTCCGAGACGACACAACTTTCGGCCAAAGCTGGCAACGTACGCAATGCAATGCGGGCATCGTGGGCGGCGTCCATGGGATCATGAGATAGTGGTAGGTGGCCAAATTGTTGTACGTAAGCTTCTGTCTGTTGATGATACTCGATCACTAGCGTCTTCACGGCCTCAAGCTGCAGAACGAGCACGCTCTTGAGCATTTGGGCTGGAGAGCTCATGCTTGCTAAATGTATGGTGCTGGAAAAAAGTAGAGACTGCTAAAACTGCTAAAAGGCATAAGACGCATTGGAGAGCATTGTAAACGATTAGCCGAAATACTCTTTATTTGCTAGTATGTATGAATGTATGCGGAAGGTACTCGTATAATTAGGTGTACTATTTATATTGGAAGGACTAAAATAAAGGACCAATATAAAGCTTGGAAGGTCCGCTCGGATATGCGACGGGCAAGTATGTTACGACATATGATGTTTGGTCAGTCTCGCTGGACGACATCTACCGTTGATAAATAAATGATCTGACATTCTATATAGCCTCATCTTGAAGTTCTTACCACTTCGTGAGACCACTATGTACATTGTACTTTATGATCGATTCCCACGGGCTTGAGACCTTTTGCAGGGAACATGTCACAACTAACCAAAACCGTGACCATGTTGTTGCTGTGACAATCATCGTCACGCTATCATGAACGTATGCTATCGGGGTGTCGACGGACTTCATTCGCATTCCATGCTTCCGTTTTGATGAATGATGGTAGCGTCCTTCTGCCCTCCCATGCTTGTTGCATAGGATTATCATAGCAAATAAAGCCGACGACGCATTGCGATTTGTCCCGGTCGCTCGCCGTTCAGCGGTAGTATGTGTGTTGCATGTCCCTCGTCCTGAATAATTGAGATAGTCAAGATTTGCGATGTTGTGGGACTCACTGCAGGCTGCAAATTGCATTACGATGCAGCTGACTTGGCGGCTTGCCTATCCATGTCAAATTTTATGGCTTCAAGGCGTTCGCTTCGAGTGAACGCTGCCGTGGAGCAAAGGTCTGTGTGAAGACACTGACAGGCAGTAGTGCTCGGTGCTCAATCGAAGGCTCAATGCCGAGGCGCGAGAGCCATTTATTCAGTTGCACAAGAAACAGCTGCAAGCGCGTATTCAATAGCTTGTGTTGCATGAGACGACCAAGGAGCACCAGCTGAGAAATTTGTTAAGTCAAAAAAATTCCTGTCGGCGATCGTTGGCTGTCAACGTAAACGTCCATGGGGGCGCCACTTTGTCGTTCTCCTCAGGATTTGGGAGTCATCTTTACCGAATCTACGCGGACATCAGCTAGTAGGCGACGCTGAAATGGCAAAGGGACATTTAACAGAGCCCATTCGGATCGTATTTGATTACTAAGAGTAACAAGTGTCAATGCGTCACATAGGGTGGCGCTCAAGTCATGTCGCTGGTATCTTGAGATACCCTCGAGAGTATGTACATGCAGTACATTGAGAAGAAGTGCAAAACCCATAATATGGATAGCAATAACAGTACCAACAAAAATGGGCCCCGCACGGTTCACCCCATAGGTGCTACGTTGGAACCGTCATGTGGCGTCGTCTTGTTTAAGGTATATCAAAGTCAAGCTGTAACTCATCGGTTGGAGACAGTCTCAGGCTGATGATCTTTTATCTAGCATAACCTTGCGATCAGCCAGCGTTTCTGTCAGCTACCGACTTCGATCTATCCGGTGTTGGGCTGCGATAGACTTATGGGGTGCCAATACGTATAGCTGGATAGGCTCTCTTAGCTAAAGGTCAGTTGGAATCTGCATGGTCTTCCATGCCCGCGCAATACAACAAATGCGATTGCAATCACGCGATCTCCAATCTCTCGGTGCTCATGAAGTGGAAGGCGCGGAGGAATCGTCTGGGCTGACGCCGCGTAGGGCACGCCAGCTAACTTAGCATCCTTTCAAAAATTGGGCAACATTACGGCTAGGTGAACGTGGCGGCGAGGTATAGAAACGCTAAGTAGTCGGCCGTTGAGGTGGAGATAGGTATGGTCTTCTTTTGATTTAAATCACCGACAGTTACGCTGGTCAACTGAAGATGCAGAAGGCGCCGGTATCGCTTAGAGGCTTCTTGCAACGTGGCGCCAGTTTTTAGATGCGTAAATAAATCAGCGCTTGCTCGCAGCCCTACTGTTTCATCTCAAAAGCCTGACTAAGCTGCGTTTTCAATCCCCTCAAATTTGTCGTGCTGCACACCTGCTGGCCCGAGCTCACCCAAAGTCTCAGCGAGTTACTGAAGTCTGCTACAACTGTTAGTGACACTCGCCGCAGAAAACAGCCGAGTGCAGAAAAGTATCGGCATCGATCCAAATCCTTTGATCGAATGCGCTGTGATAGGAATCCGATAGCAGGGAAAGTCAAACTTTGCGCCGGCTGGCTGACGTTAACTCGAGTGCCCGTCCAGCCTGAAAATCTCTGGCATTTGCGAATTTACACTTGAACACAGAAGGCACTAGAAACCTGTGTAATAGATCATAGATCGTAGCAGTACATGTCAATAGAAAAGATGGACCCTCACCCGTGGATCATGACCACAAACGTCGAGGAAAGAATGATGCAGCAGATCGACGATAAGAAGCGCCAGCTCATGACCAGTAGCAGCCCTATCATCAACCTGTCAAACACTGCGTCGACCATCGCAACCACTCCGTTCCTCCCATCTATCGGCAATATCAGTCCGGTCAACAACACCATGACCACCCGGTTCCCGATCGTCGGAAGAAGCAGTCTCCTGACTCCTTTGAAACTCGAGTATTGTAGGTTCCAGGGCTGCGCTAACTTTGGCAAGATGCAGGGCTACTGCCATGACCACATACATGGGCGACCGGCCCCACACTTCCCGTCTCCGTCTCAAACCCCATTCGTGCAGACCACTAACCCACTTCCAAGCCACGTGCTCCCGCCTTCAATTTCCCAGCCACAGTATCTACCGGCATTGCGGACGATGGTGCCTACTCGGCCCCGACGAACGGAGCATCGTCAGCGAGTCTCCGTCTCGGCTTATACGAGCTACGACATGTCAAGGCAGCCCGGCAGCCCCATGTACACTACTTCAGGGGTGACTTTCGGCACACAGCATCCGATCTACACAGAGCATGCGACGTTCCTGTCGGCTCCGTTGTCCAAGAAACCTCGTGTTGTTGCTAGCCCTACACAGTCCACCGGAAGCACTAGTAGCTACAGACCAACAGCCAAGTGTCGTCGTGACGGTTGCACCAATGACGCGAGACGCAAAGGTCTTTGCATGGAGCATGGCGGACGCCATTTCTGTAAGATGGCTGGTTGCCAGAAGTGCGCACACCGTGGCGGCTTCTGCATCTCCCACGGCGGAGGCCGTCGCTGTGCGGTGGCTAACTGCAGGAAGAGTGCGCAGTCCGGAGGCACCTGCTACTCGCACGGAGGCGGCAAGCGATGTGCGACGAAAGGTTGCACCCATGCAGCCCGGAGCGGCGGCTTCTGTATCAAGCACGGCAAGCAGCAGCAGCAACTGCAGCAGCAAGCACAACAATGCTAACGGATTGATGTAACGAGTAGCATGTAAATAGGATGAATATGATATGAGGCGTAATCTCCAAACAATGTCGAGGGTCAAGTAAACCCTGCAAACAATATAAGGTATCGTTGTCACACGGAGCTATGTAGTATATTTTGCGGCTTACAATCAATCGCCCCGGAATGCTCATCTATCTATCTTCTTTTTGGCTGATGACAGGACTGCAGATGATGCTGGAAGACAACGCCCTTCTTTTGCCAGTGCATCTCCCATGGTGCGCATATGATATCGTAGATGTTCCGGTAACGATTGTTTTCCAGTTGATAGCCACCCTTATGAGGTCAGCGGAAATGAGCACGAGGTCATCCTGAGCTGCATCCAGCATTCGACGGGCAACGTGTCCGATGATTGCTTTTCAACCGTCTCCAATGCTGTCGTGATGTGGACAAGCGCGGTCGACGTTTCAAGACGACGATCCAATTTCACAGCTGTTGGGCCACGTAACGAGGTGTCGAGATTGCAATTGCTTTGGACGAGACAATTTTCGTCAGAAGGTGACGAACGAGGGAAGCTGTTGAAGTTGGCAATGCGCCCACTAACGGCAATCACTTGCTTCGTGAAGAAGACAAATAACAAATAGCTTCAAATGCGATTGTCATTAATGGAGCTGGCAAGATCAGCTGCTTCCTAGAATGATCCTGCTGCATACTATTTGGTTGAGCGCCAAAAGACAGCAAGGAGTTCCAGAACATCGGGCGTCAACTGTAGACGAGTCTGCAGCACGAATGGTTGGGCTCAGGAACTTTATGGCTGACAAACAAGCCAGTGGATAGCCGTACCCGAGGAACCTTTTTCGCACAACTTCTGCGAAGATGGGATATTACAATTGATCCAGCTACCCCTTGACAATCTGCAGCAACTAAAGCAGTTCTTGCTGCCTAGAAAGCAGCTGGTAACAAGCATCACCACTTTGTGTATTGCAGAGGAAATTGGATACAACCCCTCGATTTTGTCCAGATACGTTTGACGAGTCCTTTCTTTCGAGATGTCATCATTCATGCGGGAGTTTTTCTGAAGTATCTATCGCTCGTTTGAAGCGTTACAATGCTTTCGTCTACTATTGGCACAGTTTGAGAACCCGTAATTGCTTGATCGAACTTTGAGATGTTACTCAAATGTACCAAGAATAATCGCCAAAGAGCGGTAAAATCAGTGCATGATGGATCCAGTGGTCAAGCATCATCATACTAGTCTTTAACGGTTGTCACCTAAGTAGCACGCTTTGAATATGGGCGCGTGGCAACAACAGTGTTTAGCAACTCTCGCATTCGATACCTTTTTTGCGCCTACAATCTCTTCTATAAGCAACACAACGCTTTCACCGTTTGGAAAAATGATACCTTATTACATGAACGTGTTAATTCACGGCTCGATCGTCTAAAGCAGGGCAGCTCTCAAAAGGAGACGTGAGCAGCGATCATTGTTTACGCAGAGGGATATCTTAGCGACGCCTTCAGAGTATTCTGTTGCGATCTTTGGCTTTGCAACCTAACACCTTTAAGCCCAATTCAGGAAAGATGGCTATTCAATAGACATGACGATGACAACCACACGTAGCTTTACTGTCGATCGCCGGAAGTAGCTTAAGTTACGTGCTTGCTGCCTGTGTTAATGTCATTCCATAGGCAGCAAGTACGCGGATCAAGGACAAAGCGATGAAACTATCTAGCGACTTGCTATAAGAAATGGACCCGGGTGGAAGCACGATGTGCAATTGCAGCATAGATTCGGCACCGATGAACCGACTTTTGCTCGGGGAGCAATTACCAATGGCCTACTTTCTGCGTCGGTACTCAAGCGGTTTACAAGGGTGGCTTCGAGCGACTCCAACCTTGTAGGCAAGAAACGAGTAAACTGGTGGAAATTGGATCCTACCCACTGTTCGCTTTAGAAAATTTTAACCTCGCACGTACCCGTCGTCTATGTGGACTTGTCAACATCCTACAATTACAATACTCCAGGATCCGAACAAGCAGTAATTGTGCGGCCTCCATTGTTCTACTGGTCTCCCTCCCTCACCGAATGTTTGCTGGTCTAGAGAGTGAGCACGAACAATATGAGTGCAACTGCAAAAAACAGATAACGAAATGCATCGTTTATAGATGGAGATATCATTCGGAATACCATTCGGATCTTATACGGTGACAACATGCGTCACGCTCGACTTGCACATACAAACAACAATCAGTTCCGGAAATTAAACCTGAAGCCGCAGAAGCATCTCATGTGGTCACATCCAGATAGTTTTGTTATGCCAATGCCACAGCGCGGACACTGCATCCACCCATTCTTTCTTCACCGTCGCGGCATACTCGACATCAGATCGAAGGGTAGAGTTGATCCACTGACGCTCGCTCAAGAGCCGCGAGTAAGTGTTGTAGCTCGTGTGCTCTAGTGCTTCCATAACGTACTCGGTCGGAAATTCCATACCGCAACAATGCGCAGGAACAAGAGCTCGATTCGTTAATGCCAGAGCACAACGCTGAGTGATACAAGGTTTGCAGAAGACGTGACCACAAGGCATCACACGGTGGATCGGTAAGCCATAATTTAGACCCCCTACTGCATATCCGACGTTGAAGCAGCTCGCGCAGGCTTGACGACACGACATGGTTCGCTCACGAGAGACTTGTCAGTTGCCTCTTTCCGCAAAGACTCTAGCTACTTTGGGACCGACATCACATTAAGGTTTTTCCAACGACCCAGCCGTTAGTACATATTGTAAATGCCAGAAAATGCTTTCAAGCACGAAATCACGAGTACAAATTAAATTGCAGGTCGCATCAACACAGTGACGAACAACATGTGATCAAACGTCAATAAGCATGTACATGCATGCTTTCAAAGAAACCTTTATGCCTTCAATTCCAATTTGATTGTGAAGGCTCATTCTTTCAAGCACTGGCATTCAGATTGGATCAAAACTCCGTTTACGCTTTCTCGTAGCCCTAACGTGAATCGCTTTGTCGTCCGTAGCGTAAGTAGGCGTTAGATCGCTGTCGGCCTTGCACTGGGATCGGTACCTGCTAGTCGATCTGGTTGTATAAAGAATTCCAAGAGAGCTCGCTGACAAGGATCCATGCCATATACAGTGCGCATCACCTGCTTGAGCTTAAGGTTAACGTGATCCGAAATACGTCAACCCCAAGCATTGGGAGTACGTCCAAGCATTGGGAGTACGTCCAAGCATTGGGAGTACGTCCAAGCATTGGGAGTACGTCCAAGCATTGGGAGTACGTCCAAGCATTGGGAGTACGTCCAAGCATTGGGAGTACGTCCAAGCATTGGGAGTACGTCCAAGCATTGGGAGTACGTCCAAGCATTGGGAGTACGTCCATCGCTGACTACTTGCTCTCTGAGACGGTAAGCTGTGGGGCATTATATATGCCACTAAACACGCTTCAGCGCGGGCTTAATAGTCTCACGCTTTCAAGTAAGACAGATGAACGTGGTATTCTTCCTTCAACGTATAAACTAGTGCCTCTACTTTTGTAAAGAGTTTTGGCACTGTTGCAATAGTCCATGGCCATCGAATTTGTAAAGAAGAAAGGACCGCATATCTGGTGCGTAAAGTATGCTTGCCATATTGGTGCTAATCGTTTATCGGCCACCTTGGCATCGGCGATACACTGAACAGTACAATGTTTGGCCTTGAATTGCATGCTAACGTTTATTATTCTACTAAGTGAGTTCCTTATACAGAATTAGAAGTGTTTCTAGATTCTTGCTGTCAGATTTAAAAGTGGCTAAAAAACTGATAGAGTGACAACTAGCTACCATCTTTAGACGTCATCTGTACCGGTAGTACTAGACCTACGGAGCGGTACTCACCCCCGGACCTCAAAAACCTACTACGCCTTTAAGTATGAAAGGAATTGCTCGCTATCTATTGACCGGTGGTATCGTCTTGGCCACGATGCAGATCATCACGGGTCCAGTTGCTGACTGGAATGCGCGACGAGAAGGCGCCGAGGTTTGTATTTGTCTCTTTTTATTGCAATCATTTTTATACGTTTCTAATTTTTTGTATGTACCCTTATTTTTTAGGCTCTGAAGCTCGCTCTGCAGCCGCGAAAGACGGAGGAAGAAGAATAAATCTCGGTTATGAGAGACGAGTGTCTATGTAAAGATAGAGACTTACCTTCTGAGAGAAAATTACGGAGCTAAAGAGTTGAAATATTAGGCTCCAAAGCCAACAATGTGAATTTTCAACGAGCATTTGTGTCAATTGTTGTCGCGTGGTTGAGCGATGTTGATCATCCAGCTACCAATTGGCTTTGCGCCAATAGTTTATTCACAACTTGTGGTTGTCTTGAAAGGTGAAGATGGCATCAGCCAGAGACTCTGGCTTGGGTTTGGGTGCTATCACGTCTGCTTCCCAGAAGGATTGTCCAGTAGCTACTGCGTGGTCGTGGAGTGCAGCGGCACTTGTCTTACCTGATGGTAATGCAAGCAAGTTTTAGTACTGAATCATTGCAATTCAAAGTTGGATGAGTCCAGTACGTACCGATTGCGGCCTTGCGAATCAATTTCCATGGTAGATGCAGATCTTTCACCACTTTTAGTCCGCTCGGACTGAAGAAAACAATCCAATCTGGTACTTTGACAGGGAACTCGACGTTCTGTACGGGGCAAGTCTGATAGACGATCAACTCTTCTAGTGAAAGACCTCGAGACCGAAAACTGTCAGGAAGAACATCACGGCGCTTGTTACCACAGAGAAACATCATTGGCTTGTCCTTGCAATCTACAGGTAGACTGCCATTCTCGTGCAAATAGTCAGACAGCATATCCGCCGAGCCGGCATCGTCGCCCTTACAGACAACACCAAGCGGCAACAGCTCTCGCGACGTGGCTGTACCCACTGAAAACACGGAAGTGGAGCGTAGCTTCTCCAATACATCCTGTTTCGATTCTACGTCCAGTCCATTGACTACATTGACTACAGCAATTGCACTGCGTGGACTCGTGAGTAAGATGCCACAATAACGGTCCAAGTGTGTCAATACATCTAAAAGTTGCACTGTATTGAGGTACTTAAACGTTAAGACGTCAGCAAAATGAACTTCCATCCCTTGCTGAGACTCATTTATTCGTTTAAAAGCAGTTTTGTACTTTTCATCCGCTGCTTTGAGTAACAACACCGACGGAGGCATCCGTCAAATTAGGTTAGATATTCAATGTTTATAAAATGCTAAGGTCATAGAGGTATATTAATTAAGCTCAGCATATTAAATATAACAACTTTATATTTAATTACAATAATTAAAGCAGATTCACATTTACATACAAAAAACAATATGGCCGAGTCAGAGGAAGTCGTGGAGCCACTGCACCTTGAGCTAGAGGACCGTGAGGTGTATCTCGCCAAGATCCCAGTACGTATTTATCATCTACTACGTCTAATCTCTCTGTTATGGCTTTTACAGCCTCATAAGCTGCTAGTTGACTTGAATTTGACGATGTTACAGACTGCACTTGGCGCATCGTGGAAAAATGTACAAGGTATTGATCGATATTGTACTGATTTAATATTTCTTCATAACTTGTGGATTAAATGTATGAATTTGTAGAGAGTGAGTTGATGCTGGGATCGATTAAATTGGAAAAGAAGAGCGTTCTCGGTCGTCGCAAGGTCAAATTTACAATAGCGACTTTACTGCCAATTGTTGCAATACTAATTGCGAATTGGTACACGAGCAGGGAATGCTAACGGTCAATCCAAGCACATTGGAGAACGACATTCCGACCGAGTATCGTGTTGAGATCAGTGAAACGCCATTGAAGCTCAAGGTGTTTTCACTAGATGGTTCCGGTCGAATGGCTGTGGAAGGTACTGTGAAGAATAGCTGCACTATCATGGCCCAGCGTAATGATCAGTACAACAAAATGTGCAAGCAACGGCTGATCAAGTCCATGGTTAAGACGAGGTAGGTGCAAAACGATTAAGACTTGGGTGAGATGATTCACTTTGGCTTTATTCTGACTGCTTGGACTTATTACAGAATCGTTCAGCCACTGGAAGACTTGCCTCGCGTGAAAAAGGCGAGGATCCAGTTCACTATTGACAAGCCTGACCCGGACGCCGAGGACGTGAGTTTTTGAGGATGGACACAGGTATGAGGTTTGGAGTTGCTCACTGTGCTTTGGGATTCGTTTCATTTGCAGGAAGACGATGATTCGAAGCTACAGGACAGATTGGACAAGAAAATTAAGATGAGCAAGGTACGAGCATGATTGTGAATTGTTATAACCTTTGCTAGTTTAACCGCGTCTATTGTTTGGTTCATGCAGGATGAGCTGAAGAATCTCGTGTTCCATCACTTCGAGGAGCGCGAGTACTGGCCGCTCAAGGAGCTTAATTATCATTGTCGCCAGTCTGAGGTGCGTTCACGACTGATTTGGAGATAGAAAGCTCTCCCATTTGACATCTTTCATCCTGGTCGGATTTTGTACTGCAGTCGTTCTTGAAGGAGGTGCTCAAGGAGATTTGCGTGTATCACCGCAAGGGCCCCAACAAGAGCTGCTACGAGCTCAAGCCTCAGTACAAGGATGGAGTCTCATCGCACGCGTAAATGACACGTTAAGATAGCTATTACGACTTGAGAATTGCTCAAAAAACCACTGGTTTTTCACCAACAGTTCTCGTTCAAGTTCATCGCCCAATAACGTGGATGTGTGGGTGTGCTGACAGGGAAGTTTAGCTGCATATGTTTGAATTAAGATGGCTTTTTTGACACGTTTGCACAAAAAACTCGTCAAACGTTTAGGAAAGATTCGGGCCACTGTATGTTTGTAGTATGCTATATGATCCCCAATCGGGTCTTTTCATGTCGAATTGTAGCGTTACCAGCACTTCCAGTTATTGAAAACATGCAAGCTTGACCATGTGCTTTATGAATCCCCGTTTTGCTAAGTTGTAGAGCAAAGCACTAGCTTATATGGATGCTCCACCATTGACATGCTCTCATTCGACATGCTAGCCACTTGCTTAGAGTATAGGTGCATAGGAAGAGATAAGTCGAGTAATGACTAAAGTTTTATGCTTGCAGTGCTGGATAAGCGGTTCGTGCAGAACACTGATGGGTACACTAAGGGGTCGTATGTCTTGACACTTCTGTCATAAAGCGCGATAAGAGCAAGCAAAGCTTAATGAGATCACCGAGAAACTCCACATCGTTATGGGTCAACCACCACCGCGCAATAGAGCCGATAAACCACTACACACATATGCTACGATGGTTCTGCTGCCAAAATGCGTTCTTTTGCAATCCATGCACGAAATGAGTCAATATACAGACAATAGTTGCTGGATGACTTGTAGATTGTACTTGAAAGAGCAGTCAGACTCGATCAAGGTGTGCTCATACGGTAACGATATCGCAGCCAAGATGCCAACAATTTACCATTATGGAGATGGCATTGAAAAACCCTTTATTGTAAAATTTACATACTCAATACGGCGCATGATATACTACTGGTGATCATGTGCTTTGTTCAATGTACAACCTTCTTTCGGTGTTCATTGCCAGCGTCACATTGAATCATGTCGTAAGATTTTGTGCTTAATCGAAGCGGCAATCTTTAGGATTTGTATGGGCAAAGCCAAGATGGTGGTCAGATTTTAGCTCTACCGTATCCAAGCAACGTTGAATGTGCTATTGGTATAGCCCGTATAGAAGCAAGCATAGTTATAGACATAAGCGACTACTTTTTGATACACACGCATTCTACTCGACATATTGCTATTCTTCCTTCTTCCAGGATGATGTATGGACGCCACATTTCAGCTTGTACACCCGTACACAACATCAGTCATGCGACGTTTTGCGGGGGCGTCATCTCGTGTGACGACACACAAGGCGACGAGCCGGAAGAGCAGTGTCATCATCAAACAAGTATCGCTCGAGCGGAGGGCAAGCGGCTTGTACCCTTGTGACGATCACATTCCAGACAACGGGTTCGTGCAGTAAGAGATGGGCGATGCATCGTTCGCGCAGCTTGAGGTCACCCAAAAACGGTGCACCGCAAGGCTACCAGACACTTCGTCTTAAATTGATGATGATCTGTACGACTATCTGAGCCAGCGATGACAGCGTACAATGTTGTATTCAAATGCACTCGTTCCAAGTGGCCACGAGCCTGGCGTTCGGCACAAGCTCGGCATCGCACACCGCGATATCCTCGCCCGAGAACATCATGCTGGATCGAAAAAGGTGCAAAATTGGCGGGTGCGGACTGCTACACCGCTAGCGGTCGCCGAGCGGGCAAGAAATACTACATGGGCACCTGAGATCGTCGCGAGTGGCTCATACGAACCCAAGGTCACCAGCTCGGTATCGAGTTCTTCATCATCCTCACAGGCTTATCGCTTGTCACAAGGTTTGACGTCTATGAAGACATTCCGAACAATGTTGCAAAATGGCACTGAGACTGTTTTGTCGGGTGAGGGGGGGGGGGTGACGCCGTCCATGTCGGACAACGCTGTGCAGATTTTTGCGGCATGATCCTTCGAAGTGTTTGACGATTACCGAGGTGCTGGACCACGAAGAGTGCATTCTTTACACGGGGAGTTGTCCCAAGGACAGCGTAACTTGTCTTGCGGTTTGACCAGTATAGTAAGAAGAAAACCTTTGCAGGAGCGTCAAGTGCTCGTAGTTAGTGCAGTTTTACGGTGGGATGCGGGCCACTATATTCCAGCACGAAGTGGTAAAGTTGTCGAGTAAGCCGGCTGTTCCAAGCTCTCTGGTGATAAACTTAACATGTTGTGATACTAAAATTTGGATTGGAGCTTTCGATCACGGTCAAATACGATACACTTTGAAGCTCACGCTCTTACATCTTATTTTCTTGGTGTCGCTCCTACTTGAGCAGCCTCGTTCCAGTAAACAAGTCACCAATCAAATGGCTTGGTTCCGCATGAAAGCTTGCAACGCCAAGATTTACAGTTTCTCCGCTGCCGTTGTCCCTGTCGCTTTATCTCATTTTGTTTAACAACGTAAGTTTGCGCCAAGTGTATTAGGCGTCACGGACGTGGCTTTTGTTTGCGAGGTGACATATTGAGTTGCCCAGCTCTGGAACGTGCCCTTAGTTTCTTCCGATCGACACGCCTGTCGAAGAAAGCTCGCAAGTTTCTGAATACCCTGTAGCAGGAAAAAAGCGGTACACCATCGCAGTTCTTCGAGCTGATCTTGACTATTTAGTGTGCCTCAACATCGGACGTGATTACAACGCTGACAGGCAATAAATCCACAGCTGCGGATTGGTGAGATGACGTGCCCCTTCCCATCGCAACTTGGTCCGACGTTGTGATTTGAAGGGTGGAGCGCTCCAAAGATGCACCTCTAGCAGGTATATTGAGGCGAGGTAGAAAGGGGGCTTGATGTACATGCCTTAGAAGTGTTATTTATGCATGCAATTGACATTGTTCAAGAGAAAAGTTCCGATTTGACCACCTTCGTCCATTTCAGAAACATCTGATTCATGCGATCAACATATTATTAAAAAGAAGTAGATGCCGTCATTTTGAAGAGGACGGAATGTCGTTCATTATTGCGTCTTGACTTTTGGAGCATGTATTTCTCGGACATAGGTACTGTTTTCGATTGTCCCTTTTTGATCCAAGTCGAGGTTTTTTCAAAGGTCGAGCTCCCCATACAAATACCAAGGGGTTTTATTTAATACCACACCAGTGCGGACTCATAATGCAAAAGGAAAGGAGCGCAATCACTCTCCAGATCCTGTGCGCGTCCGCCACGTAAGAACAAGTGCCCGGCGTCTGTAGCGCACTGCGTTTTCTAATGGAGGACGTGGATCTAACGCCGCATCAGGAGCTACAGTCGGTTGAAGGTAAGAGACCAGAAGAGACGCAGACACCTCAGGAGACGGCGGAGGAGATTAATGAAGACAAAAAAGTTGTAAATGAGGAGAAAGAGACGACTCAGGAGCAAGAAAAAGAGGAATTAGAGAAGGAAGAAGGAGAAGAAAGTGAAGAAGAACTGACGGTGATGTCTGTAGAGACGAGAGAGCAGGAACAAGACACAGAGAAGGACGTAGTTGCTGAAGTTGAAGACGAGGCGACAGTGGAGCAGACGACTGATATCGTAGCTTCAAGTGTGGATGAGACTAAAGCTGAGGCTGAGAAGACGGAGACGAAGTCAGTGGAGACGGAGACTGCAGTTGGTGCTGAAACAATTTCATCAAGTGAAGTTTTTGTGAAGTTGAAAGACGAAAAAGACGAGGAAAAGATGAAGGAGATCTTTCCAAGGATGGAGTTGGTCGATGTGAAGCATTCAAAAGAAGAAGAGATACAAAAAAGTGAAGAACAATTAACACAAGAGCTACCGCGGGCTGAAATTCCTGCTGATGAAAAGGAAAACGGCGTTTTGACTAATCCCACTACGGACAAAATGGTAGCGGACGAAGAGAAGAGGGACGATAATTCACTGAGTGTTGACACGCAGAATGTTAACCACCAGATGCAATTGCCGTTTGCTCCATCGAAATTTGTAGCACCGTCACCTACGCCTATTCGACCACTGAGTGGAGATCCGCGTGCGATGAAACAGCTTCAGAAAGGTGACATTTCTAGCACCAATAGCGCGCCTAACATTGCAAGCAATGTATCTTTTTCAAATGAGCAGAACGACGCTGCTGGTACCAACAACAGTTCCACGAGTAGCAACGCGGTGTCGCAGTCTCAAATGTTCTACCACCAGACGAATGCACCGTCATTTTATACCACACCTCAGGATGGCCCGCCTGTTGGACTTGCAATGACGGAGCAAGGCCAAGTTAATGCTTCTGCTGCGAGCAACCAGATTAATCGAAACAACCAAGACAACCCAAGTTGGAACTCGCAAGCCGCGCAAGGGCTTTCTACGGCAAAAGTTACACCCGCGAGGCCAAATGTACGTGTAACTTGTTAGGTGTCTTATTTACGACTTTTATCGTGCTTACTAGCTTGTTTCGTATGGGCTAAAAATCTTGTAGCGCCAAAGGGGTAGTGAGCCGAGTCTAAATCCTGCTCCATTTGCCGCTAAATCTCTTGTGCCGCAGCGTTTGGACGAAAACTCGTACGCTCTGGATCGCGCAAATTTGAGTCGTCTGGGCTCGTACGCAAAAAAATCACTAACCCCGGCTCAGGCTAGTGCCCTCGCTATAGATGTCTTACGGGCGTCAACCGGCGCCGAAAATGCAAGAGCATACGGGTGGAAAAATCCATTTTCAACCGACGAGTATGAGGTCCTGCTTCAAAAGGGATCTATTGGATTGTGTATGAATATGAGTGTTCGCATGGGCTCGGTTTCTGTGACGAGTTTTCGCCGTCCTGAGGAATCTATGATGGGACCTGCTGAAGCGTGCGGTATGATTTCTATTGGCGATGATTTGATTGCCGTCGACGGCTTTCTTGTTCAAAGCCAAGAAGATTTCGCACGTGTGGTTTCACGTCTCAAGTCGCTGCGTCCAGTATTGTTGCGTTTTCGTCGACCTGGTGGAAACGGCCTTTTGAGCAGCCTAAATCGTGATTTCCAGGGCTACCGCAAGGGGCAACAGACGTCAATAGTTGGTTTGGACAACCCTCAGCTATTTACCGCTGGGATGTGGCATATGGGCGTAAGATACATCTCTCCAAGCCAGTGGGCCGCCGAGTTGCATGTAGACGGTGGCGGTATTCGACGACTGGGACTCTTCTCTACGGAGAAGGAAGCAGCAATAGCATACAACCAGTACATTCATCAAACGTACGGTAATGGAGCAGTTCAGTTCATGAACCCTGCAGGCAATGGCGCAAATTCCAACATTCCTGTTGCGATCTCAAACGTTCGAGAAATGCAGCCCATTCAGCGTCGACGGCCAGTCCTTCGTGCTGCATTCACCGTGGAACAGAAAGAGCAGCTACGTGCTCAGATCATGGTGTTTAAGTTTACATCTACTGGTGGTAACATTCCAAACGAGATTCTGAGCCGCGCGTTGAAGACAACGGCTCACAACTTCATCCAGCCTACTGCAAACAGAAACAAAAGAAAGAACTTTGCCCCGGTTGTCCTTGGCAAGCCAGCTAAAAAAAGACTAAACGGGGCCGCGGAAAAAAGAAAAGTTTAGATGAAGATGACGATGAAAGTGGCTCTGACGATGAGTATTCTGGCTCGAAGGTTTTGAAGGAAGAGCAACCGGCTCGCCGATCAGGACGTAATGTCGGTAAGTTGAAGAAGAAATATGTAGATGAGCGGCTTGACTTCGAGTTGAGCGATGAAGAGAAGGCCTCACATCCCAAACAAAAGGAAGCACCGAAGGGCCCACAAATCGATACTATTGTTAGTGTGCGTTTCCACAAGCACACCTTGAAGGACACTGACGTTTCAATGGAGTTCCTGATCAAGTGGAAGGACACTTCGTATCTTCACGTGAATTGGCTTTCTGTTAGACAAATTGAAGAATTCGGACAACACGCTATCCAGCGTATGAAACGGTATCTTCAGAAAAACAGTCGCCTTGTGGAAGAGGCACGAGAAACTGTCGTTGTTGGTGAAGAGAAGGATCTCAGCAACTATTTTAGCGACTCATACATTGAAGTTGACCGTATTCTGAATGCAAAAGAAGTCGTGGAGTTTGAGGAATCGAACCCATACTTGGTTCATCTCCTAGAAAGGAATGTAAATGGCGCTCAACACGAACCGAAGGCACCAAAGAAAAAGGGTATCAAGTACCTTGTGAAATGGCGCGACATGAGCTATATTGATTGCACCTGGGAATGGGAAGATCAGCTCACAGATGATCGTAAAATTGCCGCCTTCCATCGTTTTAATCATCCTCCGATTATTAATGGTGCCCACCCTGCAACATATGCTGATATTCGACCCGAGCCGGCCACTTGGGCAAAGTACCTAGAATCTCCTGCCTATAACAATCAGAACACGCTGCGGTCATACCAACTCGAAGGTCTCAATTGGCTAACGTTTTGCTGGTACAATCGTCGCAATTGCATTTTGGCTGATGAAATGGGTTTGGGTAAGACAGTCCAAGCGACTTCTATCCTTGAACATTTGCGTCAGCGGGAGTTTATTCGAGGTCCGTTCTTGGTTGTTGCCCCACTTGCAACGCTGGGAAACTGGAAGCGAGAGATCGAAACATGGACTTCGATGAATTGTGTTGTGTATCATGACTCGGAGGGAGGATCCGACATCCGCGCTTTTATTCGTGAACAAGAATTTCACTTTGCGAGTGAAAGTCATCGAAAGCGGGGTATTTACAAGTTTAACGTACTGGTGACTTCATACCAAACGCTTATGATGGATGCAGATTTCCTAGAGTCCATCCATTGGCGGTATATTGTGATCGACGAAGCTCACAAGCTAAAAAATCGTGAAGCGAAGCTACTTCAGGTACTTCACGGCTTTACGTGGGATTCTTGCCTTTTGATGACGGGCACACCGCTGCAGAATGGTGTGTTCGAGCTTTGGTGTCTGTTAAACTTCATCGAGCCCGAAAAATTTCCGAGCCAGCAAGAGTTTTATGATGAATTTGGTGATCTGAATACGGCGGAACAAGTTGCTCAATTGCATGAACAGTTGAGACCGTATATGCTTCGTCGAGTAAAGGAGGACGTGGAAAAGAGTATTCCGCCAAAGGAAGAGACGATTGTTGATGTGGAGCTGACTACGATGCAGAAAAAATATTACCGAGCTATCTTTGAGCGCAACCGCCAGTTTTTGAACATGGGAGCGACCGGTACTGTCGCCAATCTGGTCAATGTTGAGATGGAACTGCGCAAGTGCTGTAATCACCCTTTTTTGATTCGCGGCGTTGAGGACAAGGAGTGCATGGGCATCGACGAGAAACTACGGATGAAGGTTCTAATTCAAGCTAGTGGTAAAACGGTGTTACTTGAGAAGTTGTTGACCAAGTTCCGTCAGGAACAGAAGAAGGTGCTTATCTTTTCTCAATTCAAGATTATGCTGGATATCATTGAAGACATGTGCCAGTTACGAGGGTACAGTATGGAGCGCCTTGACGGATCTGTGCGTGGAAACTCACGTCAGGCGGCGATTGACCGTTTTAATAACCCAGCTTCAAACACATTTGCGTTCCTCTTGAGTACCCGCGCTGGTGGCGTTGGTATCAATTTGATTGCGGCGTCGGTTGTGATCTTGTTTGACAGCGACTGGAACCCTCAAAACGATCTCCAAGCTGTCGCACGTTGTCACCGCATTGGTCAAACACAGTCGGTGAATATCTATCGTTTGGTGACGAAAAAGACATACGAAGCCCAGATGTTTGAGATTGCGTCAAAGAAGCTTGGTATGCACCACGCCGTGTTCGAGACTGGTGGGGTTCGCAACGAGTTCGACGGCGAAGATGACAGTGGTGCGAATATGATGTCTTTGATGTCATTAGATCGCGAGAAGGTTGAGATGATGATCCGATATGGGGCTTACGCTATTATGGGCGAAGAAGACGAGCTGGATCCCGAAAACCGCGCTATTAATGAACTTGACATCGATCATCTACTGTCCACCAGTCGAACAATCAGATATGACCCGACAAAATCTCGGAACGATAAGAATAGCGGAGACGGCGACAGCAATACGAGACCGGCGACTGCATCTCAGACAAGTGCTCTCTCGTTCTCGAAAGCAACGTTTACGTCAGAATCAGCCGACACGACAATTGATTTTAATGACGAGAAGTTTTGGGAAAAGGTTCTTGGCCCTCAGCCTGTGCAGGTGCTCATGACAAAGGTCCAAGAAGGTTGGCTCAAGACGGCTTCACAAGACGAGGTAAAGGGATTTCTTCTGCAGTTGCGTGAACTGGCTCGTGCAGTTGTGAAGGAGCGGCAGCGAGGCAAGTCTCTAGCAGATGCTGATCAAGTTCTCGCTATTTTGATTGAGTTGAAGGTCACTGGTTGTGTTATTAAAGGAGTAGTTAACGTTCGTGAGGTTGCCGCCGAATGGCTTCAGCTGATTGAGCGACCCAGACGTCGGCGTAGCGAAGACGTAGGGGAGCAGTCAATGTATCTTGCGTTTCTTGATGGACCTAAGGAGCAGCCTCCGAAGAAAAAGAAAGGTGGTGTCCGCCGCAAGCAGAAGCAGAAATCAAACGGCAGGAATAAGGATCAGAGGCGTAGTAAGAGTGACGACGAGTTTGCTGAAGGTGATGTCGAACTATCAAAGCACACGAAAGCAGCCCGCCAAGCATCTAGTGGTAGGAAATCCAGAGCCTTTTCACCAAGTGGCCGCGTGCTGAGTGGTATTCATATTTCGCTGAAAAGATCCAAGAGCATCGATAAATTTAGCGTTGTGAAAGTGATTAGCAAGATTCGAAAAGTGCAGAAGAAGCTTGATAAGTCGTCGAGCGATGGAGACTTTCGGACCGCCCCCGTCAAGAGTAAACATCTTGATAGAAAACGGCCGAAGGCTGTACCAGTGGACGAAGACGAGGAACACGGAAGTGGTTCCGAGGAAGAGGAAGAGGAGGAAGAGCAGGAGGAGGAGGAAGAAGAAGAAGAGGAGGAGGAAGAAGAAGAAGCAGAAGAAGACGCCTATGAGGATAATGAGGAGGCAGAGAAGAAGCTTTTTCGAAGCCGGCCGCAAAAAGCGGCAAAAGCTAGAGGCAAGTCTCGAAAGGCTGCCAAGGCCCACGTTGACCCGCAGGAGGATGAAGAGATGTGGTGTCGTGTATGCTTTAGCGACCAAGGCTACCTTGACGATCCCATCGTACAATGTGAGAAATGTTCTGTCGCTGTTCATCAGGTACGAATTTCGCAGTTATCGTGTCCTCTGTAAACCTTTGAGCTAATTGTTTTTTTCTGATCAGTACTGTTATGGAATTAAATCAGTACCCGAAGGCGATGAGCCGTGGTTTTGCGACTACTGTGCTGAACCGACACGTCCTCTTGCTGATGCGGTGAGTGATCATAAACGGCTCCTCTGTTTATAATATTATACGACTCTAACATTTGTTTCTGTTGCAGCCGTGCGAGTTGTGTCCTTTAAAGCGCTCCAATAGCGCATTCAAAAAAACGTGCGAGGGTAAATGGGTCCACGTAGTGTGCGCCCTGTGGGCGCCTGGTGTTCAGTTTTCCGACGTAGAGCGCATGAATGGGGTAAGACATGTAGCTGCTGCTGCCGCCGAGATGAAGGGCTCAACTTGCGCTCTGTGCGGGAAGAGGGGTGGCATCAAATGCATGCGGAGCTCATGTTCGACGTATTTCCACCCTCTGTGTGGCCGTGAAACCCGAGGGGTTTACGATATGTTTATGAAAGAAGGGGGACAATTGCAAGCGTTCTGCCAGAAGCACCGGACGCACCGGAAGCGTAGTTAGATATTACTTGAGGTTTCGAGCTGTCCATCTTAGAATCTTCACTTTACGGCCTCCATGATAATGTAGCAGACTGGTTTTGCCGTGTGTAGTGCCATCTCTTCGCGTTCAAAGCCGTTCGTACTCGTGAATGGCTCGATCAAGTTGCGAGATTGGTCGAGAAAGCGATTCTATGTCGTAGTCGATTTGGGTTCGTCCAGTGCCTTGGTAAGATGTTTGTGGTTGGACTACGTGCTTGCAACAAAGAGCTTGGAGGCGCAAAAAAACGGAGGCTAAATGGAAGATGCACTTGGAACTCCCGTATTTCAATGGACTGATTCAAGCGAGAGCAGACAAAAACACAGATGATTTCTGGTAGCGCTTGTCGTCAACTACGAGAACGCAATTGGTGAGCATCCAAGTATTTTGCCGCTTGGCTTTTACGATCCGTGGTGCCTCAGGGAAGCCTTGTACTCAGTCTGCTTCCGGCTATCAGCTCTTCTACGTATAGCTGTTCGTGTTGGAACTCATTACGAAGCGCACGAGCTCTTTAAACCTATCTACATCGATGGATATGTTTTGTTGAAATCACTTAAGAGCTTAGGCAGGATCTCCATCTGTGTCAGTGTCGCGATCCTTTTTTGGGTGAATACTGCTGTCGCCATCAGATTTGGAAGATACCGATTACGCGAAGCTGTTTTTACGCTCTACGTCCCTGTCAATCCGATATCTTGGATCAAAACTTGTTTTTTAGTGTGCATCGGACCGTTGTTTGGTACTGCACGGCGTCACCGCTTGACACAGCAGAAAGAGATGGAGTACTAAGCTGCTGGCGAACGTTGGACACTCGTGCAGGCGATAGAAAGGAAATTCTTACTTGAGCTATTCCCATTTTTTCTGTAAGGTTTGCGTTGTTTGAGTAAATCCGGCCACGCTTCGCCAGGGTTGCTAATAATGAAGCATCGTCAAATTTGAAAGAGTTTGCGCTCCAAAAATCAGTAACAACACACGCCAGACAGGTTTTGAGCTTCTCGAGGACGTCCACTTCAAAAGTAGAATGCCACTCGTAGCCAATATTTTTAAACAGGTTCGGTAGTCAGTATTTCAAAAACCGCTATGAAAGCTCGTCTCGATTATCACCTGCGTCACGCTTCACTTATGCAGACTCATTATCGCACGACTTGTGGACTTCCAACTCAAAACAGACTCGTTCGATAGATGGCCAAACAAATCCTGTTTCAGTGATTGCCGGTCGCTGGGATTGAATGCATTTGAGCAAGCTCGACTTGCTGCTTTGGCCACTAGCAAGGATAACCCAGAATCGGGGATGACAGGTGCTATATTGGGCAGGTTCGTAAAATCTCGTCCCTTGGGCCCATGGATCGATGACCTCACGAGCTGCACTAAACGGAACTGTCTCGTGGGAAAGAGAACCATCTACGTTTGCAGCAATTTGTCTCAGGAAACATCCACATTGCTTATTCCAGGAAGTAGAGGACATGTTGTTGGGACAAGTGGTCTTGCCACTTTTTGTCAGTGAACGTATGTGTGACCAGCTCTCGTCGAATGTTTTTCAATCTGTGAGTGAGCGTTCCTATTCTCTCGACGCGTGCTCGCCTCGAATAGCATCGCCAAGAAGTTTGGCGGAGTTTTCTTTGAACCAAACGTGTGCGATACTCTGCAGCTTGGGAACGACCTCAAGGTCATCCTCTGCAAAATATCCGATCGCCGGCGCAAGTAACTTTACTGAGGTATATCTCAATCGGATTCCCCCACTTCAATCTCTTTCTGATCGATTGACTAGTTCTCGTCACTCAACGCAATTCTACAGCAAAGCATGCTGCTAGTTTGGTGCATTGCAATACTTTCGGTTTGGCTTCCTGCCATCACTGATTGCATCGTCGGTAGGGCCAAATTGTTGTCCAGATGCTTCGCAATTCGGACAAGTTATATGGCATTATGATAGCATAATAAAAAGCCTAAGAACTTTGCATTTGATCGAGCGCAAAGCACTATCGGCGATGGTAAATAGTGAGCAGTATTCGAGCAAGACTTGTTGTCAATGCGTGTAAGCTGAGGTTAATAATCGGCTTCATATTAAGACAAGCAGCAATTATTGCCTGCACCCAACCGAGTGCGATTCAAGCTCATGTAGCACCGAGTTGCAACACGCGTCCTACGTTGAGCACCACCAGAAGTATAGAGCATACGTTCATGCAACGCAATGCTAACACAGACGTCAAGAAAGCGATTAACAGGTACATAAACATCTTACTTGTCAGTAGGCAACGTGTAGTCCGGGGTCTTCTTGGCTAGGACAGTACGGTAGCGGTCCTGCATAATCTCGGACAGCAGCTCATGCGTTCCAAGCGCCTCTGTGACACAGACGTCCACGCCCGGGTGTCTCGCTCTGACGTCCTCGATGATCTCCTCGATATCACCTTTTTCGCCAGCATGGCGACCGTTAGAAAGGAACATGATGGCACAGACAACGATTCCTGTCTTCACGGTGTAATAGTCAAGAGCTTGAGCCAGTAGTGGATCATTAAAATCGTACTCTGCACCTTCGCGGCGCTCCATGCACGCGGTATCGACCAGTTTGACGTGCTCGTACCTCTGCAAAAGACCACGCAACGCCTGGGCGACGAGCTCACGCGCCTCGTTTACGTCTCGGTTTGGTGTGCCATGGTCCACTACTAGAACGTTCACATCGTCAGTCACCGTCTTCAAGTCCACTACAGCTAGAATACGCTCCAAGAGAATCTGAGCCACCCGAGTATCTTCCGCATTCTCTTGGTCAACAAGGCAACCGCCAACGCGAACAGTGAGTGGCATTGAGGGCGTTGGTGTGGCTGCAGCCCAAACTTTGTTGATTGTCTTTGGCAGAAATTCTGTCAGCGTACTGCTCTTGCCAAAAAACAATGGCAGCACAACAACGTCGCTGGCATTATCTCCACGAGTGGCAAGGTGGTCAGTCAGCACCATTCCAAAAGTCTTGGCTTCGAGCCCATTCAGTTCGTTAGGGTCAACGCGATTCGAAAATCGAAAGCTACAAGGCACAACAGGCTGACCGATAGACCGGCTCAGTCGAAAGCTGATCTGACGTAGGTCAAGGTACGGCTCAGCTCGCAGTGATCCAATATTCACAAGCATCACCAACCGTGGAAGAGTCTTACTAGCAGCAAGACAAGACAGAACATCACTTGCTGTAGACAGATTGTCTTCCTCGAGTATTTGGGCTAGAAAACCTTCACGGTATGTCGGATAGATGAGTTGCACTCCTAGCTCTTCCTTAATCCGACGATTGGCGCAAATCTTGCTCTCCGCATAGAAACTTTTTGCCATGGCACTCATAGTCTTCTCCGCTTCTTCCCACGACTGCCGAGGAGGTACTTGTACACCCAACAGCTCACAAGCATAAGCCGTGACTTCGTCCGATGGTGCTGGTTCATCGTCACACATGTTGTAGATCCCGCCTGGATTCGGCTGGGCTGCCGATGCCAGTAAAATATTAACGATATCATCGACATGAATCCGATTGAACTTTCGACCTGGAATATGGATCATCGATGCCGTTCCACTTCGAACTTTTGTGAGTGTACCTCGACCAGGGCCATAGATTCCGGCGATTCGAAACACATGAGTCGGAAGACCCGAATCTAACCACAATCTTTCAGCCTTGATCCGCATCTGAGATCTACCCACCGAAGAACCGACCGGAGCCGACTCATCAACTTCTACACCATTAGTCTCTCCATAAACTCCAATGGTCGATAAGTAACCGACCCATTGGATCGAGTCTTTGGTGGCGCGGATGAGTGGTTCTCTTAAAGCGGCTAAAACAGGATCTACCTGACCTTCCAAACGCCCCGTTGGTACTGAAACTAGTACGTGAGTGACCCCTTGCAGAGCTTTTTCAAGTGATAATGAATTAGTAGCGCTCCATGTGTCCCCGTCAAAGAGGAAAACACTTTGCGGATGAGTAGTCGATGACTCGAATCGAAACAATTCGGAATTAGATTGACATAATTGCGTGGCAGCTTCGACCGATCGAACGGTGCCAGATACTTGGTACCCGATTGAATGGAATGCATGAGCTGCTCGGGATGCCGAGTAGCCAAGACCAAATACGAATAGCTTCTTAGAAGGGATGGACGACATTACCAAGTTTTATAAAGAGTGTTTACATAAAGTGTAGCCTTGATTTATCAGATTCGAAGTAAGACCACCGTAGAACCTGTCTAAAAATGATACTGCCCTAACTGATAACCTGTCTACACTGCAAAAAAGCATGACAAACCTTCATAGTCTGTTATCCGATATATTTCGCTCGGTCCCACAACTTTCGTAAACTAATTTTACCCTTCAAACAAGCTACGTTAACTCGTGTAAAATAGCTCTAAATTCCCTTCTGCACCATCTGGCGTGTTCTGATCGCCTGGAGCTTGTCCCTCATCCGCTGCAGTGCCGTCCTCGGTATCCGCCTGCTGCATTCATAAGGTTTCGAGCGACTAGATCATCATTTGTGCGTCTTCCGCTGGAATGGGAGGAGTTCCTCACTTTCGTGTTCATCACAGTTGTATCGTCGAGCTCCGTGGGCAGGTGCTCCTAAATCACTTCGTCGAGGTCTGGCAGGTAGGTGACTACCTCCTCACCTAAGTAGTTGAGAAGGTTTCTGATGTCCGTCAGGTTGCGGTCACGGAACTACTAGACGTGTGCCTCCAAATCTTTTACGGCATCCTCATCCAGAAGATCGGTGGTCTCCTCTTGATCAACTGCCAGCTGCTGATTCGGTACGAGGTCGGGGGCGACAGTGCGGATCCTGCGGTACCGGAAGCAATTGTAGTGGAGTGGATTCTCAAACATTGTAGGAGAACCACAAACACACACAGCGCCGGACTGTCGACTTACGGATGGGGCACCCCGATACCGTGTCGCGTCAACCTTGGGACTCACCTTGTGTACCCTTCGACTTGGCTGGTCTTGCTCCTCGTTAGACGCAAAAGACTTATAGACTTGGTTCTTGCATGGAGGGACTTGGGGGCCCACGAGTAGATATACTTCACTCGAACCCGAAGTTTCTTTGGCTCAATCGAATTTGTCGAGAAAAATGCACTTGATACTGTGTACCCCTTTCGGTATTTGAAGGTTTCATGGTCCTTGGACCCCTTTTGTTTTTCCCGTAGGGAAACCGCTTCCTGTAGCGGGTTTTAAGTGTCTTGACACCTCAGGCTAACTATCCTGAGGTTCAGCTTGCGTAGCTTAAGCCGTCTAACACCTGCTGACGTCGGGGGGGGGGGGGCAAAGGGTATCCCGCCCGGAAGAGGTGAGGCTACGGAGAAGCTTGGAGGGGGCGCTTAGAGCTGCCACGTGTAATGCAAATTCGAGTGATTTATTTATCTTAACCTTTATATGCTTTTCTTGCCTAAACCTACCCCTCTCTCAGAAGAGTGCCACGTGTCGACTCTTGGAGGAAGTACTAGCTCCTTGGAACCTGTACTTTCTATGATCTTAGGTGTTCCATGTACCGTTTCTGCACCGTCGGGCCTTAGATCTTGGGGCCTTGGGGCATCGGACATTCGGGGCCCTGGACCTTTAAGGCCTTGGGGCATTGGAATCCTGGACCTTGGGGATGCGGGCTTAGGAACGTTGGACTTTTCCCGGCTTTGCACTGTTAGTTCCTTGTACTCTCTTTGAACCTGGGGCCTTGTGCGACCTTGTGAACCTGCAAAGCCTTGTTGTTGTCATTCTCTTGAGAGAGTGACATCGATTTATCTTGCCCCCTGACCATATTTTTTTGGTGCCCTGATTTTCCTGGCACTTCTCCACAGCTGTCCCCTACGCGCTTTTTTTCCGATCTACAGCAAGATCCCGTACACCCTTTCCCTGTCCCTTTAATGTTGTAGACGGGCGCTTCTACGAAGTTGCCTCGTGCTACTAGCACACACCTTATGCACAAGCGAGGAAGCGGTTAGACCGTCTTACCTTCGCGTGCGAGGTAGTTAGGAGGTTGGTCGCCTGCTTAGGCGAGAGTGCAACGAACTTCTAAGACAAGAAGGCACCGACGTCACGTAGAAGCTTTTCAGCTTCTCGTGCGTGGTGCTTCGGTGTTTAGCAAATTCAAGACTGAGCTATATTTAATGATTATGATTAAATATATACTTAACTACTGATTGGCTATATATGTATATAGATCGGATACGCGACTCTTTAGAAGCGTATCCTGTCGCATGAACTTAAATCTAGATTTAAGATCGCAACTGACATCTTTCTGAGACGTCGCGATGCCTAGCTTCAACTAGCGTCATCCCTTCCCATGTGAATCCATAAATGGATATCACATTCACGAGGGTGGATCACGTTTGTGTATCGCACCCAAGTGACAGGTCAAAAGTAATCATGGATACTTTTAGACCAAACATTAAGTATATTATTTAATGTTTACGTGTAACTAGATACCCTGTTACACCATCCCCCGTTTTAGAACGATGTTTACATTTTGTAAAACATCGCCTAAGAGACAGAGAGACTTGCGAGCCGTTATACACGCGCCGCTTTAGTCTACTCAATTCTCATGCCACCGAAACGTGGTAAGGCTGATGGGTCGCCTGCAAAGGCACCCATCCAGTCCAGCACTAAGTGCACGCGCCGCGATTTATCGCAGCCGTCGCAAAGTGCGTTAGGCACTGAGGTGAATCTTCCATCTCACTATAATGTGGATGAAGATCCATCTCTCATTGTAGACTACAATGAGACTACACCACTGCCATCACCCCAAAGTGGCGATGAGCAAAGCGCATTGATGGTACATATGTCCCCATCATATGAGGCACCCGTCCAGTGGGCATCTGGGCCGTGAAAAGACATTCTTACGAGTTTTGTTTACCCCACCTATATCGGTGGGTGGCCAACTATATTCGCTCTTGCGAAGAGTGTCAGCGTATAAAGCCTGCACCTTCGAACAGTGCGCCACTGAAGCCACTGCCGATTCCAACTGAATGTTGGAAGTCGGTCAGTTTGTACTTCATGTTTGGCTTACCGCCGGACCATAAAGGCAGGACGGGGCTCGTCGTCTTTGTAGACAGACAGAGAAAGATGGTGCATTTGGCACCATGTAGCACCAGGATCTCAGGAAAAGAGGCTGCCCTCTTGTTTCTGGATATTGTGTACCGACTACACGGGATTCCCGAGTACATAGTATCGGAACGGGATCCACTTTTTACGTCAGGTTTTTGGCAACATGTGTTTGAGCTGCTGGGAAACAAGCTCCGCATGTCAACATCCGATCATCCCCAGACCGATGGCCAAACAGAACGGGCCAATCGAGTTGTGGCCGGATGTGTTGCGTACAGTAGCGAATCCCAAAGAATGGAGCAAGCAATTGCCATTCGTGGAGATCTCTATTAATAACAGTGTTCACGCCAGTACGGGTGAAACACCGTTTTACATTAACGGACTGCGTCATCCTCGAACGCCAGTCTCGTTTGTACGCAGCCCGAGTCTTAGTGGGGGAGGGCCCCTCACTTCGCTCGGTTCGAATGCCAAAGAGGGACAAGGTTTCCCTAGTGACAATGCTAGTTTAGCAGTGTTCACGACACCTATAGGTGTCACAAAGGAGGCACGGCAAGAAATGCCAGTGCTCCTTGATGATGATACTATAGTGTTGTCAACAGCGTCGACCCATGAACGACCTATTGGAGGCGTCATAGGCGAGCTGGATGCTAAAAGCGTGAGCGAAGCTCAGCGCTTTGTGGATGAGCGTTTAGCCATCACACGTAAAGTCCGTGACGCGATGGCAAGCGCACAGGACAAGCAAAAACAATATGCAGACCAGCATGGTCGCAAAAACAATGAACACTTTAGTGTGGGGGGCAAAGTGCTATTAAGTACTGCTACTCTACCTTAACATGCAATTTCTGTACTACCTGGTGGTACTACTAAGCTATTGCCCCGATTCATTGGGCCCTTTACAGTGGTCGAAGAGGTTGGAGACCTAAATTATCGGCTCACTCTCCCACCGTATATGAAGACGCACCCCGTATATTACGTGGGTCGTCTGAAACGGTATGTTGATCCAGAAGAGATCACATATCCACATCGGTCTAACGAGACCGATGGTGACGCCGACTGTGAGTCGAGCGTCGCGGCCGATCAGGCGACGAGGAAGCCGAGAGGCTCCCCGTACACGAACGAGGCGATAGAGGACTCGGCGATCGAGGAGGACTCCGCGCTTGACGCGGGTCTCTCCTCACCAGTCGCTCTAGGATGTCCAAACGGGTCTTCAAGGCGGTCATACCCCTGACGGTCTCTCGCCCTCACATCACGCAGATCCGAGGTCAGTCGCGAAACTTGACTCTCGAGATCTGTCACCTGCCTCTTCAGTTCAGCGGACTCAGCCTGCGACTGAACAGCAGCAGGGTAGGCAGCCGCGAGTAGGTGGGCGTAATCGCCACTCCTATCGGGCGCCACCTGTGCTGGTGGACACGGATGGGAACGCGCGCTTCCTTGTTGGAAGGCTGGTGGCCCACCGGTTTGTGAAGCGAAAGCTCCAAATCCTTGTCCAGTGGAAGGGTTACCCAACGAGCTTTGACTCGTGGGAGCCTGTGGATGCTTTGCGCGTTGACGTGCCTGGGCTGGTGGCTGCTTATGTGAAGCAGCACCAGCTGTCGTCTTTCTGCTAGGTCCGGATGGACTAGCAGAAGAAGCGTGGCGAGAATTAATTGGGGGTCGCTTACCACCCATAATTTCATGCGCACGCTTCATGGCGAAGCTGATACGCTGCGACCGTTGTTTCGTTGCATCTAAATGCAACATTACACGGCGCCGAATTTCAGCTTCATATTCGTCGGCTGTTTCGTTAGAACGCAGCACGACTGGAATTGGGAAAGCACGACTAAGTGCTTTGCCCTGCTTTTTCCACAAGGGAAAGACGCTATAAAATTTATGAGCGTCAATAGTTGCACGCTGCAAAAGCGCTGCACTAGGCCCTTCGAGTTTATCCACTCGGATGGAGGTGGCATTGGTGGCAAACCACCACTCACGTAGCCGCCCTCGCGACGGCGGGCTAGCGAGGCCGAAGGCGTACTTGGTGGAGCTTTAAGCTCACACTCACCTGAGTCTGACTCCCATTATGGATTGTCAAGACATCAGCATGAGGAGTCACATCTGATTGAGTCGCGACTACTCCTTTCGAAGTAGCGCGCTCAGTCTTAGTCGCTGCGCTCGTAGGCGCAGGCGACGAGGTTTCACCTTCGCTTGTAGGAAGCATAGATGCTCCCTCAAGAGGGCCCCTCACTTCGCTCGGTTCGAATGCCAAAGAGGGACAAGGTTGCCCTAGTGACAATGCTAGTTTAGCAGTGTTCACGACACCTATAGGTGTCACAAAGGAGGCACGGCAAGAAATGCCAGTGCTCCTTGATGATGATAATATAGTGTTGTCAACAGCGTCGACCCATGAACGACCTATTGGAGGCGTCATAGGCGAGCTGGATGCTAAAAGCGTGAGCGAAGCTCAGCGCTTTGTGGATGAGCGTTTAGCCATCACACGTAAAGTCCGTGACGCGATGGCAAGCGCACAGGACAAGCAAAAACAATATGCAGACCAGCATGGTCGCAAAAACAATGAACACTTTAGTGTGGGGGACAAAGTGCTATTAAGTACTGCTACTCTACCTTAACATGCAATTTCTGTACTACCTGGTGGTACTACTAAGATATTGCCCCGATTCATTGGGCCCTTTACAGTGGTCGAAGAGGTTGGAGACCTAAATTATAGGCTCACTCTCCCACCGTATATGAAGACGCACCCCGTATATTACGTGGGTCGTCTGAAACGGTATGTTGATCCAGAAGAGATCACATATCCACATCGGTCTAACGAGACCGATGGTGACGCCGACTGTGAGTCGAGCGTCGCGGCCGATCAGGCGACGAGGAAGCCGAGAGGCTCCCCGTACACGAACGAGGCGATAGAGGACTCGGCGATCGAGGAGGACTCCGCGCTTGACGCGGGCCTCTCCTCACCAGTCGCTCTAGGATGTCCAAACGGGTCTTCAAGGCGGTCATACCCCTGACGGTCTCTCGCCCTCACATCACGCAGATCCGAGGTCAGTCGCGAAACTTGACTCTCGAGATCTGTCACCTGCCTCTTCAGTTCAGCGGACTCAGCCTGCGACTGAACAGCAGCAGGGTAGGCAGCCGCGAGTAGGTGGGCGTAATCGCCACTCCTATCGGGCGCCACCTGTGCTGGTGGACACGGATGGGAACGCGCGCTTCCTTGTTGGAAGGCTGGTGGCCCACCGGTTTGTGAAGCGAAAGCTCCAAATCCTTGTCCAGTGGAAGGGTTACCCAACGAGCTTTGACTCGTGGGAGCCTGTGGATGCTTTGCGCGTTGACGTGCCTGGGCTGGTGGCTGCTTATGTGAAGCAGCACCAGCTGTCGTCTTTCTGCTAGGTCCGGATGGACTAGCAGAAGAAGCGTGGCGAGAATTAATTGGGGGTCGCTTACCACCCATAATTTCATGCGCACGCTTCATGGCGAAGCTGATACGCTGCGACCGTTGTTTCGTTGCATCTAAATGCAACATTACACGGCGCCGAATTTCAGCTTCATATTCGTCGGCTGTTTCGTTAGAACGCAGAACGACTGGAATTGGGAAAGCACGACTAAGTGCTTTGCCCTGCTTTTTCCACAAGGGAAAGACGCTATAAAATTTATGAGCGTCAATAGTTGCACGCTGCAAAAGCGCTGCACTAGGCCCTTCGAGTTTATCCACTCGGATGGAGGTGGCATTGGTGGCAAACCACCACTCACGTAGCCGCCCTCGCGACGGCGGGCTAGCGAGGCCGAAGGCGTACTTGGTGGAGCTTTAAGCTCACACTCACCTGAGTCTGACTCCCATTATGGATTGTCAAGACATCAGCATGAGGAGTCACATCTGGTTGAGTCGCGACTACTCCTTTCGAAGTAGCGCGCTCAGTCTTAGTCGCTGCGCTCGTAGGCGCAGGCGACGAGGTTTCACCTTCGCTTGTAGGAAGCATAGATGCTCCCTCAAGGACGGGTGCCTCATATGATGGGGACATATGTCCCATCAATGCGCTTTGCTCATCGCCAATTTGGGGTGATGGCAGTGGTGTAGTCTCATTGTAGTCTACAATGAGAGATGGATCTTCATCCACATTATAGTGAGATGGAAGATTCACCTCAGTGCCTAACGCACTTTGCGACGGCTGCGATAAATCGCGGCGCGTGCGCTTAGTGCTGGACTGGATGGGTGCCTTTGCAGGCGACCCATCAGCCTTACCACGTTTCGGTGGCATGAGGATTGAGTAGACTAAAGCGGCGCGTGTATAACGGCTCGCAAGTCTCTCTGTCTCTTAGGCGATGTTTTACAAAATGTAAACATCGTTCTAAAACGGGGGATGGTGTAACAGGGTATCTAGTTACACGTAAACATCAAGTAATATACTTAATGTTTGGTCTAAAAGTATCCATGATTACTTTTGACCTGTCACTTGGGTGCGATACACAAACGTGATCCACCCTCGTGAATGTGATATCCATTTATGGATTCACATGGGAAGGGATGACGCTAGTTGAAGCTAGGCATCGCGACGTCTCAGAAAGATGTCAGTTGCGATCTTAAATCTAGATTTAAGTTCATGCGACAGGATACGCTTCTAAAGAGTCGCGTATCCTATCTATATACATATATAGCCAATCAGTAGTTAAGTATATATTTAATCATAATCATTAAATATAGCTCAGTCTTGAATTTGCTAAACACCGAAGCACCACGCACGAGAAGCTGAAAAGCTTCTACGTGACGTCGGTGCCTTCTTGTCTTAGAAGTTCGTTGCACTCTCGCCTAAGCAGGCGACCAACCTCCTAACTACCTCGCACGCGAAGGTAAGACGGTCTAACCGCTTCCTCGCTTGTGCATAAGGTGTGTGCTAGTAGCACGAGGCAACTTCGTAAAAGTGCCCGTCTACACCATCCAAAGCGTAATTCATCTCGAACTTTTCACACGTAGATGCCACCTCTGACGAAAAACTGCTCCAATTACATTTTTAAATCGCGTATCCACATCTCTTCATCTTGGGCTGCTGCAACTCGCTCGATCCTTATCCGTTGCACTACTTCCTCCTGCAAGACTTCCGTCGGCATGCTGGCTAGGGATCAAGACATTGTAACGGTTGCAACTCGCAGTGCAAGGCTTTGATCCTTGTGTACGAAAAGCTCAGGTAAACGATAGATTTCTTGAGGTCCTTAAACTTTAATCAATACTAATTCGACACCTTGTTGCTGGTGTAGGGCCGCATTAGCGAGTGGGTCTGCAATTTGATTCCGTTTCGCGCTTCATATATAGGAAAATGTAGACGTGTCAGGACCTGAGTTTGTCCAGGGCCTTCGACCGTCGTGCTGTCAGGTCCTACGTCTTACACTCAGTCTCCTCTCGCATCTATAGGATGACCAGCTTATAATCTCCACACAAAAACAGACTTCCACGCTTAAGTTCTCCAGTAGACAGAAACATAACAATATACCTTCTTACTCTGCCTCTTTCACTTTTGCTTCAGTTAAATATCGGGAAGCGGCTGCGACCACAGTCCATCCTGAGAGTTGCCGCACAAGAGCGCTGCAGGCCCCTCCTTCGCGCTTAACTCGTGCAGACCCGTCGAAACTGACCACATAGAGGATTTTCTCGGGCTCGACCGTAGGGGGAACCACCGTGATAGCTTGACGCGGGTGCTTCCTAGGGCCGATCGAGGACCGGATAAAGTCCATTTTTGCGAGGCGTAATGCTAGCTGCCAATGTGCCCAGTATTTCGTCTTCGCCCCCGCTTACACTTGACCACTCCTAACGTCCGTTAGGACAGGAGTGCGCCCCATTTTATAAAGCGTTCCTGAAGACCAGATGGACGGAACAACAACGCTAACGTAGAATGTCGGGTCAGGACCTTGATTGGGCGGGTGAACAACGATGTATAGCGAAGGTCCAATATCAGCAGTAACGCCAACACTTCCTTGTTCAACAAGCCATGATTAATCTCGTTCCTTTTTTTTATTTTCGACTAGTGAAAGTCACTGGCATATATACACCCTCATACTACTGCGCCAGAGATGCCAAGATGGCCCACTCGCTAGCATAGACGATGATGACAGGTTCCCGGTCTGGATCTAAATGGCGAAGGATTAAGGTATTGGCAATTTTATCCATCAACATAGCAATGCCACCTGCACCCGGGCCCATCTGTCCTCCTCCTGTTCATTATCCTGTATGTCCTCAGTCCCACCCTTATCCGGCGTCGTAATACGTGGTATTATCTTCCATCAGCTTGTACAATATTAACGCATATATTGCGTAGTCTTTTACGAACCATCTGTAATAGTTAAGGCTCCCGAAAAACGACTGCAAAGCTTATAGGGTGGTGGGCAATGGTTGAATGGAGGTCCTTAAGGTAGGCCTTCAACCCTTTCGCAGATAATTGATGGCCATGATAATCTACCTTTTGACAAATCCAAGTGCTTTTGACCGCACTACTTGATAGATTTCACTTGTTACATACCTCCAAAAGTCGTTCCGCGTGTACGAATAAGTCATTCATGACTCCGTGGTCACCAGAATGCCGTCGATATAGGACCTACGTTCACATAATGGACTTCTTGAGATCCACCTCGGATGGGCTATCTCGAACAAGGCCTCTTGTTTTACAGAGTTGGGCTTTAAAGGAAATCGTAGAAAAATTCATATAAGGCATTATCCAATAGCCGCTAAAAGAACTGTGGCGCGTTGTTTAGTCTAAACGGCATTATTTTTTACAGCTTCTCCCTAATTTAGAAAGCCACCTTTCGTACGCGCTATGCAATCGGTCGTGCATTTCCCATAGCGATGTCGCACACCACTCCTCGGGCTGCAGGAGGTAACGCGTTGCCTTTCCCATCAGCAAATGTCTTTTTTGACAATTAACTTTGCAGAGACGGTCCTCTTATTCCTTCGAAGTTTCGTCAGGGTTTGGCATTTGGATGTCTTTTATGATAACTCCGTCCGTCGAAGGGGCAAACTTAAGGATACTCGTCAGTTTTTGTCACAATCTTCTGCACATAGGTCTCCACTCTCGTGGACACACACCTGGTCGTCTAAATTATTTGTTCCGGCTCTATTATCCTGCTGGCCCATCTGCGATTGGACCCTCCCCATCCCGAACTCGTCATCTCTTAAAGCTTCATTACCCAGGCTGACTCCTGTTGGTTGGTTCTATCAAAAGTGCCCTCTTTTGTCTCCGAGTCAGATGATGCTGACTCGTGGCCCCTCGACTGAATACCCATCACTGTGGTAACCACTGAGGCTTGGGTCCCTGTTCGTAACAATATCTTTTCTGGGGACTTATAATTTTTTTACCATGGTACCTTGATATTCTACTTCTTAGAAAAATTTAAAATCTTTTTCGTCAGTGGTAGCTTGGTAGGATAGGTTCTGCCACTCAGCATACCTCCTGGAACCCACTGACACAAATCCTTAAAGTGCAGTTAGATTGGCGAGCACAGCGTTGCAACAAACCCTAGGGATCTGAACCTTAGTCATCCATATGCCAAGTTTAATATCATCATGCAGAATCACTTGTCACTGACATTGGTGACACTTAAACACTGGCGCTGTCCATACCCTTGGACCGTTATATTCACCCATTTGTATCCACGGGTAATCCATAATTTTCACTGATCTATAACAGACCTCTTACACGGAACCTCCACGTAATTGGTCGCTGACAAACTCACATACTGGCCCAATTTCACTTCTAAAAAATGTTCGCTGTACAAGGTCTTGCGACCTGCCAGCTGGATTCGCACCTCATCTGGTAAGCAGATAATTCTACTGCCATGTCTAGTCAAATATCGGCTGGAACCATAGAGGATATTAGAAACATTGGGGAAAGATGTTTCTAATATCCTCTAGATTCTCCCAGCAATAACTCCAACATCATCACCCGCTCTCTTCTCGTGAAAACTTTCATCGGATATACGTGCATTGGCCACAACAGCTACATAATTAATGCAAAGGTCCGATGTATGATCAACCAATTATTTTGCCTTAGCGACCTTCTCCACCGGAGATTTTTTCGCAAATGCATAACTGCAACAATTAAAACGCTCGCCTAGTACCAGATTCAAACCTGACGAGCGTTCTAAATTAGCATTTTCTCGGCGGCCTCCGAAATCTGCCTCGCGTGCTTGGTCGAGTGGTACCATTGGCGAATCAGGTTGTAAAACGCTTCCATCTGGCCCTTCCCCACGTCGTGGACCTAGATACAACCACGGTACACAAACAAGTAGCGGTCGGCCGGGAGGCCTTTTTCCACAGCGTTTGCAGACTAGCCGCTTCAACAGTCAGGTACCCATGCTTCTTGAACCTACAAAGGGTACACTTCACCAGTGGGGCCTCTGGGCTCTGATGGTCACGAGGTCCATCCACATTCCGAGTGCTGCCAGTTTGGGCTTTGTTTTCCGCTGCATAAGTTCGTCTCAGGCCCCCCTCCACCTCGGATCCACTAGAGCTGAACTCTCGCTCGCCTTCACTTCCCTATGTAGCTCGAATGGCTTGGACGGGGCGTCTTGGTTTGTTTTTGGCATAGTCTCGACCGTGGGGAGTCAGGGTCTTCCGACATAACTTGCTAGAGCCGACCAGGACCTTTCCATGACGTGCCTTTGCTCACTAGCAGGCTAACAGAACTTCTTCCAGGTCATCCGCATCAAGATTCTGAGCATAGTGAGCGGGTCCATCAATTCTCGATCATCTTAAAAAATCCACTGAATGTTCCACATGTTTCCGTTTCACATGAGGGGACAATCTTGGTATTTAGTTTTATCCTGAGCCTCGACACGTTCAAATGATACAATTATTCCAGTAGTAATTCGTCGGATTTCTTCCTTGCAGATATTGTTGCCTAGCCACAGACACACCTAGGCCGCAAAAGTGGACTTGGAATTTTTGTAGAAAAGCTTCTAGCTACCACGTACCGTCCACCCAATTGTCAGTACCAATTTTGAGCGGGGCCCGTGAGAAGGCCTTAGAATATAAGGCAATTCTCACTGGTCCCACACAATTAGCATTTTTTGCAGACTTGACCTCGTCCCTCGATGCCGAAACTAACCGCCTGATAGCTTGCAGGATGTCCACTTTTTTGGGATCGACCTTATCCTTCATGCGATGCCAGAGGAGGTTGTATAACGAGCGCCGATAGTAAGTCTTCAGGTCCTGGATGATTCCGGCATCACATGGTTGCAGCTTTGATGTGGTGTTCGGATGAAGATAAAGACGGTTGTGTTCCTCAGTCGTATGCAAGCGGGAATCTTCGTCAAAACGACATGCGCACTGCAATGTCCATGATGAGTAAACTTCTCCATTACCCATTCGAAGATCAAATGGTTGAGCCACTAGAGAAAGACAAGCTAAATATTCAAGCCTTTGCATTGTTGTGACTAATGCAGCCATGATTGTTGAGATTTTTGTTCTTGAAGCAACGCGGACTCTTGGATTTCTATATGATCCATAGCGAAAGCTTGTCGGAATCGTCACTATTGCAGCAAAAAGAATGTATGAGGCGCTCTTTGTGCTGCTTCCGACCTTTCATCTGTTCGATAACAAGAGAGTGGTCCGCTTAGTAATTGAAGCTTTGTTAAGTTATCGTCTGAGGACACAATTTGCAGCGCATTCTAGAGCTTTCCTGAGTCATATAGATTAGTCCGTTTCATTCGTATTGTAGATGTCCTAGAGATCATACTGATCCAGGATGTCCCGAATCTTCAGCCTCTCATCCTTAATGAATTACATGTGAACAGATACGCTATCTCTATAGTAGCGGTGAGACTAGGTCCAGTGGCGAATCTTAAACAACTAGAACCAGCCGTTGGAGAATTTAAAGGAGAGTGTTCAGAAAAAAGGCGGTCGAGGATCTTCCTTGCGCTCTCTTTTAGAAGATCGCCCGCTAATGTTGATGCGAGCTTGTTTGGCATGAAAACACCCCGCCAATGCCTTCTTCATCTGCTGATACTTCACATGCGCTGGCGTTTCTGGGTAAAATCAAAGTTGTTCGCCACTGGAGCAGCTTAGCGAATCTTTTGAATGTACCTGAGATTGTCTACTGTGCCACTTTTGTGCTGTGCTCTTTCTCGAGCCATCCCGGTACTCTATCTGCGTGACTCAGGGATTGTCTTTTTTGTAAGCAATGCGAACGTTCGTAATTGTCGTCTGCTGAACACCGCGCTAGGGCATATTCTGGATGTGATTGTAGTCATATTTCTGTTTGTCAGTTGTGGTTCGAGTGTTGATGTGGTCGGTGTATGTAAGTGGCTTCCCTGATAATCTTTGTTAGCTGATAAAACCCTTCGGTCTTGATAATATTAGTTTTATAAAGTTTTCGGTACTCAAGTGTCTCAAATCTGCTTCATTCTCCGTTAAGTAATCATTATAATCCAATTAATTGGATCGGATACTAGCAATTATTTAGCATCTATATTAATAATAAAACTTATAGATTTATAGAGCATCGGCGTCCTCGAAGTATTAAATTAGACATGTTTTGGTGTAACCTGAATCCTGCAATCTTCTTTCTGAGGATGAGGTATAAAATGAAAAAGGCGCTATTCATCCTCCACTTTCTCGCTATTTAGTTCATATGCTTGAAATTCAATGAAACAAGTGAGCTCGTTAAAATAATCATTTCATATTCGCGAAGCTTGTTTCAGTCCGTAATTGCCTTTACCAATTCGAGACAAGCCGATTGGTCAACTATGTCGACTTCTTCATAAATCGCGCAAAACACCGTTTGCTTTATTTTACCGAAAAGGAAAGCTGTCACCACGTCGAGTTGAACCACTACCCAGTCAAATTATTTGTGATGGCGATTGTTATGCGCAACTTCTTATACTTGACCACGCAACAACACCTCGGTATATTCATTACCATGTTTTTTAAACTCTTGACCACGAGACGTTTAATGGACTACACTACAAAAACAAAAAAACAGAGATAAGAAATTACATTTGTAGGCAGGTAGTAGCGGGTGCAGCGTAGCTATATATTATTCATTCATTATAGAGAATCTAAAGACCCATATGAACCAATGATAAATTGATCTAAAAACGGAGGACCGAATTTATTCGTGGTGAGCCTCGCTGGCATTTTACTCTTGACAGGGGAGCCAAACTCCGCTGAATTATTAAAGCGGGATGGCGACACGTTCGCCTCCTCGTCCTGTTGCGCAAAGCTCGACGAGGTCTCGTTCTCGTTGTCGTGGTAATGCGACGTTCGCGTTCTCGCCATCCTTTCGTTCTTGACGTCGCTGATCGCCTCGCCATTCTCGTTCACCACGAAACGTTTACTTCTGCGCTCGCATCGGGGTGAACCGGATCCATGGACTCATATGCCCGTAAAACGACTGGAACATTACGAAAGAGCGAGGAACGCGGCCTTCACGTATCCTGCTTAAAATAAATGTCCAAGCCAGCGTATATGGTACTTGCGCGCGGCTGAACCGCACGCTTCTCGTGAGCCAGCGTTGTCACTTCACGAGGAGGGTCTTCTTGTCCCAAAATAAGACCCACGATCCAGCACACCTGGCCTTTCGCGTACACAAGCGGTGTGTGGCCCTCGCGTTGGTAACGCTGGCGTCTTTTTTGCGCAGGAAGATGCTAAATAAAGCTGCTGATGCACATCTAGAAGATGAGGCTTTTCTCGAGCATGCTGAACAGGCGGAGAGGACCGCGAATGATATTTGTTAGTCGAATCGTGAGCTGATCGAACGGATGAGGAAGTTGAAGCACCAGATTCTCGGTCGTGCACAGATCCAAACGCAGCCGCGTTCGATGTCATCGGCGCGTCGAGCGCGTCGGGAAGGCCGATCGACCTACGGATCCTGAATTCGGCATCGGAACCAACCCGTGAAGCGTAGCCGGGCGAAAAATAGTTTAGCCCGACGTATCACGTCATGTGAAGTCGCAATGATATGGAAACGTCCAGTGGGTAAGCATCATTAATCGCCTTTAGAAGTTCGAATGGGCCGATACAGCGTGGCGCGAGTTTACTCGCGCCTAGGTTTGTAACTGCTAAATTCCTTAGACCTTCTGTAGCAAATATTTCAGAATCGCCTTTCTAAAAATTTCCTCATGTTCTTTCTGCCATGTTTGTCAGCGTTCTTTTTCTGTTGGTCCGCTGCAGACTAGAGTTCGTTACGTACAAACCATATGATAGCTTGATGTTGGAGTATAGCCTATGCCACAGCCATGTAATCAATTGGTTGCGGCGACCTAATCTATGCGTAATTGACAGTAGGTGAACACTTACCTAAAGAAAATCAATAAGCATCTGCGCAATTCATCTAGCTAACGGAAACGCCACGCCACATGGCGTCAAAACGGTAGACTTTCCTTGGAAAGGGTGACTACATGCGCGCTCAAAATACCTTGATCTGCACTCAAATCGTTGTTTACCACCTTCATCTTTCCCCCGAGTGTAGCTACGAGGTGCCGTGGGGTGACACACGGCAAGACGGTTGAAACTTAAGAGTGACGAGCCGAGTTTACCAAAAAAGCGTTAGTTTTCTGTTGACGCGCGTATATTATTGTTAAGTTCGAATTTAGTAAGTGGTAAAAATGCAGTCCAGCTCGCGAAGGAAGTAGCATGACTTCGAAGAACATAGTTGAGGACTGAATTCACGTAATCGATTTTGGTATCCATTTCTGGATGGGCCACTGTCGACATATGCAGCTTTGTTTCGAGAAGCTCGAACAGTGGCGTTCAAAACGAGGATGTGAATCGCATCCACGGTCCGAAAAAATGTATTTTGGTAGGCCATGATGACAAAACACCGCGTCAATGAAGTGCACCGCGGTCTCTGCCGAGGTGATCGTAGCGTGGACAGGCACCAGATGTGTCATCTTGCTCAATGTGTCGACAAAAACTAGGATACCCATACGATCTTATACTATCGGACACGAGAACGTAGATGAAATCCATCGAAACCGATTGCCAGGCCTCAGCTGCAATTGGCATGGGTCGCAGGGGAGCATGTGACGATGGAGATGGCTTCACACGTTAGCAGATTTCGCACTTTCGAATGTAGTTGCGCACATACTTGTAAATGTGGGGTCAAAAGAAGTCACGAGACACAGTCAGGAAAGTCTATCGCGGCCTAAATGACCACCGGCTAGGGTATTAAGATACTCGTGGATGATCCGAACTCGCAAATTCATGTCGTAGGAGCATCGAATTAATCGATGCTGTACAGAATAAATTCTGCGATCAACCTGTATCGATGTATGTGATCACGCTTAGTTTGTGCTAAAGCTCCCAGTGCAACATCACTGGGAGCACTCAGATAATCGATAATGTCCGTATAATTTAAATCGCTTTTGTACGCCACGATGATATCGTCGAATAAGCACAGCTCGGGTATACTCGAATTATATTCAGCAATACATACATCTCACATCGATCATCATCATCTTCGTCATCATTTGCCTGACGACATAGCGCAGTTCGAGGATCGGAGTCGTGACGTTGCGATAGAGAGTCGGCAAGAATATTATTCTTGCACGGCTTGTAGCGCACGACCAAATTGTACTCAGAAAAGAAGAATAGACACCGTGATATCCGTTGGGACAGGTGCGGACTCTTCATCGCTATGCGCAGCGATGCATGATCGGTATAAAAAAATAAAGCGTTCATTCACCAAGCAGATGAACGCGAAACTTGATGAGTGCGTATTGAATCGCTATCAACTTCTTGTCGCAAATTGGATGATTCTTCTATGCTCGCTTTATCTGTCGTGCCTGACAGCTTACGACTCGTTTATAACACTCATCATTAAATTGCATAAGGGCACAACCAATTTCAAAACCACTGGCATCGCATACCACGTGGAAAGGCTTGGGGGTCTTTTGGTAGAACTAGCACTGGCGCTGATCCCTGGCTATTTTTCACTGCATCGAAAGATGCTTGGTACTTGGGACGCCAAGACCACGTGGCGTCTTTCTATAAGAGTGATGTGGCGAAGTGAAGGAGTGAATTTCGCAAAGTTTGATCACATATTTTCAGTTAAGTCCGAAATGGCCAATATTGATGAGTCGCGATCTCGCGGCCAATATTGATGAGTCGCGATCTCGCGGCCAATATTGATGAGTCGCGATCTCGCAGAAAGGTTTCGAGATGACGTCAAATGGGATGGAAAACAGTGAATGGTGTAGTTTGCAGTTCTATATGGGGTCAAATATGGCCTAGAAACTGCGCTATTGCGATCTCCAGTATTTCCGATGGCGATCCGCGTGAACGCGATCGCTAAGAAGGAGGATGGGTACATCCAAGTATGTGGAAGACGGTCTGGTGTGGATCACGTCGCTATGGAGGACTGGAATGAGGTGGACATGACATGTCACATAGATGGACCATCTCACATGACCTGAGAAACGGTGAAGAGGATAAGTCGTGATCCGGCGTATCGCGACCCGAGGCTAATTATTAGTATCGCGATCCGATATTAATTATTAGTACCGCGATCCGATATTTATTATTAGTATCGCGATCCGATATTAATTATTAGTATCGCGATCCGATACTAATTATTTAGTACCGCGATCCGATACTAAAATGGTATTAGATCCGAGCGAGGTAGCGATCCAGATCGCGGCGATATTGGAGTGGACCACATTAAAAGATCTGATTTTTCCGAAAGGGCGATACGTGGCAACAGATCCTGAGCTACAGATAGTCAAGATCATAGGTTTTGGTATTTGATTGGCTAACATTAACAGAGTTCAATTTGCTTCTAAGTACACGTGTCGACTTCTCTTCCGGGCTGGATTTTTGGGCCTCCCGACGTCTCAAGGAAGTCTACATACTACGCAAGTCATATCCCTGGATTGTTTGGCCAGGGATTGCAAGAATTCTCAACATAACAACTCAAGCTGCAATTGAACGCAGAGGACTAAGAAGTCCAGATACAAGATCGCGAGACGGCTCAAGTGGTCAGAAGGCAAGCGGATCAAGTATCTACATTTTTTAACAAGGCGATCTCAAGGGAGATCAGGGCGACTACCCCAAGAACAACTGCGATCGTGTGAGGAATTCCACTCGATCGCCCCCCACCTATCCCTAACACAATCAAGTTCAACATCGACTCAAGTCTACCGAGAAGAGAGCAACCCGCCCTACCGACGGGTACACAAGGTGAGGACACGGAATCGGGGTACCCCCTCCGTTAGTCGGTCGTCCGGGCGCCAGTGGAGAGTTGAGATCGCATCAGCAATTTTGCGAATCTCACTGAACCACAGTGACGACAAAGATTGTATAGAACCAGCATAATCCGTTGTATACATATGCAAGTAATTGGCCAAGCCGAGCCACTGGCGCAACTCCGTAGGGTCCTTGGGTATGTCCAAAGAACAGATGGACGACACCTTCTTTGGTACAGCTCGAACTCCCGATTTACTCACATAACAACTCAGCACCGGAATTCCCAATGCACAAAAGACACACTTCTTGAGATTCTCATACATCTTGATGTCTCGAATCACTTGCAGCACCTGTTCTAAGCGTTAAGGGCGAACTTGAACATTGCTGAGGTTGCCTCCAGCGCAATTGTGGACAAAGATGTCATTAAAGTAACTCGGAGCAAAGTTTTGAAGTGGTCTTAACCCTTCAGATACCATGCAATTAAATGTGACCGGTGCATTCTTCAATTCTTGTGTCAAAACCAGCCACTCCAATCACATGCCACTCCGAGTACTCACCGCTGTGTGTGGGATGTCGCTCGGTCACATCAAAATCTAATAGAAGCCATCGGCCAAGTCGATGGCACTGAAGATGACAATTCCTATCATGAAGTTAAGCATTATTCCCTTTTAAAAATAGGCGTTTATGTAGAAAAATGTGGCATCATTTAGCTAATTAAATGCATTTACTATCCGCCAGCCTCCCGTAGCCTTCTTCACGCATAAAGTTGGACTCGAATGTGGTAAGATATTATACTCGCCTTGCGGCGGCCTTCGAAGAATGAGTAAATAGCTTCGACTTGATCTCGGAACAACGGCCACTGCCGTGTCATACAATAATTCGACCCTGGCACAACATCAATCTCGTGCCGAACACCACGGTCAGCAGAAAGTTCAGCCGGAATCTTGTCCGGGAACACGTCTGCATACTCACGAGCGATATCGTAGACAGGGTTACCAGACTCTAGCAGAGCCTCTCATTATTGTGACGCGAATCTTTCTTCACGCGCTGACTTTGGCTCAGCGCTTCGAGGACGCGTCACATAAGTCTCGTTTGCCATGGCAACCACTTTTTTGGTTATCCGACACACTTGTATCACACTGCCTCCCTGAAGGTTACGTAGGAAGATCTTCCAGGAGAGCATTGGAAGCCTTGTAATCGAAGACGCGTCGCGAGGTGGACTCGCGACTGAATGTATTGGCGCCTTTGTGGACTCCCTTCCACGTAAACGATAGCGTGGGCACATTCCAACGCTAAAGTCTCGGTGCTGTTGTCACCATTGTGCTTCGAGTCACTATCCGAAGCTGGAGAACCGGCCAGGTGATAAACCATTACCCCCCCCCCCTCTAATCACTGGATGCCCTCATCAATGATGCCGGAAACACTTGACGGGAGTAGCTCATACACGACCGTCTACACTTAAAGCGGGAGATCCTGCTCGGCCGCCGTAAACCCGTGTAGGAGTCCCTGCTCGACCACACTTTGCCTATGTGGGAACCTCAGTTTGACCACAGTAGGGGATGATGGGAACCCCGGTTCGACCTTCATGTTCTCGCGTGGGTATCTTGTCCGTACACGTTGTACTCGTGTGAGAGCCCCTGATCAGCCACAAGTGCTCATGTGGGACCCTTGGTTTAATCATGATGGGACCTCGGTTCGACCATCATGCTCACAATCTCGATCAAGGACCAGTCTATAGAGAATGTGATCCAGATCGATCTGTACTGGATTGGATCACATATTGAGTTTAGGATTCTACCGAAAGACGACACGTGGTAAAATGTCCCGGCCTACAGATATAGATAATCTTAGGTCTTGCCATTAGATTGGTTCACATCAACAGAGTGTTTTTTGCTTCAAGCACGCACGCAGACTTGCCTTCTGGACGAAGTTTTTTGGACCTTCGATAATTAAGTGCTTCTGCTATGCAACTACGCAGCTAAAAATCTTAATTTTTTTAGCCAGGGATCACAAAAATGCTTACAATTAACCACCCTTTGCGATTAGACGCAGTAAACATAAAGGACAAGGCACAAGAAAGCCAGACGGTTTAAGTGATCAAAAGACCAAATAAATCAAGTGGATCATATTTCCACATTTGGATTAGGCGATATCAAGAGATATCATGGTGACTCGAATGGAGCATCAACAGTAGCGTTTGCTTGCGTGAATAATTTATGCGATTAACCACCCTAACCAATCCTTAACACGGTCAAGTTCAGTATTAACATGATTCCAAGAAAATTGCTACCCTCCCTACTGAAGGTTACACGAAGTAGGGAAGGAAAGTTACATAGGAACGAAGTACCTCCTCCGATAGTCGATTGTCGGGGCGCTAGTGAAGAGATGGCATCAAACCTGATATATTGTCATTACCGGTAATCAACGGCGCCCATACGACCGGAAGGTGGAGTATGTGAGGAGGGTTGTGACGCAGTTCAAAGGGAATACTTCGATTCTATGTGTAGTATTTCTTGCATTACCTACCTTGTGTACCCGTCGGTAGGGCGGTTTGCATTCTTCTCGGTGGACTTGGGGGCCGTCGGTCTTAATATGTGTTGGGGATAGGGTCGATCGCGTGAAGTTTCCACACGCGATGAAGGTTACTAAGGAGCGCTCTACTCGAGTCGCCCTAATCTGTTTTGCGGTCGTCTTTATTCGATCGCAGGACAAATTGTTTGTTTTATAAATTCTTGTGATCTTTGGCCAAACAATTCAGGAATTTTACTTGCTAAACACGCGGCAGAAGTCCTTAATCGTCGGAGGGGGGCGAAAATTATCCCTTCCGGAAGAAAAGTCTGCGTGCTTATTCGAAGTAAACGAAACTATAATTAATGTTAACCAATCAAATGCCGAGACATACGATTATGCCTATCTGTAGGCCACGATATATTGCTACGTGTCTTCTTTTTAAAAAAAATTCTCGATGTGTGGTCCAATTCAGCAGCCGCGATCTCGATCCTGCGATCTTGATCGACTTGTCCCCGATCACGATCTTGATCGCATTAATTTTGGTCACAATCTTGATCGCATTAATTTTGGTCACAATCTTGATCGCATTAATTTTGGTCACAATCTTGATCGCATTAATTTTGGTCACAATCTTGATCGCATTATCTGTTAATTTTATTCAACTTGTCTTTGATCACGATCTTGATAGACTTGTCTTTAGTCACCACCCTGATCGGATTATCTTTGATCACAATTACCTACAGATAGTCTCTTTACCACAAATACGATCAAATATCCATATGAACACGGATTACAAATGAGCTTCCATATTATCAAGATCACGATCTAGTTACCGTCTGATCACAATTATGATCGAATGATTATATGAATGCAGTTGCGAGCTGGTGGCCGAAAGAATTATGCAACCAGTACCAATCAACATCTTAGTAAACCATAAATACAACCGTGATCTCGACTTGGACAAAATCTATTAGATGTGATCTGATCAATACTTGCATGGAAATCGGATCAACCCATACGAATTCAAGTATAAAATTAGAAAAAATACAATTCATGTCATGTAATTGATCCATATTTTCAACCACTTTGAAACTGTTGATACCTTCTACATCAATCTTTTGTGGCTTATTAACCAATCAAGAAAATGATCTTAAATCAACAGTACTTCTCCATTCGATCTTCACATAATTCTTAATCGACTTCACCACACCCCATCAGTCATTTTGATGTTTAACTTTATCGAGACAAAGACCGACCATTGGCGGGAAAAGGATCCCATCATTGAAAAGACAGGGATCCAACCATTGTCATGTCCCTATAGTTATGACAAAGTTCCGAAAATCGGCTCCAATTTTGTCATGAGAATTGTTACATGCAAATTTGTCCCATCTACTTAACCACAATGTCAGTGCTTCTGTTCACATCATGCAGGATAACAGACACAGTGGTGTCGTATGTGTCACCCCTGAGCACCAATTGCAGATGATGCCACAGTATCTAATTGATCGCTGGCCTTGATTAGTTGGCGATTGTTATCGACATGTCATATCCGAATCGTCAAGGCTTTACGATCTTGACGTCTGTGCGATTAATTATCGCACTAAGCATATGATTTACATAGATGTTTCTTCAAACATCGATGGTACAGCGCAAATCACAATTGTTATGGCTACGCGCTGCTTCAAGCCTAGTACGCTTCATTCACAACGTGGAATGTGTTGGACGCGATGCATAAATAGACGAACTTGCTCTTTCGGGGTCCTCAAAATGTTTACTTCTGTACAATGATATGCTGGTCATCAACTGATACGTGCGCTTTAATCAAATTTAGGACTTGACGTAGTTCACCTTATCATCAGACGTGCAAGCAAAAGTAAGTGACTTGCCCGACAGGGTCTTGACCACCACCTCCAGACATTTGGCCTGACACGAATAATACAACCGGTACACGTTATAAGTTGCATCAATTGTCAAGAAAGGCTAGAATATAATGTCTCTCTGAGACAATAATGGAAGGGCAGAGGTTCATTCTTATATGAAAGATGAATTAAGTTTTAGTCACCAGTAAGTCTACCTAAACCTGCAGTAACTAATTGGACAGCAATAAATTGTTGCCCAAGGACATCGGCCCATTTTGTATATTGCGTCGCCTAGTCAACGCATACGCAATTGAGCTGCAACGTAAGATTCTTACGCATCCTACGTTGTACGTGGAAAATCTTCGTCCGTATGTTCAGTATTCGGCTTTTTCGAACGGTGAAAAAAACCGCCACCCTAAAAAATGCCATCATATTCTTGTGGTCGCAATCTAGGCGATGAATAATGCACTGCAGCGATTTTTGTTACTAATTCAGCGAGAGCATCAGTGTTCTCGCTGGCGATACCTTAGACGATGCTGATGTCTTCAGCATCGTCGTCAGTAAGAGCGTCATCGCTCTTAATTCCTTCTCTTCACCGAATTCGAATGGTACAACTTTGGTTTGCTTGATGTCGACCATGATACTGGCGCGTGATGAGCAAGAGCCCGATTGGTTTTTACTCGAGCGAGCCCCCTCCTAAAATTATAGTCACCCTCTACTGCGATGGGGACACGTGGATGTCTATGACCATTCACGAGAGGGGCGTATGCGTCGTGGAAGCATGCACCTAATTTCTGATGGCGAACTCGGCCATCGTCAAAACTCCATCAAATTAAAAACAAGGGATTTCTTCTCGAAAATTATTTTCGAGGACGCGGATAGTGCGTTATGTCTGACCATCATTTCTGGATGGTCAGAAGCAGACATCTTTTGCTGTGTTCCAAGTGATTAAAACACGTAACACGGAACGCCAAAACTTTGCCTTTCCTTAGTTCGCATCGTCCATACCATCGCACATAACGCTGCAAGGAATGTGACCACTCAAATCCTCGAGGCCACACGGACAGGTCATATGATAGATAGAGAGAAGAACAGACCGTCTATTTCAAACATTAAGGATTGGTAAGATGTCTGGAGTGCTTCTACCAGGACTTCGTCATTCTTCGCCTCGCTGGCTCAATCTGCTGGCTCGAGACGTCGGGCGTCACGGGGGACACTCCGAAAAGGGCACGTGGAATCGGGTATCCAGCCCGAGGTGTAAACAGTGGCTCAATGATCGCAACAAGCGCCGGGCACCACACCGATCAGTCCCGATCGACCGCTGATGCACCTGGACGGGCCGATCAATTCACGTTCTTGGCAAGTTCACTTCGTGGGACCGAGATTCGCGCTCAGCGATCGAATCGGCGTCTTGAAGGCTGACGTAGAATAGCAGGAACTATTGAGGAAAGAGGGAATGATAACCGCGGTCGTCGATCCTCTCCCCCCGGGGGTTACAGGGTTGGTGCTCCTCTTACGGTTCGCACGCTGCGCTTGCCCCCCATAGCGCACGCAGCAGAGGGAAAAACCTCCCCCCTCTTATCCTGGGCCTCCCGTTGGAGGGACTTCCCGCCCTGGTCGGAGGGGGCCGGTTGACCGGCTCTTTGAAGGTCTTCGTCTCTTGGCCGTTGTTGCTCGAAGGCGCGAATTGGGAAGTGTCATATGATAGATCTTGACGTGGCACATCTTCAAATAGTGTTAGATCAGATGCGCGAGTACGAAAAAGGTACTAATACTCAGTCATCGAGGATTTGTTACAGCACAGCCATAGGCATCCATGGACTCCTCAGATGGCCGAGATTTAAAGATATATAATTTTAAAACACTTCCTTAGTCATCTGCTCGGTCTCAATGTCGTCGATGTTGTACTGTATGTAATGATAGATGCCATGTAAATGGTCGAGTCCGTTAAAAATTACACCACGAAAATCTTGGCGTCTTACGGAAGATGCGTGCCTTGGCCGTGCTGACGGCTTGGTGCTAACCCCTTCAGCCATCCAAAGATAGGCTTGTATTCACCGAGCGCGACCTGGTAGTACGAATTGAAAGGCTTCGGATTGATAATGTGGTTCATTTAGCTGTAACGGGCTAAAAGGTACACGGTTCGTTAAGTATCGAATACTTAACGGGTAGGCCTAAATGGGTACGAGGTACCTTAGGTCTTTGTCACATGAGTGTGGCACATCAATGTGACCCACCCTCGTGAATGTGATATCCATGGATGTATTCACGTTCAACGAGGATGACGCCAGTTGGGACTGGGCGTCATGGTACGCTTCAGACACACGTCATAAGCGAGCTTAAATGCATTTTAAGCTCGCACGTAAGGATACGTTTGTAAAGAGACGCGTATCCAATCTTTGGATAATGAACCAATGAGTAGTTAAGTTTATATTTAGTCAAAATCTAGTAAATTTAAGTCAGTAATGAATTTTCCAATTACTACCCACTGCGCACGAGAAGCTTAATAAGCTCTTGCGTGACGTAAGTAAGGTACTTCTTAATTGTTCGTTGCGCGGACCGCTCTATGCGAACGGCAACAGTTTGGCTTGGCGCTCTAAGCGACCGACCAACGCAACCACCACCGCACGCGGAGGTAAGACGGTATAACCGCTTCCTCGCGCTGCTTGAAGGTGTGCCCGCGTAGTACGTGGCAGCTTCTTTCGAAGTGCCCGTCTACACTAGCTCTGCTTTAGTTAATACAGGATGGTGTCACCCTAATGACTCGCGATCTCTGCTGGCTTCTGGCAAGGGTACCGTGACTCATCGAAGGCCTTATAATTTTTAGTGTCTGTTGACTTGTGGTAAGTGCGTCGTCAGCGTGTTCAAATGATCAATGCAACATCATTGCTCATTTCTATTGACATTTTTGTTGTTGTTGTGTGCTTACCCTAAACAAAATCAGTTTTGTAACCCTTTTCAAAACAAATTTTCGTAGGTGCAACACCGTGTGGCAGACATCAACGCCATGTGCGACCTTCTTCGCCTTGAGGTAGTTTAAATTCAATTGCAGTACTCGCTTCGTCCTGCAAGTTCCGCTTTCTAATACAACTTAGCTAGGCCGATGCATCTTTTCATAGTTTCGTACTTCTTCAGACAATTGGTCCCTAGTACTGTAAGTCCCTTATAGCTTCAATCGTGCAATGAAAAAATGCAGACAAGAGGATCGACCTACTTTGCAGTACATGTAATACCGAATCAGGATTAGGATTAGAGAAATGTCGCAGCAACATGTAAGTAAAAATACACAGCCAAAAATAGAACGTCTACAAATTCTTAAATAGGTGGTTTACACAACCTACACATTGGCATTGGTGGCAAGCATTGAATTAAGCGACTATTTGTTCTTCTCGATCTACACCACATTCGCCAGGTAGATATCTTATAATCTATTACATTCATCTTGTTCTTCTTTTTCTTCTCTTTACAATGCATATTTAAACACTTTCTAATACTTGTATCTTCCTTATTAAATATCCTTTTCTTCCTGTCCATCAGTTTCCATCATGGATGATGTCGCTGAGTTCGAACGCGCTGTTCTTGTTGCATTCCAATACGCTACGGCCGATATTAATGATCAGCAGGCACAGACAATCAAGTTGCAGGCTGAGAGCTTTTGTACTGCAGTCAAGATCCAAGTGGACGGTTGGCAGGCCGAGCTGCAGCTTTTCAAACGCTCAGAGCACGAACAGGTCAAGTTTTACGCACTTCAGGCACTTCAGGAAGCTCTGGTCAATGGAGTAGATGATAGTGTGGCTGTGGCTGTACGGGTGGAGCTATTGGCTTGGCTACAGAGTCATGTGAATTACATGGAAAGTAAAGCACCTTATCTCAAAACCAAGCTAGCAGTTGTGATCACTCGACTGATCAAAAGAGATTACCCGGACCGTTGGCCAACAGCTTTTATGGAGCTATTGGAACTGCTGCCGCAAGGTGCATCTATTGTGGAGATGTACTTTCGCATTTTGCTGGCTATCAACGAGGAGATTGTCGAGTTTGACGCACAGAGGACACAACAGGAAGCTGCACACAATATGAAGATTAAGGACGCTATGCGCGAAGGATCGTGTATGCGAGAAAGCTTTGACGCCATTGCACGTGTGTTGGTAAATGCTGATGCCAGTGATGTTATGCGCCAGTTGAGTGCTAGTGCTCTCGAGACGCTTAAACGATACATCAGTTGGGTAGATATCGGCCTTGTCGTAAACGATACGCTCTGGCCTTTATTGATTAAGCTGCTGCGTGAGAGTGAGACGTTTCGCTGCCAAGCGGCCAACTGTGTATTTGAGGTGATTGACAAGGGTATGACGCCGGAGAAGAAATTGGCGATGCTACAGCAGTTACAGTTTCTCGAGATGCTGGCGGCACTGCCAATTCGTGAGGATGACGAATTTGCGGAAGAAATTGGAGAAGTGATTAATATTGTTGGCTTGGAGCTCGTGACTTGCATGGACGCCTTTCGCCATACAAACAGGGCCGACTTGCTACAGGCTAGCGCTACTCTACTTTGTCAACTCATGCCACTCGTATGGGAACTTTTCGCGCATGAGTCAAAAGATGTATCTGAAGAAGTTTTTGAGATCGTAAATGCGGTGGGAGGCCCGTTGCTTCGAACAGAGACGCAGGCGGCTGACAAGTTTCAGAGCGAGGCAGAAGTATTCCGACCCTCGGAGTATATTCCACAGATTTTGCACGGTATTTATCGCCAAACTCGATTCCCTAAGGACTCTGACTCGGATGCTGCGGAGTTTGAAGAATACCGACGCAGTCTGTACACCATATTTCTCAATATTGTTCGCCAGCGACCGCATGACACGCTTGCCTTTCTCACGAACTTGGCTCAGAGTCTACCGGGACAATTTACTGAGATTGACCCGCGTGATCTAGAGAGTTTCCTGTCACTTGTGTACCGATTCAAGGAAGGACTTGCGCCCCTGAAGGCCGTGGCTATCCCATTCTACGAGCCCACGAGCGGACTAACTCTCATGATCGTGCAAATACACAGCAGTATGCTTTCAGCGTCCAGTAGTGCCGCACCGCTGCACCCGTCTGTACTGCTTTCATACTACGACCTAGCTGTGCGGTATAGTAAAGTGCTGCAGAGCGAATCAGTGCTGATTCCTGCAGTACTGGAGATGATGTTTGGCGCACACGGACTTGCTCACCCGACTACTCGTGTCCGCTCTCGCGTGTGCTACCTGTGTCTGCGCCTTGTGAAGGCTATTGGCGCCGCAGTTAATCCTCATGCATCCAGCATTCTGACCGCGCTGCAGCCGCGCCTCGCGATTGACAGCGAGCGTGAAGAGCTTGCTAGCCAGCACAATCCAACCTATTTAGCCTACGATGACCAGTTGTACCTGTTCGAACTCGCCGGTCAGATTATCGCTTCACTCGTGTCCCCAGCACAGGAGATGGGCATGAACGCAAAGCAGCTTCGATACCGGTACACGGTTGCCGTGTTGGACCCTTTGCTACGGGTATTGAATACGACTTTAAATGAGCTGGCAAAGGGTACACTGACTGATGAAGAATACGTTACTGAGACTTGCGCTTCACACATTAACGCTATTGCTCATGTGCTTAAGGCGTTCAAGGGCACAGACTGCATGGAGAATCAACAGGAAACGTTTACACAGGTGCTTACAGCCTCAGCGTTTGTACTGCGCTTGCTCTCCCGTTCTCCTCGGGTTCGGTCAAAGGTGATTTTCTTGCTACACCGCTTGACTACTGTGCTGGACCGTGAGCATTTCTTAAGCAACGTGCAGGAAACACTGCAGACGCTTATGATGGGCTGTGAGCAGCCTGAGGTTGTTGAGATCGTGCAGCTTATTGACCAACTTATTATCAAGCACAAGCAAGCTCTAGGCACATTCTTGGACAAAACGACACTGCCATTTGTGCAGCACTTGTGCGCGTTGATGCCGGAACGCAGCGCTCTCGCCCATGATGAGACTAAGGACGCCCCACAGCTCGAACGCGAAGCTACGCAGAAATACCTATACACATTCCTGCTGCACCTGGTTACGCACGGCTTGGACGCCGTGCTGATCAGCGCACAAAATGTCGCGCAGCTGGAGAACATGTTGCGTCTTGTACTGGAGGGTTGTGCAGACGTTCAAGATGCCAATATCAACCGTGCATGCTTTTCGATTGGCAGCATGCTGGTTGAGCGCTGGATTGGCGGAAACGCCTTTTCTCCGGCAAGCAAGGCGTCGGGTGCAGAGACTGCAGCCACTTCGGCAGCATCTGTGGCTCTGCGTACTGAAGTCCACGCCGAGCTATCGACCGAGGGCAAGAATCGGTTCACGCAGATTGCAGTGCAGGACTTTACGCGTGCCATGTTTACCGTAACCAAGCTGCGTCATTTCGACCTAGATGATATGCAGACGATGCTGGTTGTCAAGGAGATTGTGAATATGCAGGCAGTGCTGGTGGCGTCTCTGGGTGTCGAGTACCTGACTTATATGTGTGACGTATTCCTGCCGTCGCTGGGCTGTCCGACCGAACTGGCAGGTACATACGCGGAGCAGGTTGCCACAGGAGACCGCAAAAAGATTCAAGCAGCGTACAAGGTTTTGGTGAGCCAGATGAAGTAGCAGATTCACACGAATAGTTTCCAACAAAAGTTTGGAGAGATTGAAAAGCAATAGAATAGTAGACCCGAGCAACAATAGACACGCCGTCTCCATCAATTGTACGACTGGTCTTCTTACGTCTCTGCATTATATCTTCAAGCTCGTAAGTCGGTTGTAGTGCAATTTGCTGCGGTACCGATATCAGAACGATCGAAGTAAAGTGAAGGCGCTGTTTACGCCTCAATTGAGTCATTCATCGAATTCGCTGGCAAAGCCTCAGTGCTTTCTATCATCCTGGCCCGATGGACCACGTTCATATTGGTGGGCTGTACTACAGTAGGCGGATCCAAGGTCTTCATCGTAACGAAGAAACCTATAGTAGCAACTGGCTGATGATGATATGATGACCTTCAGCTTCCTTGTGGCTCTATTACGTCATTTACCATGTCAAAGGTACAATGGTGGCACTGCAGAGTAGATCAAAATGGCTACGCAGCAAAGTAGTTCGAGGCTATACTCATTACAAAGCTGGATGCTACAGCTCAAAGTTGTGGTCGTACGCATCCAAATGTCTGCCACCGTGGCTTAAAAGCTAAGCCACGAGAGCAGACACGTGGAGAGCGTTGTGCGTGATCAAAGAGAGCAGAGAACAGAGCCCGTGGCTTAGAGTGGAAAGCATTTAGTACGAAATTGAGACGATTAAGCTGGTGAGGTGCTGACACTCACGAGCAACTAACATGTTATTATAAATGATGCAGGAACCGTGGCTCTCGAAGTAGAGATTACGCATCCTGGTATAATACCCACCTTACTTCTACTCCGCTTGGTGGCGTCGTCATTCTGGAAGTGGTGATAGCCATTTTCTACACAACAGAGACGTCGCATGGGTGGATTTCGAAAAAGTCGCTCCATATTATCGATAAATGGTTCTAAAGGCGTGCAAGGTATTCAAGTCATGAAGTTCTACCCAAGGTATAAATTGTAGACTAAGTGTGTGGAAGCGCTTTGGGTGAATGAAGTGACTTTGCTGCTGAATTCCACATGTTCTACGTCATCAACACGGTGATAATCTTTCTTACGCCTACTCTATTGTTACGTTTGGCATTTACGACATCAACAGGGTCTTCACGCGAATGATTATGGTCAACATTGCTTTGATAGATATCCGCTGGCATCTCGAAAGCGAAAAAATCATACGGCTTGATACCATTCTCACTCAGTGATAAAGTGGCAACCCAGCCGCTACTTCTGACTCGCGTGAAAAAAAGTTTTACACCTTCAACAGTCACTGCTATCTACAAACGGAGCATTGTGCAGCAAATTGGTATGATTGCATTTCCCTCTGCGATGTCGCATTCGAGTAATCGATAACGCAAGCAGAGGTCGTTGTAGTCACGTCGGTGCTTGATGAAGATGAAGGCAAAATCGATAGCAGACTGACGCCAAACTTGACAGTCGAAAAATCAACCAAAAAGCGTCAATACCTTCTCCGAGATTGTTACTGCTATAAATTAGAGACCTGCTTAGGAAGGAAAAAGGTGGTGCACTTGTGATAATCTTCGGGTACTTCGCCTCCGGCGAGTAAGTCACCTGAGTTTACTACTTCTTAAGATGCCTCCCACGTCTAGTTCTCTGAGCGTGTGGTCTACGCGAGCCAAGACACATAAATGTGAGTGTGTGCCGATGCATTGTGCCAGCTACCTCGATCCCAAATTTGCTGAACGTAAGCTGCATGGTTCTTTGCAATGCGACAGTGGTAGATAGTACACCGACTCCTGAATAGCTTCCGTTAGCTATAAAATGTGAAGTAACTAGAGGCGATAGTGGTCAGACCTCGACTTTGACTACGGCCGTGATCCACGAGAAGATACGTCAAAACACAGACGATAATGAGGCGCATAGGAATACAATTAAATCGTAGATGCTGTAAAGAGGTCATCGTGATTTGACATGTGGGACCATCATTAACATTGGCTGTTGCCTGTTATCTTTTGCTTGTCCAGATATAAACAATTAAATTCGTACACTGGTATCATTGTGGGCCAAAACAATCCAAGACCATCAACTAATAGAAGCAACCCCGGCTTGTCGTCTGGGCAAATGATTCGAGTGGCAAAGCTTATTATTCAAAACTCTAGCTTCCCCCCTCGTCACCCTCAATTCAAGTTTTTCATGGACTCCACCTTCTTTGCTTGCGTCATACTGGTTGCCATTGTGTTCTACTCGGACGCTGCAATGGGAACACAACAACTGAGGCGAAGCGCCGACAAAACGACGATACCATGTTCGATGCTCTCGAAGAGCTCAACCTCTGACATTGTTAGCAATGCTGGCTCATTGTACGAAGCAGCGACAATAACGATCGGAGACATGATCTTTGACATCGTGGACGAGAGCGACACGATAACCATCGGTGACACCAAACTCAGATATTCCAGCTAGGAAGTATGTATCACTTTTGGTAAAGCGTTTGAAAGAGGAAGAACGTTAGCTCTTGCCAATGCAAAAGTCTTTTCATTACTGATCGACCATCTATCCTCATATGTAGTTACCGATCACTTTTCAATTCACGTAAACACAGACTACAATTGCACCGATAAAGAATCATTTTCCACCCTTAACTTGTCACTCTGCATGAGGGCATTGATGGGGTGCGATAATTAGCACCGTCTCGTCCTCGAACATCTCCTTGATTGTCTGGACGAGCACGTCCGTGGCCGTGTGTCCACTTTAAAAGTGGACTCGTCCAGCACCACCTATTCTCGAGCACTGTGCAACCTATACAAATGGTGACCCACCAACAGGTTGTCTTCCCTGGCTTTATGCCACCTCAAAGTCGAGTCCGTCTACCCAACGGCGCAGATTACTGTCGGTCATGTACACCTGCTTGAGCACATCTCAGACGCGTTCGTCAAGGTACTCGCCTACGGTCTGCGGACAATGACGAGACTGCGCTCGCTCCACTAAAGTAAATGGTGGCAACGTTGAGCCATTTATCGAATTGTTTTGCCCGTGTCAGCTTTGCTTTCGATCTGATAGAACTACTAGACAACTTTCACGGTATTGTCCGTTCGAATAACCGATCGCATGATAATCAAAGTCATGATGAGCGAGTATGTGAGTGAAATTCAGACAAAGAACGAGCATCATGGCGAAGATGATACCAGCTGCCAAACCAAACAACGGGTCCAGATTACTTTTGGATCTGTAATGGATATTTGCAACGTCTTCAACTTTGTGCACTGCACGCCATTTGTAAATTATGGACGATAAGTACATGCAAACCGATAGATGAAGTATATAATTGGGTTAGTATCTACCACTCGCCTATTTAGATCGACAGGAGCTGTTTACAGTGCAGAATGAACGGGATCGTAGTGAGTTTGAATGAGTTTCCACTGAGAAGAGTCTGTACACAGGCATCTGCGAGACACTCTCGAGAGGTATGACCTCGCTTAATGTTCTCTCGATGTCGTGTCCATTGTAGCGGAAAAACACAAAAAATCGGGATGTATGATAAAGCGTCGCATTAGAATACATTCGCCAAGACGGCAAGCGCACCCACAACCAGCGAGATGCTTTGGAAGCAGTAACTGATGCGTTTGTGGAGCACCCTATTTGCAGCCGTTTGAGCCAGGTCACCCGAGAAGACGTTTAAGATCTGACTTATTGACATCATAGATGCTTGCAAAACACGTCGTGCATGTTATCTAACGAGCATATACAGAGCGATAGGCTTATGTGACTGATGTTGTGTCCAACACAGTCGAGGGTGCGATGACGGTATGTCAATCGACACCAGGTACTACCCAGATCGTTGAGCCTGAAGTAGTTGAGAGTGTCCTGACAGAAAGTCAAATGACATTAATTCCTACCCAGGTCGAAAAGACTGGTGTAGTGAATGGGACGATGACAGGTAGTCATGCGTCCAATGGTCCTGCACAGAGCCGAGAGCCTGTGGCAGTGATGGTGGGCTGACAGGAAGTCAAGCGCCACAGCAACCGGCACAGAGCCATGAACCTGGTGCGGTTGGAAGCATTGCGTTGGCTATAACAGCAACGACACTCACTTCCAGGTCAAAGTTCGTGGTGACTCGAAGAACGAGCAACAAACGTATTAAGACGATCAAGGGAACGTCGAAACGAGTGACCCTTGGATCAGTCTCGGTCCAAGAGGAAGGACCTACGAACGAGTTGTTCGAGGCCGTCGAAGACAAAATGCCGGAGGCATCCTCAGTTGAGGTGCTTCAATTTGTCTTGGCATCTGCCGAGGAGATAGTAAATCTCTCGGAGATGACGTGGGATCTGTTCTTGTCCGAACTAAACGAATAAAAGATCCACATGATAGTCGCACTAGTTTCAGAAGAGAACGTGGTGGAATGTTGCTTGTCGTTCACAACGGACGAGAGCGTCTTAGAGACCGACAAGAAGAAACGAGTCGCTGCTCAAGGCTGGGATACCTTCCGTGTCATATCGTATCAGTCTCGGCTTTTGAAAGCTGCAGAGCTGAATTACCCTGTGCATGACAAAGAGATACTGTCAATAGAGTATGCTCTTGTTAAGTTTCGTGTGCACCTCTTTAGCACTGAACCTTTTGTGGTTCATACGGATCACGCATTACTGCGGACCGCTATAAATTCACCGCACCTCTCGCCGAGAATGGCGAGAAGGCTAACATTCTTCTCTGAATTTAATTTTAAAGTTGAATATAAGCCGGGTAAGTCGAATGTCTTGGCGGACGCGTTATCGTGCAGACCAGACTTCGAGGCAAGACACCAGGATAGTGTGTCTCGTGCAAAAAGAACAATTTGAGTCGTCAACATTGGCAGCTATGAAGGCCTACCATGTGACGAGCTCAATGGCCTCCGATATCAAGGAGTGTTACAGTCAGGACGAACATTGTCGCCTGCTGTTGGATCATATTGGTGGACTAAAGGTTACCCTTCCGTCGCACCTCAAAGCGAAGCTTAATCGCTTTAATTACAGTGATGGCCTATGATGGCATCAGCTGTCACCTTGTGATCCCTTGAGAATCTATGTCCCTCATGACACAGATCTCAAGCTGATGATACTTCACGAGTACCATGATGCGCCATCTAGTGGGCATCTGGGCCGTAAAAAGACATTCTTACGAGTGTCAGAGAAATTTTGGTGGCCCCAACTATATCGGTGGGTGGCCAACTATATTCGCTCTTGCGAAGAGTGTCAGCGCATAAAGCTTGCACCTTCGAACAGTGCGCCACTGAAGCCACTGCCGATTCCAGCTGAATGTTGGGAGTCGGTCAGTTTGGACTTCATGTTTGGCTTACCGCCTGACCATAAAGGCAGGACGGGGATCGTCGTCTTTGTAGACAGACTGAGCAAGATGGTGCATTTGGCACTATGTAGCACCAAGATCTCAGGAAAAGAGGCTGCCCTCTTGTTTCTGGATAATGTGTACCGACTACACGGGATGCCCGAGTACATAGTATCGGATCGGGATCCGCATTTTACGTCAGTTTTTTGGCGTCATGTAATTGAGTTGCTGGGAAACAAGCTCCGCATGTCAACATCCGATCATCCCCAGACCGATGGCCAAACGGATCGAGCCAATCAAGTTGTGGCGGATGTGTTGCGTACAGTAGCGACTCCCAAAGAATGAAGCAAGCAATTGCCATTCGTGGAGTTCGCTAGTAATATCAGTGTTAACGCCAGCACGGGTGGAACACCGTTTTACATTAACGGACTGCGTCATCCTCGAACGCCATTCTCGTTTGTGCGCACTTAGCCCTCACTTCGCTCGGTGCGAATGCCAAAGAGGGTCAAAATTGCCCTATTGACACTGCTAATTTAGCGGTGGTCACGACACCTATAGGTGTTAATGAGGAGGCACGGCAAGAAATGCCAGTGCTCCTTGACGATTACACTATATTGCTATCAACAGCGTCGACCCATGGCCGACCTCTTGGGAGTGTCATAGGCAAGCTGGATGCTAAAAGTGTGAGCGAAGATCAGCACGTTGTGTATGAGCGATTAGGCATCACACCTAAAGTCCGAGACGCAATGGCAAGCGCACAGGACAAGCAAAAACAATTGCGGTGCGGACCAACATGGTCGCAAAAACAATGAACACTTTAGTGTTGGGGAAAAACTGCTATTTAGCTACTACTAAGCTATTGCCCCGATTCCTTGGGCAATTTACGGTGGTCGAGGAGGTTGGAGACCTAAACTATAGGCTCACTCTCCCACCGTATATGAAGACGCACCCCGTATTTTACGTGGGTCTTCTGGAACGGTATGTGGATCCATAAATTATCACATATCCTCATCAGTTTAACGAGACCGAAGATGACGTCGACTGTGAGTCATGCGTCGCGGCCGATCAGGCGACGAGGAAGCCGAATGACTTCCCGTATACGAGTGAGGCGATAGAGGAATCGGCGGTCGAGGAGGACTCCGCGTTTGACGCGGGTCTCTCATCACCAGTCGCTCTAGGATGTCCAAACGAAGCTTCAGGCGGTCATACCTTGACGATACCTCGTATTCGCCGCGCGTAGATCCGAAGCCAGTCGCAAGACTTGTCTTCGAAGATTCGTCTACCTCTTTCTTTTAGCGCAGCAATCTTCGCCTGCGACTAAACGACAGCAGGATAGACAGCTGCGAGTAGATGGGCGTGATTGCCGCTCCTATCGGTAGCCACCTGTGTTGGTGGTGAGGTTGGAAACACACGTTTCCCTGTTGGAAGGTTGTTTGCCCACCGCCATGTATAGCAAAAGCTTTGGATCCTTGTCCAATGAAAAGGATACCCGAAAAGTTTCGACTCATAAAAACCGATAGACGCGTTTCGTATCGACGTTCTTGGGCTAGTGGGTACTTATGAGCAAAAGCACCAGCTGTACACTCTCTGCTATGTTCTGATGGACAAGCAGGGGTAGCGTAGCGAGAAGGATTTAGAATTTTTTTACCACCCAATATCTCCCTCGCATGTGTCATAGCGAAGCTGATTCGCTGCGACCGCTGTTTCACTGTATCTGCATGCGGTTTGACACGGCACAGGAACTCTGCTTCGTATTCTTAGGTTGTTTCATTCAAACGCAACACGACGGGGATAGGGAAAGCGCGACATAGTGTTTTGCCCTGCCTTTTTCATCATAAAAAGACGATAAAAAGCTTATTAGCGTCAATAGTGGCACGTTCTAAATGCGTCGCACTATTTACACGCTAACGTGGCTACTCGGATGGCGGTGGAATATTTAGAAAACCATCACTCACGTAGCTGCCCTCGCGACGGCGTGCTAATGAGGCCGACTGTGAATTCGAAGGCTCATCCTCGCCTACGTCTGACGTCTTTACTATCCATAATGGATTGTCAAGACGTCAGACTTAGGGTTTACAGAGGAGGAAGATATCGAATCGCCGACCTGCTGTTAAGTCGCGGATGCTTTTTTCGAATCAGCGCGCTCAGTTGTGGTCGCTACGCCCATTGACGCAGAAGACAAGGCATGACCTTTGCTATCAGGAAGCATGGAAGCTTCCTAAAAGTTGGGTGCCTCAAATGATGAACACATATGTCCACTGTGATCATCACCACTTTAAGGTAATAACAGTGGCGTGACTCAAATGATGGGGATATATGTTCACTGTGCTCATCATCACTTTGAGGTGATGGCAGTGGCGTGCTCTCAGTGTAGTCTACAATGAAAGACAGATCATCATCCACACAATGTATCCGCTGTCTCTTCTGACAAGCTGAATTAAGATGACGGCGTTGTCACAGAGACACTTAGCGACGGCTGCGAGATATCGCGGCGCGTGCGCTTTGTGTTATTCTGCATGAGCGCTTTTGCAGGCGACCCGTCAGCCTTACCACGTTTCGGTGGCATCTCTTTGCTTTTCGATGTTTAACAAAATGTAAAAATCGTTATACAGAGGGGAATGGTGTAATGGGCTAAACGTTACACGTACCCGTTGTGTATACGATACTTAACGGACAGGTCTAAAAGGTTTAGTAAGTACTAAAGACCTGAGACACACAGGTGTATTCACATTGATGTCGATGACGCCCAGATGGGACTAGGCGTCATCAAATGACGTCATTCAGTTACGTCATTAAGCGAGCTTAAAAGTATATAAGCTCGTACGCTGGGATGCGCATCTATAGAGATGACACCCATCATTACATATTAACCAATCAGTAGTTAAATTCATATTTAGTTATAATTCATTAAAAATAAGTCATTCTTGCATTTGCTAAACATAGCTCACTGCGCACGAGAAGCCGAATAATCTTCTTCGTGTCGTAAGTGAAGCCCTTGTTTTAAAAGTTCGTTGCGCGGTTCGCTTAACGCATCCGGCAACGGTTGCATCCGCGCTTTAGCGCCGACCAGCAGCACCACCACCGCACGCGGAGGTAAGACTGTCTAACCGCTTCCTCACGCTGCTCGAAGTTGTGTGCCTGCGATTCACGTGGCAGATTCTTAAAAGTACAGCCCCTTCTAAATGTCTAAGTTGTTCAGCTACAGCTTACAAGAGAGAGGCCTTGTTGTTACTATATCATACACACATAGAGGTAGCGCTCAACGCCGATGTGCCAGTTCGAGTACGACTGGGTAATGGTATACACACCAGTCCGTACTACGGGGTCTGGCAGCAGGCAATGAGACTATGTCTGAAGACAAAGCCAGGATGAAAAATGTTCTTTAAGCTGCACAGTGAGTACTATATGCTAGAAAGCACACCTTACAAATACCTTCATGCTCAAAAGAATTGCAGACAGCTGGATGAACGAAACTCTTTATAAATTTGAAGATGTGATGTGAACCTCTTGATGGCTCGAGTGGAATGAGCAGGGATTTGCCCTACCCCTTTACTAGCTCGCGGTTTCGCTATTCGGGTATTGGAAACCGAAGCCTTAAACGCGCTTCAGATGTTTGCAGACATAAGTGAAGATTTAGTAGCCGATGTACGCCACCATTAAGTGCCAGGGCTGACGCAGCTATATATAAATTACTGGGCTCTAATTTCAGCACACGGAGCTGCCCAGTTGAAAAGTAGAAGGGATCATTTTTATCGAGTTTGGCACAAACATGTTTTTTCTACATTATTTTCAAAAAAAATTCAAACAGCTTTTTGCACTCGCTTTTATCGTCCAGCGCACCTGCGAAGCATATGCAACGTCAAGGACAACAAGCTAGGAGAAGTGCGCTCGCGCAGAAAGCGCGAATATATTGAAACACGAGGCGCCACCGCAGGCGGCTTATTAGACTACCCTCGCTTGTCGGAACTGGAAAATCCCTCGATGGTACTTGACTTCCCGGAGGCCATCGCAGGGTGTAAAGACAACACACATGCGCCGATAATACAAGCGGTTTTAGCACCGTTTCTTTCCGCAAACGCTCAGGACGTGGGAAAAACTCCGGAGCTACTGTGAAACGTGCGACTCGCTCGCCCTGAAGAGTTGAGCGTTCCGGAAATCATGAGTCGTCCTAGGGCTGCAGTAAGAGCTACGACACATGCTGCAACAGCAGCTCTTTTTAAGCACTATCTTTGTATATGGGATTTCCGTAATGCGTGATGTACTTACGGCATTCTATAAAGGGCCGCATGTACTGATATCGATGGAAGTGTACCTTAGATCACCGGAATTTTTTTGGGATGTGGCAGCAAACGACATAGTGTAAAAGCAGCGCTACACGTAAGAGCTTTGACTTTGGACTATGGGAAGACACACGAAACAGGATAAGTCTAGATGGTTTTTGAATGATGTCATAAGATACTCCTAGAATCATGCTTTTGAGTTTTCGTTTCCCAGTGATGATGCTTGTGAAGTATGCAGAAGCCAGATTTATAGCAGGCATCATCTCAGCATTCCAGCGGCGGTATCGCCGCTTCCATCTGCAAAATGTGATTAATTGTGACGAGGGTGGGAAGGCCGAAAACATTTACAAAGCCGACCAAATTACTATCATTCGTTGGTTGGTGGCTGCCTGGAACAATAAATCTCGGCCACTACATTGCCAGATGCTATACAAACACGGCGCTTTTATAATCTTCCCGTCTTTTTAATTGCAGCTGAGTGAAGAGAAGCAATAACGGCACAAAGAAGGTTGATGAGGCGAAAAGCGAGATGGAAGCAGAAACTGAGAGAAAAGCTCGAGAAGCTGCGTGCCTAGATTCATTAGCGACTACGGACCTTCTCGATTTTATTAAAGAGGAAAAGACTGCTTAGCCGGATTTGACCGAGAACGAGAATGTGGAAGAGGTAAAGGAGGCACCGGAGGAGGACGAAAATAGTGTAGATGTGGGATCTTTTGCAGACAGGTTCACCAAAAAAGAAAAGATCAACCTCCTTGGTGATACCTGCTCCCTGCTCGAAATATCACACGAAAGTCACCAAGATGTTTATAGAATCCTCCGCGACCTTCAACCTTTCTCTATCAGGGTCAGCTCATGCTTTTAGTCGTAATATAGTGGTCGAAAAAGCCTACCTACCAGTGATCCTATGAGTTCCGGCACTCTGCGGGTGCCGGCAGATGCCCGCCGTCAGGCGGGCCATCGTGATTGTGTTGCCTGCTTGTGCTACACCTATCCAGTTTTCGGCTGACTCAGTGGTTCGCATTACCATGTTGGTGAGCAGTCACTCCTGACCATTGTAAGCCGGTTACCGCTATATCTTTATATAGAGTTGTATACTCTTGCCCGCGTACATAGCTTTGTGGTGAAGTGCTTGTTTGAGATATGAAGACCCCAGAAGCCAGTTGGATACGGAGTATAAAAGACCGTGTATCGGGAGAAGAGACCAGAGAGACAGGGGCCTCGAGGGGAAGCGACCGTTGGCGGAGAACAATTTGCAGGACCCACAAAAAAGAAATCAGTATAAGGGTACCGGTAAACTGGTATTGAAGGGAGTCGACCATGGTCCCCTTTGGAAGGACCGGTCCCTCATTGGTGGATCCGGTCCCTCATTGGTCGACTTGGTCCCTCATCGGTAGACCTGGGTCCCTCTTAGGTCGACCTCGGCCCCTCGTCGGTAGACCCGGTTCCTCTTCGGTCGACCCGGTTCCCTCGGGGTTCAGCCACTCCTGACCAGTTAACACAAGGATCAGACCAGTCGACGCAAGGAATCAGAGCTTTAGGGAAGGATAGAGTAAAGGATTTAAAAGGATAGGACTATGATAAATACTACTCAATTTGCGATCTACGTGGCACGACTCCGTCGCCCAAAAGAACTTGCTCTAAGCTACCAACCTGTTCCGGGAAGGGATACATTTTGCCCCCCCCCCCCGTTAAAGACGGTTGCGTGGTCAACTTCACCCAAGTATTTGGAAGAGTTCAACCCGCCAGCCGGCGGGTACAAAAGGTGAGAGAAGGTTCATACGCGGCATCGGGGTACCCCCTCCGACAGTCGGCAGTCCGACAAGTGAATGGTTTGGGGTCTCATCATACAATTTTGAGAACCCACTTCACCACAATGGTGCGCGTGCCCGGATTTTCGGAATATCTGGGATTTCACCGCGAGTCCCAAGAAGATAAAGAGGTTAAAGTCAAGCAGGAACACGAGACCGAAGAGCCGCTGAAGGCCGATCTCCAGTGACTCAAGAAAAAAAAACAAAGGATCGAAGGACTGACCGGACCTTGGGAGGGGCCCGGTCAACATGGTAGAGGTTGAACTTGTTGTAGAGAAACCGAAATACCCTCCCTATGTCCTCGTAGAGGACACCTTGGGTCATGATACCTATCATTATACAGAGGACCATTAGCCGACGGTGAAAACCGAGAGGCTAAGGTCCTCGAAAAAAACAAAAAAACAAGATCGCGGAGTCCAAGCCGACAAAGTTCCGGATAAAGGCACCAGGAAATACCAAGTTGGTAGGCCCTGAGAAGTCAGGACTGGCATCATGGTCGGACGCCTAAGTTTCAAAGGCCTATCACCAACGCAAGCTGAACGCATTCCTGGAGAGCGATCCCGTCGCGAAGACCCTCGAGATCCGGCTGATGGGATAGCTTACTGGACCGATGTCGACCCTACCACGGCTGCAGACCGTCACAGACGCGATCACTGCGCTGGTCACCCTTCTTCAAATAGCGAACATGGTCGCCGAACGGTTCGATTCGGATGACCTGTTTTTTCTGGGATTTGACAGAATCACAACGACGTTAAAAAAATAACAAGCGCCTGTCGACCCTCGTCGGTACCCCGCCATCAAAGGAATACCTACCTCTGACGACTCACACACAAGCAAGGTCCAGGGACAGCCAGATGACGATTTAAGACATCGCGGTCTACCCTCAAATGTATGGAGACACCGGCCACCCAGGGGCGAAGCAAGGTTCCGCCGCGCCGCAAGCGCGTCCTTCTCCTACCTGCCGTCAAGCGACTAGATCGCAGCAGCCACCATACCCGAATATCACAGAAGGAGATCTGTAGTAGACCCTTTATTCAATAATTTTACATGATATACATGATGTAGATTTGTTTTTCCAAGGCTAATTCATGAATCATGAATCAAATATACAGCTCGTCAACTGATTCAGTGAATTTATAGAAAGTAACGAATTGGGATGAACGAACTTGCTCCAGATATTACTCTTACAATGATGCCAGGAGCATCTTGGCCATTCCTGCCATCAGTACCCCTTTCACAAGAATTTTGAGGTGGGATAGGAGCTTATTATCCGCTTGATAAACTGAGGCATTGATGTGCCTGGAAATATGGCTTTCTTCAGGTTTAAAAATCCAATGATATGGTTCTTAACAAGTTATGAATACATCATTTGTATTTGTTAAGAGTCCAAATACGATGTTAAAAAGCTTTATTCATGTATCGAAAATTACAATCATCGCGTGATTTAGATTCATAATTCATTAATCAGATTAATGTAGCTATTATGAATCATGAACCTGAAAAGGAGGTCTAAATTGTAGTATCTTGCACAAAGGAAGTGGGTACACTCCTCTGGATTCTAAATGTACGGAGCAAAAAAAATGGCACGTACACTGAAAAGGACATTAAATGCTCAATATTTTTACACTACAAACTCCTATGTCTTAGCTATGCCTTACACTTTTAGTTTAGAGCTCGACTAGGTAGGGTATCCAAGTGTCACGCAATCAAAACAGTAAATAAAAAAAGACAAGTACAGGGAACATTATATTTGCAAGACGGAGATTATGGATCTCCGCTCTGTCCTTGTACAAGCTATGCTATCCAACTGTTCTAGTGGCAGAAAATTCTTGCGTATGAGAAAAATTGGAGAAAGAGTACTTCAAATTTTAAAAAATATATGCTCTATTTCTGCACGTAGCTTGGAGCCAGCTTTCTGTGACACGACATACGACATGTGGTGGTGGAAACAGACTGTCTATATACCGTTTATGGTTTACAAGATTTCTGAAAAGTCCTCAGCCATTCCAGTACCCCCGGAGTTGTCTCCTGGCGGTTACGTGGGCTATGCAGTACCGGCTGCCGGATGTTGATGGTGTCTTGGAACATTTCCGTTGCTAGGCGAAGGTAGACGCCTTTGCTCACATCTTTATCCCTTCGTTGTTCCCTGATAGCGACCGCTCGGAGTTGGCGAAGAAGGACTTGTTTGACTTCCGCTACCTCTTGCTCCGTGGACGCACTTTCTTTCCTGCTTATGAATACTTCTGTTTCGCTGAATCCAGAGCATGGTCACGCATACGGAGCACGCTATCCACCATATTCTTTTCCAGGCCCGTCCAACGATGTCAGTTTTGTCTGGGAACATATGCTCAATCTCTGCCCGCACTCTCGGAGGTAGCTCCGGTGCTGCGCGCGATAACGCTGCTTGTTTGTACAACTCCATTTGGGCGGATGATACCTCCGATCGCGTCCACTGCGTGATGATGTATGCCCAAGACTTGGATGCTCCGACACAGTCCCAGAGGATATGCAGGATTCCTTCGTGTTGCCCGATGCAGGCCAGATGCCTCTTGCACGTCGAGTCCATGTCGCGTCCCGGAAAGTACAGGTTCAACTGATGAGTAGCTACTCTGTAGCATACCCAGACCTGGTATTCCGTGAGAGTGTGTCCGTGATCCCAGAGTTGTGCCGGTGACTGCGACATCGGGAAGTGGTTACCGTCCTGTGAGCCGTCTCGTTGATGTAGCCTGGTAATTACCGCCGTAAGTGCTGGATGAAGCTTTCGTTTGGCGCGATGGAATGGTTGGCGTTGAAGCGCCTTGAATGCGTGCATGTTGTTGATGGAAGGTGGGAGACTCCATGGAAACCCATGTAGCAGCGGATGCGCTGTGAATACAAGCGCCGTGTTGCGTGTTTTCTGTTGTAGATCCACCAGCTCCTGTTGATCAGCTTCTGGCACATCGGTCATGTGATCAATGATCCAATGGAGTCCGTCGTTGGCTTGATGGAGGACGATAAGGGCGTGGTTGCCGCCGGCGTGTGCTTTCTGGCGCCCGTGTGTGACCCCCTGGTTCAGCAATGTCCAGGTGTACGTGTTCAATACCTCCGGCCCGTTCCGCAGCGTAAGCTGAGCCGGACGACATACGACATGTGGAAGCGACAAGATTGCAATTTTCGGCGTAATTGCGGGGATAATGCTGTTGTAGAGACTATATGATTTAGGTCAGCTGGTGAGGCAACAATTAGATGGTCATGAAAAATCTTCATTTATCAAGATTGTTCTAGCTTCGCCCTAAGTTTGCTAACTTGGAGCACTGGCTTGAAGACCCGTACTAAAAAAAGCTAATGGACCTTGATCAGGTGTCTAACAAATTTCGTTAAAATGTCATCGTAGTATTCAGTCTGAATGCGGTAAAGAAAGGTGTTGAGTGAGTTTCTTTCACAAGCTTACCACGTTTCGCCTTTACCACTACATGCTGCAAATATTAGGGACATCTGAGACATGTGAAGAAGCTCATCGACTGATGTGGCAGCCTGCATACTTATCTGGTGGGGCAACTTGACCCGCATAATATGCTGGAAAGTATACTAAATGGCGAGCTGAAAAGATTTACTTAGCAATACAAGTCTTTCAGAGCCGTCTTATCTTTTGTAATGGACAGGGCGCCAATATCCTTGCTCTTAAACTCAGTGAAACTTTCCGCCTAATGATTACTCATGCTTCTTACATGGAACGGCGAAGTGAGGGGCACAGAAAAATGATGGTGACGGGGGTATTCGTGGATGTGAACGTGAGTGCCTAGAGTTGCAAGTGTAAAAAACCGTCAATATACGTAAAGGCATTGATAGGCGGGAGCGCGGGAGCTCATGTTGGGTGATAAAAGAATGATGTGGCAGGAAGCACGAACAAAAACAGATCGGGGTGGTGCTTGTTCTCAACGTCAATATTCGAAGATAATTCTTGGATCGTACCTTTAATTACAATTACGTATACTTATTCAAGTGTAACATGTTCCCAGCAATATCTGATGCCTATCAATCCCCAATCATTTTGAACCGACCAGTCTGTCACCATCACACAAGTGATCTTGGCAGATGTACCTGCTGGATTGCCAAAATATATAAAACGCTATGCATTGAGCGAGATGACCCTAAACAATGCTCATTCCTCAATCTACTACGCTCTACTACAAAGGCGAGTTCTCTTATCTTTTCACCATGCAACATGCTGCCACCATCGCACTGGCAATTGCCGCCATGTTGCCAATGGTACAGAGCTACACGAACCCCATCACCGCAAAGGGATACAAGATGTTTGACGCCACAACGGGTGACGCCTTTGCCGTAAAGGGAATCGACTACTACCCACGCCCCAACGCGGGAGAACTCAACGAAAACAATGTTGACTTTTTTACGGATAAATTCGAGCATATCTGGGGCCCTGACATTGAATACCTTGCGGAAAGCGGTGCTAATGTCGTTCGGATTTACGCCGTAGACCCTTCCCAGTCCCACGATCTCTTCATGTGTGCATTACGTGCCAAAGGCATGTATGCATTAGTAGACCTTGGCGCTAGTTGTAAAAACTGCTCGATCACTAAGGAAAAGTACCCAGCATGCTACTCTAGCATCCTGAAAAGTCGTGGTGAACAGATCATCTCGGAGTTTGCGCAATACGACAATGTCCTCGCTTTTAGTGTGGGTAATGAAGTAAACAACATTGTTGACAATGCGTGGACCAACGCTCCTTGTCAGAAGAAATTTCTTCGGGACATGAGAGCCTTTCTTGGAAAATGCTCGACCTTTCGTGATATCTTGGTAGGTGCGGTCTTGGCCGACCCAGACACGAAAACTAACAACCGTAAGTTGAATTCCATGTACTACAATTGCAGAACCGACCCGAGTGACGAGTATGAAAACGCTCAATGGTATGGACTTAATACGTATCAGTATTGTGATTCAACAATTACGAAAGTGGAGTCTTCAGGTGGCTTTTTGAAACTCTTAAAGGACTTTTCGTCGTATGATCTGACTATCCCTGTGTTGCTCACGGAATTTGGCTGTGTGAATCCGAGCTTCCCGACTGTCGACGGATACGAAGCCCAACGTACGTGGCTCCAGGCTGGATGGCTTTTCGACTCGACGTTCCGTGACGTGTTTGCAGGTGGATTTGCCTTTGAGTACTCAACGGAGAAAGTGAATGCGGAAGATAAATCGCCCTATCCGTTTAAGAAGTATGGTCCTCAAAATTACGGAACGGGTTACTTTTCTCCGAAAGACTGTGATCATGATACCATTCCGTGCGTCTTTAACCCGATGCCCAACTTTTACAATTTGGCAAAACAGTTCAACTCAACTGATTTGTCAGGTGAAACGAAAATGGACGATTTTACCCCGAAGCGAACCAAACTGCCTTCGTGTCCTGACAAATTTCCTGCGCTCGCCGATGTCACGTGGGAGGCGGATAGTGTCGCTAGTTTGACTTGTCCATCCACTGTTCAGCAGTTCAAATGTCCTGCCCAAACGGCCAGTGCTTTTGTGAAAGGCACAGATGAGTCAGGAGGTACTACATCGGGAACGGGGAATGCTGACAATGGTAGCACCAATCTGGCCTCGTCGATTATGACTCGGTCTATTTTGCTAGCTGGCATCGTTGCTGCATTTGCTACTTTTTTCGGCTAAGTAGATAATATACGAGAGCCTGGAGGTATGGTTTGAGGGTTGATGCGATGGTTGATGCGGTGGTTGATGCGATGGTTGAAGCTGCATTGATGTACGAATGTTTCTCCGTGGTTTATCTTTTGATAACGTGGCTGGGATAGGATTAGAATAGTCTTATCGAGAACTATGTTTGACGAGAATACACCCCTGCTGCATTCAGCTAGCGTAACATATCGTGAAATAAACGAGTTTGACCCTTGCTAGTCTAGTAAAACACCTGTTGGTCCGTCATTTTGATGTTGATGAAGCAGTAGGTAGACGACGACTTCCTTTTCGCCTTCCATGATGATGTTGACACGTTACAGTCTACATGACAGAATTTCTACATCAATATGGTTCTGTGCATCAAGGTATTTTCAACATGTAGCCCATGGAACGAAAGTGTCAGCACCGTCAAATAAAGACCCGCTTAAAGTTTGTACGAATTCAATTCGAGCGTATCGGACGTACATGATAAAGTCTATAGACTTCAAGGTTGCGTTTGTTACGACCGAGATTACGACTTTTTGCTACTGAGAAGATGATCGTGCATTCACCTACTTTGATAGACGGACGTCCCGCCGTGTCCAAGCAAATAACTTACTTTTCTCTAAACACAGGCATTAGGAGGAGTAATCAATAGCACTACGATAATAATTATTACGAGCCCAATGTCGCTAGATTCGCCACTGAAAGCACTGTCCAAATCCGTTACGTAACGTCGATAGGTTGATTTCTCCAGAGAACTCGATGAGTCTAGATTGAACACATACACAACTGTCACAATATCACGAACAATGTTTCGACAACATCCTTGACTCGTTAAAGACCGGCCCTGTTTGGATAATAATCAATCGTGCGTCCACATTCATACCGCTTTTTCAATGAGCAACTCGTCGCGCTCTCATAACGGACGTTGGCAGAAAGAATCACTGCTACTCCTCTGTACACAATCTTTTCTGACAATATTGCTAGCTGTCCACACAACTGGGTATCCTGTCCATCAGTGGCAACCTCTTTTATTTGTTGTTACATTCTACCACGACGGCAGATGCGAAGCTAAGCGTGTCTATCATCTACATTTGCGCTACTTGATTTTCTATTTGCGTACAACTGAGCATTAGCGTACAAATGAGCTTTGTAGCTATAAACGTTTGGAACACTACAACACAGCAAACGAGTATGGTCCTTATACATGTCTTAAGACTGTTCTTCGCATGGCAGCAAAATATAACATGATTGTAATCTCTCTCTCTCTCTGACAAATGCCTAATATCCTCATTAAAACAGTACACTTTTCATTTTTTAACGTCTCAAGACAAATTATTACGCCTTGCGCGACATTTAATAAGCTCCTCTGTCGCTATGGAGATGGAGGTTTTGCAACGAGTAGGTTTCTTTTGTGCGCTCTGGACGCTACAATGCTGTGCTGGAGTGCTAGGGACTATATCACGTGACGCTATTTTTTTAAGATCATATGCAGCCTCGAACGTGGCAATGCTCACTTTGACGCTGTCCCTGACGACGGCCTACGCACTGACCATAGCGACGCAGCTGATGGACAAATTCATGGCCCGTTCTGTTTGTCTTGGCGTTATATACGCAATTAGCCCCTTGGTTTTTGGGTCGGTGCTGTTAGTCCTAACCCTCTTCTCTCTTGCAATGCCCTTCTTGGCTCGTTTGACATCGGTCCTACTCTATTTGTGGCTTGAAGTATCGACCCAATGGCTGACCCAACAATTTTGGGATTTATGTGCGAAAGCCTTTAATGTCTCGGACTCAAAAAAGTTTTTTGGGATTATTACGTTTGGATCAACTTTTGGCAGTTTATTGGCAAGTTTTGTAATTTTACCAATTCTTCAAATTCGACAAGTCCCGACTGAGTATAATTTAGTCATTTCGGCTGGAATGTTATTTTTCATGGCTGGAATTTTACTGCTATCGACCGAATATTTTGTACCGACAAGCTCAATTAGTCCAGACTCAATAACAAGAAAGCAGAGAAGCCAGGATCAATGTAAAAATACTGCAGATTCCTTGTCATTGATGACTATTATCAGAGAAATTCAGGCTAGAACGTACCTGAAACATATTTGCTTTTTCGACATATTGGCAACGGTAATGCGAGTGCTTGTGGATAATACGACGCTGTCGGTGGTTTCTTTGCAACCAGAGAAAGAAGCGCAGGTCTCATTGTCAATGATTAATGGATTACAAAGTTTTTTGATGATCCCACTGCAACTTTTCTCGGGACCCCTTTTCTCACATTTTGGAGTCATGTATGGCATCGCGATGCTTCCAGTGGCCATTTTCTTGTTTGGAACTTCGACCTACATGTCGAGTGTAAGTAGCTGAATTTTTATGCAGAGTTTTATTACTGACTGAAATGGAAATACTGATGTGTATCATGTTGATGGGAATAGTCTGTCTATACGTTGATTGTCACGCGAGCATTTTATAACGCAGTATCACAGGCAATTTTTAATCCAGCAAGACAATTGTTGTGGCTGCCTTTTAATGAGAATGAGCGAGGCCGTTTCCAGAACTTTGTGTGTGGCCCGTTCCGTTCGGTGTCTCGGATTTTTGGAGCGGTGCTCTCAATGTTTCTGACAGCGCGTTTAGTAGTCCAGTGTATAGGGGCGTCCTTTTCAAGGTGAGACGTTTTGTAGAAAAAGTCATGTTGTTGGCAGTACGAGAGTGATTCACCGCTTTTTTGTGCGTTATAGCGTGATAATGATTGCAGCGTCTACAGCGTGGGTCATTGACGCACTGGCAGCCAGGAAGTCGTATGCCTCAGAGTTCTACGCATCGTTACGACAGGGATATCTAAATTTGACATCGCCTCTGGTTGACTTTACACCGGACCAGGTACAACCTGAAGCGCTAAACTATTATGGGTGCTATACTGAATTGCCGTACGCTTGCAATGGACGCAGATTCGGCTAGTGAAGGAAACGTTGGTGAACGGAGCGCAAAACCAAGCCAACTTTGCTTTGAGCTCGTTATCCCACGTTCATATTGGCTTTTTTTCTCAGGTAAGTCGCAATGGGGCTTTTATGGTGCGTATTGTGTTGATTTTTTCATTCTTTCCCGCAGGAACTTCGAGCGCTGTTTTACAAGAAAAATCAAGACGGGCTACCGCTGACACCGATGCATACGAAACTGCGCCTGTTGAATCTTCATACGGCAGCAAAGCGAGAATTCGTGCTCCATGCACAAGAATCATATTTACTCCCAGACGCAAGCACATTACCTACCGGCATTTTCAATACGATGGACCTTATGATGCTCGTACAGGACAAATCTGTTGCGGTGCCACCCCAACTACGACTTAAGGCGATTTTGGCATGCGGCTACGAAAAGTTCGATATGAACGTGGGTCAGTGCTCAGAGGTGCTTCATAAGCTACTTTGTAGTGGCAACGAGGACAAATATGTCGTCGTGTGTTCTGCGGTGGCGTTACTGCGTCTATCGGACTGGATGGATGAAGAAGCAAATGTTATTCTTCAGCGATTGCTTCACGAAGAAAAGGTGGGTCTCACTTTGACTGATGATTTCGCGTCGTGATAGCTTACAATTATGCTCATGTTGCTAGGTTCTGGAGGCACGAGTGGTCGGCTTGAAGATTGTCGGCAAAGAGCTCCCAGAGCTGCTGGGTGATGGTTTTTTGGTGTACTTACTTCACCATTCGTCGACGCAAATTGTCCAAGCAGCCGTTGAGTGTTGTTCAAACAGCTCTCGTCACTCCAGAATGCTTATTCCGGCACTAATGAAGCACCTTTCAAATTCAATGATACGCTCTCATATTGTAGCAGCGTTGAAAAGGTTTGAGCCGGCTGCCCTGTGGAGACCGCTTTGCCAATACACGGAAGAGATTCTCCATCATACTACCCACACCATCAACAATTATGCGTTAGCTTCAGACCAGATCCATAACAAGAGAGATGGACTGACAGGTGTGCTCAAAGTGCTCGACGTTGGTGATTTTCCGTTCGAAGACAAACTGGATTTCCTGTTGCACTTGGTTGATACGTTACTGGTGGCATCAAAATCATCGGAAGACGAAGTATGCAACACGGACGTGTTACATCATCTCTTTGGGAAAGATGTGATCATGGAAGAGCTGGTTGTGGATGCACTGCTATCGCTAGTAAGCAAAATGGCTGCTGTTCTTAGTAACTTTGGCGTGTAATGATCATGCTGTGAATGTGTTTGAATTGTGTAGATTAGATCGACAGACGAAAAGACGATGAATTCGTTTTCACACTTGATGGATCCAATTCACCACGCGCTTAGTATCAAGCTCCGTGAGGCGCACGAAATGCGTCATGTTCTCGAACTCTTCTTCCAGATTTGCCCGCGCACAGTTACAAACATTGAGGAAACGTCCCCTCTGCTGCTACAGCATGTGGAACATAGCCTGAAGGACACGCTTCGGCTGCTGCTTAAACTGCTTTCGACAGGATTCCCGGAGGAGTTTGATGTTGCGGTGATTCTGGAGGGTTTGAAATCTGATCTGGTGCAAGTGCATTCCGCAATTCAGGTATTGTTATGCGAGTTGACATCATGTACTTGCTTAACACATTGGTTTGTGTAGGAGGTGCTGGAGAATTTGCTTCCTTCGTCCTACAAAGGACTGGTGCTGCCGCTGCTATTCCCAAAACTGTCTACAACGAAAGCAGCATCAAAGGTTTTTCATAGACGTTTACGCTTTTACTCGTAAATAATGCTGATATGGTGTTTTGTTTCAGATGACAGAGAACGTTGTCGAGTTATTCGATGGAAAAGACGGAGTCGACATTTTACTGGATGTCATGAAGCACCAGGAAACGGAACTAGAGCTGTCAGCTCTTGCTCTTCATTATTTCCTTCATATCGCTGCGGATCATGCTGAACACCTTAACGATGCAACGAAATTAATGTTTGAGGATGAAATCATACCGAGTTTACTCAACCACGAGCTAACCAAGGAGCTGTTGATTGAAACCTACCACTGGTATGAGTAGTTGCGTCACAGCATGTTTTGCTAATCGAGTGCTTTGATACTAAATTCTGCTTGCTAAACCTTTCTAGCCGTCCCGAAGTTCTCCCGTATAAGTCTGTCACCGTTCTGGAAGATTGCGAGTCCCCACTGCTTTCCCGAATTGCGGTACATGGAAAGCCCTGTAATGATGAGGATAACTTGTCCCTGCTGACAATTCATCTTCATTGCAGATTGCAAATTGCCTTCGCGTATCGTCGCTGTTCGAGAACGTGTGTGCAACGAATATTCTGCGAGCGATTTCACACCATTTTGTTCCGATTACTGTGAAATTCGGAGAAACATTTGCGATCGAAGGCGATATCGGTAAAGGAGTGTGCATTCTCACCTTGTCATTAGGAGTGTGCTTATATAATTCTTGTTTGTGGTCGATGCAGCTTCAGCTATGTATGTCGTTGCTGCAGGTACTGTCCAACTTCACAAGAAGCAAAGGATTCTAGCAGAGCTAGGTTTTGGTACATGTGTTGGACAAGCTGCTATATTGCAGCACTCTCTTCATGCTGGAACTCACATCTCCTCTGCAACTGCGCTGGAAGACTGCATCCTGCTCAGTATATCGCGTGGACATCTCGACGCCTTGATAAAGGAAACACCGCAAGTGTCCAGAGGTGTACTGAATGCGGTGGCATCTTCTCTTCGACTGCTATATTATGAGGTGCGGATTGACGATAGCTGTATAGCAATGTTGTTACTGATGTTGTTTTGATTTTCTTCAAGCCACTTCGCTCCATTGCTCAATCTGGAAGTCTTCCTCGTCGCGATCAAAGGGCTTCATTGACCGCGAAGGCCGCGCGATTGTACAGCAACATAGACCCAATGATCCAGATAACGGAGTTTCTGACGAGCAACATCAAGGCGGCGCTTTCAGTTGATCGCGCGGCAAAATCATTCCTCTACAACGTAGGCCGATCACGAAGTACCCATCGTGTGATACCATTATCGTTGCCAGGGATGAGCGGCAGACGTCACAGTTTGAGCAACATACAACCAATGGGACGGAGTTCGAGCTCCGGGACGCTAGCGTCGAAAGGGCTGCACGCGCTCTCAGATCCTGCCGACTATACAACATTCGAGAAGTCCATTCACTTGAAAGCATCTCACTTGATGAGAAACCTCGATGACGACAAGGTGTCGCTGGTGGCTCAGATATCTCGAGTTGTGGTACTTGATCACAGCGACGTGCTCTATTCTAGTGGCACGAAGGTGGAGTGTGTGTATGTTATCATCAATGGTACAATGGAGATTACGAATTTCCAAAGTGAACCAAATGCAGTCCCAGCACCAACTTCGATTAAGCTCCATGATGGCGACTGTTTTGGAGAAGAGGTAACCTGTGTACTTGCCGATACCATGTAAGTATTGGTATCACATTAACTTTACGTTGTTCGATGTTGTTCGTCTAGGCATTTGTACCCACCGTAACTGCACAGGGCATATATACAGCGGTTGGCCGATGTACGCTTTTCGAGATCACTGCCAAAGAACTTGTCGACTTGAGTATGTTTCATCATGACATCATGCATGTTCTTTTGGCGTGGCTCTCACAAAGATTGGCCGAATTAACGAAGACAATGATTGCACCTCTTCTTTCTCCAACAACTTTCAGTGCCCCTGCTGTATTTTTGGAAGACGAAGAAGAGGTCTCCGAAGAAACTTCTGAGTTGAGAATCCGAAAAGTGAAATGCAGGTCGGAGACGGATTAGATGTGCATACAACCATGTTGAGTAAGAACAAGCTAGAAAGCAAATGAGGCAATAAAAGACAAACAACACATATACCATGGACTGACTTACGTAAGTACGTCAGGCGCTTGATTACTGTTGAGCGGTGTTAAATGTAGATCTTCGTACACAGGCAAGTGTGACACTAAGTGCTGGAGCAAATCAAATGCTGGATCTCGATAGCATGGGAGGTCAAACCGCGCCGCGCTGACAATCAAAATGTCGACACCCTCTTCCGTTGTAGTCACCCGTGCACCTATAATAACCTTATTGTGCATGTTAAGTTTGCTCATTTGAAGTCCGAGGTCAAGCTTGACAGATGGGGCTGTCTTCGGTATGACCAAATCGCCGACTGCGTCTGCCACGAAAGTGCATAGGTAGTGATCATGCACTGCTTCCATGGAGATCTGCCACGAGGTCTCTTGTCCATTCTTGTCTAGGGTCGAACTGATCGACTCAACAGTTGCCACTGCCTGCTGATTCATCTCTGGTGAGAGTTGTAATACTCGACATGACAGCGAGCAATCCGTCTCCTGATGAGTGATAATCGAGTCTTGTACAAGTGGCACGAACGTTCGGAAAATTTCATCGTGCTCAACAAAGTTCCAAAATGCCATAGCGACATCTTTAGCCTTACTATTCATGCCAGAAGGAAGCACACGATGGCAACTAAAGCTAATGTTGTCGGTCATGAGAACTCCCGTTGCAATTTTCCATCCATGCGACTCGAATTCCAATGATAACTGAAAAGATTGCAAATTGTTTGTTGCATCAAGCAACAGTCGTGATGCGTTGTCTTGGGTAACATTAAGCGCAGCATGCAGGCGCTCATTCAAGAGAAAGCGAGGGCGCGGCTTACTTGTCGCATCTTTTCTCCACTCGTCAAGGACCTCCAGACTTTGTTGCAAGTTAGAATCTTTTGGCGCCTGTTCAGACTGTTCACCATACGCATCAGGCGCAAAATCAAGAAGTGGTGCTGTTTCCATTAAGCTGCTAACTCGCTGTAACCAGTGGGAATGTTCCGCCAGCTTCCTCTTCATATTAGATGCGGTTTGTTTCGCCTCAATGCATTTTTTTCCGAGCTCGTAAGCCGCATTTTTAGAATGACTGCTGCTCGTCAAACTCAGCCGTTCCTTTACCTCGGCAACTTCCTGTCGTAACTTATCGATTAGCGCTCCATACTCGTTTGTCTCGACCCTTTGCTTTTTGCGCGAGCGTTGGCTGCTTTCAGTTCCAGCATTATCACTTTCTTCCCCCCTCGACACCCAGACGCTGTCACCTTGTACCTCTGCTAAAGCGCGAGACGGTTTCGTTTCATGATCTCGTTGCAAAACCTCAGGAGGTAAACAATCATAGTTGTTTGGATTGTCAGAGGAAGAGACATACTCCATAGCAAAACGGATAGTGGGCAAACGGGACAAAGCGGAGAGACTCTGACGAGCTTGGGACGAGACGAGGTGTCAGAAGCTGTAAGAAAAACAGTCTGTTCGCGACTGACGGAATACGGTGAAGGCGTCTTTCTATAGACATCTTGATGCGGGAGCGCGACAAGGCATTAACCATTGAGTGCACAGAATCGCACCAGCCACATCTCAACACTTTTTTATTTGATACAGGCGCAAGTCGTTTGCCAATATTTCATCATGTTGTATCAGCTAATAATGCAATTACTCCCGTTACCTGAAGCAGCCAGCGATTGCTCCAACAGCTCCTCCACCTGTGTCTTTTTATTTTCATCAGACACGTTGTCAGTGATCGCTCCATTTCCAGTTGTATCCACTGATAGAGGTGGAAAAAGATGTTCAATCGACATGTGGGTGGTGTCCCGCCGGCGATAAAATAATATGTACGCCATCGAGGACACCACCTCTTTCTCGTCAATGTCTTTGCACTGATGGTCATTAAAGCATTTCCACTTCCCATCATGATCGCTTAGCACGTACGCAAAGTAGTGTCCTCCTCCTAGCACACCTACGTGATTGACAACAGCATACAAATCGTAGAGAAATCCATCGTCACCGCGGACTGCTGCAGTTCCTGCGGCAGGAGCATCCAATGCCGATGACGACACCCGACGTGGGGATCCTGGTCTTGCCTGTTTTGAGCCAACAACATGTGGAGATTCAGATTGCTCACTTGTTGGCCCTGTCTTCAGTTTACCACCCAAAAACAACCAATATTCCAGACCAGCAAGTCGGCCGTGTGGCTCACGCTTCCGGGCAACAAACTCGCCAAACTGTAAGCCTCTTAGCGGAAAGTCCACGAGGTGTTGCAACTTGCGCCGTGATACTTGCGTAAAGCAAAAGCGCTTAAGATGAATCACAAGCAACGGTGGAAGACGCCACAAATCCATCTTCTTTGTAGCGGGACGCAACGTCTTACAGTGACCACAGTAAGCTTCGGGAATGGTTTCCTTAGCTGTAAACATCTCCATACAATGTGCCAGGTTGAGAGGCTGGTTGTCCTGTCGCTGATGCTGTTGCACAGATGCATCACAGTCTATTTTGCTTGCTTGAATTGGGTCGTACTCTTCTTTAAGGGTACGGATGTCCCAATCGATCGCCACTGTTTCTTCGGCCGCGAGTGGGACAACCGTCTGTGAAGACGGCATAAGCACGCATCCCAAACACCCATCGATCCACTCACAGCGAGAACATCCAATTCCATGTGACGTGACAAACCGCAAGCAAAATCCAAACTTTGTCAAAGGGAGATGTTCACCGAGAGCTAATGACGAGGCATCCGCCTGAAGTCGCTTGCGACCGTGCTTTTCTCCTGCAAAATCAGACGCAAGTGGAGGCTGTCGCCAGTTAAAAATCCGCCGCAATCGGTTCCAAACGAGTAAATAAAAGTCGTAAGCCGTTGTAACACGAAGAGAGACGCGAATGACTAGTGGTGCACCGAAAAGTCGCGTAATGTGCGCGTTTGTAAAGCTGTCAGTCGACCGCTCTACGCGGCGATGCACAAGGAAAATGAAAGCATCGCTTTGACCATGTTCAATAACTTTCGATAATGGAATATGATACCTTCGGCTGCCTGAGGGATATGCGACATTAATTGTGCCAGAGCTGACATCGCTCCCAATTACGCGCGCTGCAACCACATCCTTAGTTTTTTCATTACGAACGTAGACCGATGCTCCTAATGGCAGCAGCACTTCATTTTCATCATCTGGGTCACTGTCACTACGAACGTCTACCACATCAACAGATTGATCGTTAACGGCTGCACTTTGACCTTCTTTTGCATCGACTGAAGTAGTTCCATTCAACGAGACTGCACTAGCAAGTTCAGCGTCCTCCTCCCCCTCCTGACTTTTAAAGATCTTCTCTATTGCAACTTCTTTACTTGAACTCGTGGCACTTGTTGCTTGGTTCATCATACTGACTACCGAGATACTTGTGGCATTCGAAGAACCTGCAACCAGCTGCAGAGGAAGCAAGTCTTCCTCGCGATCAAGCTGAAACGCGGCTAGTTGGTCCTTCTCGTGAATCTGTGTCAATGGTAGTTTATCATCTAAAAGCGAATCCACAAAGTGTAAATCTGAAATCCGCGCAATCACCACTTTTGTCCAGTTGCCTTCATCTATGCTGTTAACTTCATCCTTTAAAAAATCGAAGCCCAAAGTTTCGTTCTTTGTCATCGTCAAAAATGCAACAATCTGCTCTTTTATCTGTCGGACCGTATCGTCATTTCGCGCTCGCACCGAAAATCGTAATGGCACGTGATCCGTTCGAAAGATTATAGTCAGCACAATTGACCGCGATTTGCTCTCGGGCAGTGATAACTGTAAGAAGGTAAACGGCTCGAATCGTGCTGATTCATACTGGCATATTGAGCACTCCAACAAGCTCTTATACTGGCCTGTAAACAGCGCAACGATCACGGAAAACTCACGTTTCTGATGATTCTGCCACCACTCTTCTGCCACCAAAGCGTCGGGTCGCCCGTCACTATCCGGCTGCTCCGTGTACGGTTTCTTTACCACACGATTTAAATCTTCACTAAGACTGCTCAGCAAACACGCAAGAAGTTCTTGCGAGTCATGCTGGTCTGATCCAGCAAACTGCGGGCTGCACTTAGCAAGCATCTTTTTAAATTCGTTCGGGGCGAAACGCTTGCGGCCAGAACTCCAAAGAACGCGAAGCAATTCGCCAAATGCTGCTGTTAGCTTTCCATTAGTTCCATCTCGATTTCGCAGATTAATGTCTTTAAGATACGCCTCATTCCTGAAGTATTCAACTAATAGTCGCGTATGACTTAAACACTGCAGCGCGCTGCTCATATAGCAGGTGTTGCCAAGATTGTCGAGACCAACCAAGCCAGGGCCATTAAACGAGTCCTTAGAAAAACGTCTTCTCACAACGGGCGAGGCGAGCACGGGGTCCACTTCTATTGTCGGAGAACCGACATCACTTCCAGGACCTATAAGTTGCATTCACAACAGCAAGTAAAAAATACAGCACTCATTACCCATCGTGTAAAAGTTTACATACCACGCTGCGCCAAAACCTCCCCGAGGTTGCCGCGAGAACAAATGTCAGACGTGCGTAATGACGGGCGATACTCACGCTGCTGTTTTCGCGTTGCAGCCTCCGCGTCGCTTTCACTTACTTGGCCACTTCCCTGTATTCGTTGGCGGTCGCCAGTATTGGAAGGCGAAGAAGTGATGGGGTCATCAATTTGAGAGAGTGGCCACGACCCATCGTCATCTTGAACTTCTAACAAGAATACGCTGTCTTGTGTCAGTTTCTTCAACTCAAGTGGACACTCTTCGCGCAAGCGTATCTTATGTTCTGGTGACTTGTCGTTAAAGTACCACAGCCGTGCTTTGTCCACCAACTTCACCAAAAGTAGCGCACGGCATGTGGCATGCAGTAGGCTAGCTGGTGTGCTCAATTCGCTTAACAAAATCTCTTCTCCAGAGCGAATCACACTGCCGTTGGCAGAATCAACACGCGCAACGCGTAATACTAACGGAAACAATTCGATCTGAAACTCAGGTTCTGTGCTTGTAGAAATCTCGACGACTGAACGCACCAAGTCCGGTCCTCCACTGTACCACGAAAACAAAACAGCATAAACTGACGACGGAATGATCTGGAAGCACGAACTAGTCGGTAAACAAGGTTGCAATATCATAAGCAGGCTTACAGCACTTACGTAGAAATCCCGAGCCAACACCAGCTTCTGCCTTAGACGCCGGGACCCACTTTGCATGAGAAGACTCCAGTTTATAATCGGACCAGGTCGAGGTGGACAACTACTTTTAATATCACCGTTGCTAGCGGCTCGTAATGCAATATTGCCCCGAATGTTCCTGGCCACTTCTACAACAGTCCCCGCTGGGATTTGGGGTATAGGTAGTGATCCATAAGGACTCCCAGTTCGTGGATCCAAGCTAACGTAGTCGCACCATTGTCGCCACCATTCAGCTCCCAACAAGTTCCAGGTCTAAGCAGACAAACAGCACAAAGCATGCATCTGCGTGGGTCAACTAGCAATGTTTGTACGCCACTTCAATACAAAGTAACTCACTTGCCCTACACCAAAACCGCAGGTAGCTTCTCGCCAGTGCCACTCGACAGTCCTCTTTTCAAGGTAGGCAGACTCAGGCTTTAGACCAAGCAGAATGCACGCTGCAAACGCCAACTGACGAAGCAGCCTCCGTACAGCAACAGCCCTGGATGCCCACTCAGCAAATGCTTCTTCGTCCCATCCTGCCTCCGCAGTCTGCGTCGCTGAAACCTGCATCTCGCCATGCAACGTGTTAGTTCCACACGCAAGCTGTAAAAATACCAGCGAGTTACGGTCACCTCTTCGATTTGTCGTTCTTCTTCTACCTGAACGTTTGTATGACTTGTATTACACTTTATCCCCACACGGATAAGATCCTTCATAGCATCGAAGTCCACCCTCATCGTTGTGCTCCGATCACTATAAATATGAAAAAGGTGATGCACCTTCTCGTGGATCGAAACACCTCGACAGAAATCCGATAAAAACTGACAAAACTCTTCGAAAAGCACTAAATCCTGGATGGCTGTACAAGCGCAAAACCTCTCAAGTAACTCTTTTGGAAAGAGTCCTTTGGCGCTCAGCACCTCTACAAACTGAGACCTCAATATTCGCGTACTCGCTCTTCCATTCGGATCAAACATTTTTTGGAACTGTCTTTCCAACGCTGTGACTTCTGTCAACGAAAACAACGTCGCCTGTGCAATTCGCCGACGTATCACAATCGGGTTATAGGTTTTCTCTAGTTCTAGAATTCGCGGGTCATCTTCAATGCCAACCTTTGCAGCTAATACATCCAGCCATTTGACTAACAGCGCGTCTCCTCGTTTATCTTTTTGCTGTACAATCTGTCGAAATTCGTAAAAATTCACCTTCAATCGACCATCAAAAATTCTGTCCAAGAACTTGACGGTGTCGCTATGTCGAGACCGCAAACGGCCGTAAATAACGTCCATAAACCTGTCCAACACCTCGCGCGACATCTCACCGGCCCCTTCCAGATCATAAATAATAAATAACAGCTGTACTTTCTCCTCAAAAGTGCCATGCTTGAGCCAAGCTAGACCACGCAGTACGTTCACGGGACTAAGCTCTCCCGAACGCTCAGTATCCAGCACGTCAAAGAGACGGTCGGACAGCGAGTGTGGGATCATTGTAAAGGCACCAAGTACTTTATTGCGGAACAGTTTCTTTCCTAATAGAGGTCCGTTGGTCGTTTCAATTTCTGCCGTTACGTTTCTGCTGCTTTCGCGGTGTAAAGAAGATGACGGCGGATTGGATGAAGAGCCGCTATTTTCCACACGGCATATGCGGCGATACCCGTCCATGTAGCGCTTAATCTCGGCATCTGAAAGACGAGAGACGTAGGTGTCCATGGCACTCGCATCGTCTGTCCCCGTACGGCCACCGCCCCCCATACTCATCATGTTTCCCATGCTGAGCGCAGCTTCTTTTTGTTACGTTTTTTGTATGAGAAACGGAGGGCGTCAATGCGGAATAGTGGTTAGGGGTTTCCTTTTGAAAAAATCAGAATGAAGGTCTTCCTAGTCCAGGACGTTCATATGGTAGCCTAGAGTAGGAAACGTCCTGATTGTAGCGAGGATTTTGTAATAGCCTCTCATTCCATCGACCACGTAGCTTGGTTGGATCTGTCCGATGCTAGCTCGTCGAGGACGCGCATACATGCGCCACAGTTGCCTATGTCGTGTATCGAATGAGATGCTGCATTCATTGGCAACATCTCGCAGTGTGTCACTCTATTCTTTGCGTATGATACCAAGAGACGTGAAGATAGTATCAAGTCCATGGCGCTCAACGTTGCGTTACTCGGACAGTTTCATGTTGATGTCAACGTCGACTCGATTGTTTTCCCAATTGAATCTCATCACCTCGCAAGTAGACGAAGACGAAGGAGAAGAAGATGATATACAGGAGCAAGAGCAGGACATTAAACGTTGTCATGAGTTTAAGTTGCAGCGAGATACGAGGCTAATTCCACTTGAACGCCTCGAGGAATCGTACGTAACGCAGCTAATAGAGGCGCTGGAGACGTCAGACGGATCAGCTGCGTGGCGCACGGCACTGAACATTTTTTACGAGATTCAGCAGTCCAATGGACGAGGTCTGACGCTGGAGGTGGCCTCCTTCCTCGTCGAGGTGCTGGGAGCGAGAAAACGCGTGCAGGACTGCATGCGAGTGCTGGCGTACGCACGGGAGCAAGGCATCCGTCCTCGCATCCAGTCGTACTCGAGTGCAATTGGCTGCTGCTACAGGGAGGAGGAGTATGGCCACGCTCTGCGTGTGTTTGAAGTCATGCGGAACGATGGATACATCCCGCAGACCGTGACGTACTCGCACGCACTGTCATCGGCACTTAAGTCGCATCAACATGAACTGGTGCTTGAGATCTTTGACGATATGATTAAGAATCGGCTGGACTTGAACATCATCATTTACAACAATATTCTAAACAGTTGTGTCCGTGCTTCAGATATACATAGTGCACTAGGCGTTCTGCGTGCAATTCGCCAGAGAGGACTGGAGATGACACAGTCAACGTACCATTCACTCGCCATCTGTGCTGGCAAGACGGGCAATTGGGAGCTGGCGCTAGATACCATGAACATGATGCAGACGAGCGGCTTTGAGCCCACGGCAACGATCTTCAACTCGGTGTTTTCGGCGTGCGCCAAGGGGAAAGAGTGGGATACGGTGGTCCAAGTGTACGAATCCATGCCTGAGGACCTTCGCGAAAACCTGCAAGGTGTGTACCTTGGTGCTGTGATTATGGGTCACGCCAAGTCCGAGAGTGAGGAGCTAAAATTGCGAGGACTAGAAATTTTTTACAAGTATAAAGCGCGCCGGTCTAAGGAAGAGCAGCCTAACTTTTTTGCTTACAACGCGGCGTTGCTTGCTCTGCTGGAGACCAACCAACTCGAGAGGATGCACCCCCTTGCCAACGAGATGAAACATCAGGGAATGAAATGGGACACGGTGACCTATCAGTGCTTGATCCTGTCTTATATTCGAGGAGGTGCCGTCGAGACTGCTGTGCAAATGCTGCAGAAGAATGCCAAGCGCATGGGCAAAACGACCATGTGCTACCGCGAAGCTATCGACTTTTACGACGAGAAGCGGAAAAATCCTCGTGAGGCGGTGCGACTCACGATGCAAATGATGCAGATGAACAAGCGCTTGAGTCGCCTCGACTGGCACAATGCGCTGCGAATTGCGCTGGAGCTGCCTGAGCGAGCTCCGTATTGGAACTTCCGCAAGTGGATGAACATCCGCGCCAAAAGTATCTTGAACGATGTGCCCCCGCATCTCATGCTGCCCAATCACGCGGACCAGCAGCGGGCGCTCATGCAAGAAGATGAGCCAAGCCAAGAGCAATCTCAAAAGAAGCATCACCTCGACAACTACCACTCGCGCAAACGCCAGCTGAACCGCAGGAAGACCAATTTCGACGACGAAAAGTTCCTGTAATACGGTTGACCACTTGCTAATGTTCTATAACCATCTGTCTCAGTACCTTTGTCTGACCAATTTGAATTGAAGTAAACAGAAAACCTCGAAAATACCTGCATGGATTGGAAATTTACTCATCAATGGTGTCAATAGTCAGTCGTGCACGCACGTGAATGAAGATGTTACTTCTTATTTCAGCCTTTCTCGATGTCCATTTGTCTAGGCCTTCACCTTAGACGTACAAACTACATCTACCGTACATTCTTGTCATTTTCAGACTCGACATCATATCTCACTCATGAAAAGAATGCAAATGAGTGTTACGTGTTTTATTGAGATGCTTTGCATCGTTGTGGTGCAAGGTCACAGCTGGATTGACTGTCTCGATACTGACCGTACGATTGTCTACAACCGAGGACCTGAGTACATTTACGGTGGAAATAATGCCAACGGCATGTGTGCCGGCTACATGAAGAACTACGTCAGTCGCGGTGACCCTGATGTGAATACTAAAATGACGTTCAAGATCCTCATTGCTGACGTTGCAAACAATGCATCAGTATGTACTACTGATGCCTGGGACTATTCTGACTGGCGCACTCGCCTCACTTTGTCTGCTGGAGCCACCTTTTACTTTGGCTACACATCGAATGGTCATATCATTAAGGAGCAGGCTGCAAGCAATACGTTTTACGGTCTCTATTGGACTGGTGTCCCGGAAACGAGTTTAGCGTCGACGTTTGATTTGACTGCAGACAAGCTTCTCGATGATCAACTACACAACTTTGACGATGGCAATTGCGGTGAGGCGTACACTGATAAAGCTCAGACGATTCCGTCGGGACGTGCTGGAGACGGCTATCCTTGTGTAGCCACATTTACTGTGCCTATCGGTACACCTGCAGGTATTTACGACCTTGTCTGGTACTGGAAGTTCTACAATGGTGATACCAACACTTCAATCCCAACTTCCAGTGGAATTTACGGTGGTGCAGCGTATACGAGCTGCTTTCAAGTAGAAGTTACGGCTTGAGTAGTCGACCCCTGTACATCACAACCATGCAAACAGCCTCTGCCGAGATGTTTTTGTTGTAGCGTGCAAATGCAAATGAACACGAGAAAAAATACTAGCCAGTATGCATTTCTCATTGTTGTCTTTCCAACCAAATCAGCTTAAAATTCGCTCAAGTCTTCTAGCTCAAGTGCGCCTTGCGCAGTGCAATCACAACGGCACATGCACAAATGATAGCGGCGCCCACGACACTCCAGTAGTTGATTTTCTCACCGAGCAACAGGTAGTCCCAGATGAAAACGCAAACCACGTCCAAGTAGCGCATCACCGAGGCAATACCTGCCTTCTCGAGCTGGAAGCCCTTGGTAAGCAGTAGCTGGCCAATAAACGTAAACGCACCGCTACCGACGACAGACAACCAGACACCAAGCGTCGATGGCACTACAAATACCTGTTGAGAAAATACATTTGGCTTAGCTTCATTAGCGATTGTGTTAATCATAGCCAGCAACTTACCCGCTGCACCACCAGCATGTACACAAGCGATCCGGTCATGCTGAACAGCATGAAATAGTGCACAATGACCATAAAGTGGATACCCTTCAGCTTTCGCACAGTGATGAACACAAACGCTTGGCCAATGGCACCAAGCAGAGCTGATCCAACCGCGATCCATGAGCCATCAGTTTGAGCTGTAGCGTGGTTGTATCCGAAGATGAAGCCGGGTCTTACCACACAAATCAAACCTCCAAACGACAGCAACGAACACGCAAAACTGGGAATGTCAATGTGTTCGTGGAGTAGACAGGCACCCTGAACAGCTTAACAATGTCAGAACAATCATCTTCATACTTAATCAATCCTACAAGAAGAAAATGAAGTTGACTCACAAGAAAAAAGGTGAAGACAGGAGATGTGAAAACGATGACACTGCTGTCAGCGAGGACCATTTGCGATAGCGCGTAGAATGCAAACGAAATCGACAAAAATCCAGCCAAGCAACGGTAGAACAGCATCATCCGGTCTTTTGGCGCGACATACAACGTCTTGCCGCTGTACCAGATAGACACCTGCACTTGTAACCACCAGCATCAAACCAACAAAAGGTTTTCTATGAGTTTGAGCAGGTAGCAACTTCATGACACTTGAATGTACGCACGTAATTAAGCGCCATAGCGACAATGGAGCGCCAGAAAATGGCTTCGATGGACGTCATTGTGTAGGTATTGAGCTTGATCATTGTCGACATGAGACTAAAGCACACGGACGATAGTGCCACGCACGCCATGCCCAGCAGCGCATGTGGTTGATACTCGGGCTTAACATTCAGCGATGTAGTAGGCAACAGCCGGTGGTGCTCGGATACGTGCTTCACGACTTCAGTTGGCATGATGTTAAATGACTGGAGTTCCACTCTTGCGCCTAGAAAGCGTATTATATTACAGCCATCAAATCATCTTTCACTCTCACTGTCTAATTCCTAGCCTACGGTTCGGAATAATGCAGCGCTTTCGACTAAAGGTTTGCTCGCTACTTTATGTCGTTGCAAAATTGTTGGACTTCGCGGTAGAATAAAACGCAATCGTCGAGTCGGACAGCCACAGCAAAAAGTGTTGCGTTAGCAACGCTTGTTCACTAGCCCGGGGGTGCAGGCACCAAACATAACAATAAGTTTACAATGCACGACTACAGTAGACAACGACGTTATCGAGTACGTAAATATGTTCCATGTCGTTCGTGATGCCGGCTCAAGTATAATAGATACATACTATAACACGTGCTTATTTTCAAATAGCAAGGCATTCATGAATCGGTGGCCGAGATCAATTTACAGCGGCAACAACGGATTCAATGTAGTCAAATTTCTCAGCTTTGTTCGTTGTCAATCGTTTCAGTTTTTCGCTGTTTATAAAGCCAAATATGCTCCAAGAGGGCTGAGGTGGCAAATCAATCGCACAAGGTAGTCTGTGCAGGATGAAAAGTAAAGTTGTTGCCACTGTCGCCGACTTTTTTGCTCAGTTCATCAAGTTACTTTCGTGACTCATTCCTGCATGGTCGTCCGTATCTTACGAATCGCAATTACCACTGCGCAGGTGAGAATGATCATAGCGCCAACAATACTCCAATGGTTGATATGCTCGCCCAGGATAACGGAATCCCAGATAAAGACAAAAACAACGTCCAAATATCTCATGACTGCTGCAACGCCTGCTTTTTCGAGCTGGAATCCCCGAGTCAGAAACATTTGGCCACCAAAAGTGCAGATCCCGGTCCCGACGATAGCTCTCCAGAGCAAAAATGTGGAGGGAATGTAAAATGACTATCGAGATAGCAGAAACAAATAGGCGCAAACGAGTGAGTAAGGTAGCCGATACCCACTTTGGTCACAGCAACGTACCTGCTGGATCAACGCCAACCACAACATCGTCAATATGATACTAGCCAATGCAAAGTAGTGAACAATGACAAACACATTCAGCCCTTGGAGCTGGCGTATTGTCAGAAACATGAAAACTTGACTTAAAGCAGCGAGAAATGCTGAAGCTACAGCAATCCGAGAGCCATCCGTAGCAGCCGTTGCATGGTCGTATCCAAACAGCAGCCCCGGGCGAACAACGCAGATCAACCCACCAAACGCTACGATAGCGCAAAGAAGGCTCACCACATCAATCTTCTCGTGCAGGAAGAGCGCTCCCTGAATGCAATCAAAAAGCAAAATCGACACTGTCAATACTGTTGTCCCTGTCATAGTAGCAGTACGTAAGAGCGAGAAACTTGCAAAAAAGAAGGTCATGATAGGACTTGAAAAGACCAGGCTGCTTGCATCTGCTAACACCATCTGTGACATGGCATAAAAGGAGAATCCCATGCATGCAAACCCAGATATACAGCGAAGCAGCAGTAACTTTCGATACTCTGGTGGGACGTCAAGACGAATGTCCGACACCTTTACGACAATCTGTGGCCACAGCATACTAGAGATCAGTAAAAATCTGTCAATTAATGAATCCTACTGACTGCAACGTACGTAATTGCATACAAAGACACCGACTGATCGCCAGAACGTGGCTTCCATGGACGAAAAGGTGAAGGTCATGTACTTGATGAACGTGACCGTGAAGCTGAAACACAAGGATGCTATAGCTACACATGTAATGCCTAGTAAAGCATGATGAGCGTTTGGTTCAGCATCTACTTTAGTCACAACAGGGTCAGCAGAAGTTGTTGGTAGTAATGGCACGACTTCATTGGGCTCGCTCATAGTTATTGCAAAAAACTATTGACAAATTATGCTGGTCTCACTTATCATGCTCATTTATAGAATTTGATTGGTTGATAAAAAGTAAAGTTGCAATAATGACTTGAAGGTGAACCTTCTCATCTTTTACCGATACATATACGGCGACAATATGCAATATTTGTTGATGGGCTCACATAGGATGTCCATTTTTTTGATGAAGACGATGAGACGTCCCAATAAAGCATAACCGATGCAATGCCGGCCTCATCGTTTGTAAGATGTCGTCTATCCTGTTACTAACCCTCATGTCTATCGATCAAGCTATAATATCCATTCAAAACTTGGCCCTTCCTGGCCTCGCCTCGTCCAGTAATGGAGCGTCCATTTTGCTTACGTCACGTTCTTCATCGTTTTCAATCCGGTCCTCCCGGTGCTCGTCTCCATTTCATGCAAGACCATTTTCCTACAACTTCCGCCGTGCATGTCCCCCCCCTCATATCTGCATGTCTCCATCCGCCCGATTAGCTCTTGAAGTGCCCCCTTTTCCTTCATGAAAGGCACAAATCAAGTTTACTTTTCATTTGTTTATGGCCATGTTGGCCAACAGACTACCAAATACCTTGGAGAAAAAGGACCCTGGGGCCTAATCTATGCGACCTTTGCGTACAGATCCAGCAGATCAAGACTCTTGACTGCCGCAAGTGCTGCAAAAACTCGAGTCAAACCGCTAGCGACATTATCACACGCTCTATTTTGAAAGTCAGCATAGAAAGTTTTCAGTCCGTTGACGGGTGCCCTTGACACGGTATTGCAGGTCTGTATACCTTCATAAGGATAGTAACGCCACGAATCCAAGTCGCAGACGTCACTAGTCAGATTTCGTGGGACGTTGTGATAGTAACTTCCGCCTGAAGGTTAGGTTCAGACCTCGCGCTTCGTTTTCTCCGCCTAGCAACGGAAAAGTTCCAGGACACTATCGTCAATCGGCAGTCGGCACTGCACAGCCCTCGCCACCGATAGGAGACATCTCTTGGGTTATTGACATGGCTGAAGACTTTTCAGAAATCTTGTAAACCATAATCGGTAAATAGACAATCTGTTACCACCTAGATATCGCACTTCGTTATTCCCATGTGGGCGCCTGTTAGTCACACCCCATGCAAATGTACAACCCAGATGGAATCGTGCGGCTGATAACATGACTGAGAAATTAGAATAAAATCAGGTCAAACGTGAAAGTGTTTACGCTACATGTTCTGTCTGCTACGCTCGGCATGACTAGCCTAGCGATGTGTCCGAACCTGTCCCGATTTACTTTATCTCGTATGCTGTAGAAGAACATGTACGAATGATTTTTTCTCTCGAAAAAGCTTTAGTTCCCGTGCATCTCCCTTTCCTACCATCACCGTAGAAGTTCTGCATGCAATTCGTGGACGCCGCCATGGATAGGTCCCGATGGACGTGTTTAGAAAAGAGATTTTAATGAGACGACTCACAAAGTCCGTAAACTTCTTGTTGTCCTGCTATTGAGCTCTTAAAATCGAGGTGTCGTGCTAAACATGCAGCAAGAAGCACTGTCGTTTATAGAATAGTAGTGTGTAGATCCCAAGGAGACAAATTTGGTCCGATGTTCAAGACACGCTCAATCTTTTTTCGCGTCGTCGTTAGAGATTGTCGTTTTTGAACCATGTACGATACAAATATTTATTATTAGAGGGTGTCTTTTCAGCCATGACGATACAACGTTGCAGTGGTGTCGAGACAATTCTGCTACTTAGAGGCGTCTTATCGCCCATATATCGTAGCGAATGTTGTGTATATATTCTAGACGTCATCAAAAGTGCAAAAGGCATGGAGACGAGATATGACTTTGTCACGTCAAATACTTTTTTCCCTTTGCTTTACCGTATCGTACAACATCCTTTTACATGTATCCGTACTCTCTACTGCTCTCTGTAAGTATTTGGAGCATAAATTGCCCACTGCTTGATTCACGCTTCTCGTGTCCGTCTTACCTATCCACAAATTTGACGAGAGTAATGTCGAAACCCCTTCCACTAGATTGTGTTTTAAGATCTGTCTTGTTACAAAAGGCGAACGTCCCGGTCTTCAGATGGACTTGGTGTCCCAGCCAGATTCGTCTCTCTGGTCTTTTAGCTGTTTAACGACAACAATACATTTCCAAAAGACAGACTACATCCTACAGGCACAAAGAGATTTGCCAGCTCAAACGCACGTTCGAAAGCGTCGATACTAGCTGCTTCACAATGCTTGATAACATTCCCTTCTTCCCGCAGATCGTACTTACTTCAGAGGAAAGAGCTCGTTACGACCGTAATGTGGCTTCATTCCTCTGTGATGCAGTGACTGAGTACTCTTCACCGAGTTATCTCACCCACGACGACGCCTGGATTCACGTACGACGTCGCAAGCAGCTCAGTATCTACAAAAGCGTCTACGGCACACGTGACCCACATGTGACGCTCTTTAGAGGCACAGGATTAGTTCAAGGACCTGTGCAGGATGTTATGGATGGACTCTACTGTGACACCACGGAAGGTCTTCGTGCCTGCAAGACTCTACTCAAGTACAAGTTGGTTGACGGCAGTATTATGAACGTGACTGAACAAAGAAGCCCCGACGCACCGTATCGCTTTGCTGGTATCAAGTGGTTTGCTGCCAAGGCTGCATGGGGACTAAGTAAACACCGCGACGTGCTCGCTTATGAACGTATGGGTACAACCACAGATGCTAATGGAAATGAACTGGCTTATCACGTGCTGCACTCGATCGACCACCCGGACTGGCCGATCGATGCTATCAAAGGCATAAAGCGTGAGCACCAGGTGACATGTTTCCTATACCGGAATTACCGTGATAACCAGGTTGAGTGCTTCATTTGGTCAACCGTCTACAATTTGGACTCCGTTGCGCCGCGTTTAGCCGAGTACGTTGTTGCAGGCACTCTTTTGAATGTCACCGAATGTGCCAAAAGTGCGCGTGCTAAGAAGTTCTCGATGTTGATGAAGAACGCCCAGCATAGCAAGTGGCCGGTCAGATCGCTTTGCCACATTTGTTACGGTCGGTCGTTTATTTCAACCAACCGTCCGTGTGCAGGCTGCTTCCAGAGTGTCTGCAAGTCGTGCTCAGACTACCGTTTCATCTTCCACGTCGACGCCCAGACTGGCCGTCCGCACCAGCAGCGATTTTGTAAGCTCTGCATCAACAGTACCGAGGCCATCGACTCCCATAAGTTTGAGGCGTCTATCAACAAGAGGCTCAGTGAAACTGCTGCCACGGAAGAACTTTCCCGTCGTGGCCCACAGACGATGTCGAACAGCCAGAATGCGATTAAATCCCCAGCAAAGGCGAACCAAAGTTCGCAATCTGTCGTTGACACCAGCTTGCGATCAAACTATCTCGACTGGGGCAGTGACTGGAGCAGCCAAGACGACGATGACGACGAATACCTTCGTGAACGCGCTGCGGCCGGTCGAAACCGATCAAAGAGCAAGAGCAAGAGTAGTCGTAGTGACGCGGTGTCACTGTCTGATTTGGATTCAGTGGACAAGTTTTCACCCTACCCGTCTACTCCTCAGTCGCACAAGCAGCAAACGGAGGGACGCAACAAAAGTGTGAAGGAAAATCGTGTGCAAAAGAAGCATGGGGCTTCATCGTACCGGGAGCCTCGACAACAGTACCAATCACCGATGGAGCATACTGCACAATCTAGGCACTATCAACAGCGTCCAGAACCTTTTTCTTGCCACGCAAAAAATGGGCATCAAATTCCATTGCCTCCTTTCCGGTCACCGTACCAGCCATCGCAGCCCAAGAAACCGAGTTATACTGGCGGCTTCTCGGTCATCTCGAAAGACAGCGATGATGGAACTGAAGCTGCGTTGATGGAAAATGGTCTTGGCTTGAGTAAATTTGACCTCGGTGTTATGAAGGCACCTCTTACTGACCTCGACGGCCTCACCCTCAGCATGGATTCGGATGATGACGACCGTCCTCACAAAAGGCGAGGTCCGAGATACGGTCGCTCAAGTCACGCGGACAAGGATGGCTTTCTGTCAGATCTCTACTCACTGTCACGTTCTAGGATTCACGGGCAGCACTACTAAGTCATAGGAAAGAAGTACGATAGGAATCATTTAATGCTAATCAGCCCTCGAAGGTAGGGGCAGTGAGTGCACTTAACAGAAAACATGAAGATCGAGTTCATGCTCTAGTATTACAACTAAGATAAAGCTGTGGTTTTTTATCATATCATGGCGTCTCACAAAATGTGGCACCTCTTCTCGAAAAAAATCTCTACGCATCTCACGATTAACACTGGTTCAACGGAACAATATCCCGCTGTTGTTGAGCGGTAAAAGACAAAGTTGCAGTGACGAGTCAACATCCGACGTATATGATATTCTCACGCTTCGTTCACGGTGCAGGTGAAGATTGTAACGCAATGTAGCAGCATTTTTTCACGCTTCGGCTCACTCCGTAATAGCGTGCACCATTTCGTCGCCATCGTTTTCACTGTTGCTATCGTCACCACATTTGAGAAATACTCCGACATAGACTGGAAGAGCAAAAAATGTAGCATCGCAACGCGTCAGTACATGCAAAAAAGAAACATACATTTGTGTAAGCAATTTGCAACGATCACGATCGTCGTCGACGTTCTACACACATGAATGAACAAGACGCATGTTCAAGTAATCAGTCATGTCTTCAACCTCAACACACACCCGTGTATCTTCCTAATTGATCTTGTTCGGTATCAAAACACTGCCAATCCGACGCACTTCTTCTCACTCTAGTCGACAAACGATTCCAGATCATAAATGTTACGATCTCACATAAACGTCATCATGTAGTCAATGCTGTTGATGACAACAAAGAGAGATTGCAACAAATGTTGATTGTCTTCTCTTAGGTTCCAGTATACTTACTTATCATCTTGTGTTTATCGCGTCGTCATATTTGTGTCTTTTTATCACTTTTTATTGCGTACGATATCGACGAATTCAGATATTGAAACAAATCTATCAAAACGCTTAACCACATTACAATTTCTTCCTGCATTTACACCTTCTCTTTGTTATCTGCGTGGTCATTAAATGTTCCCCTCTATGTATCGATGTTTTTACTGAAGGAGACCAGCAACACGTCCGCCAAAGCTGTAGACGTAGTAGCCCGTCACGCTTGTTACGAGTAGTAGAAAGCAGTCTGTCGTAATAAAATTCAATAAAAAGAAAGTCAGTAGGTTGTTATCAATTATTGCAAGTAGAAAGACGGGAGAAACGCACTGAAGATCAACACCTCCCACCAGCTGAGCATCGTAAGCCCAAACTCGAGCTTGTACCAACGGTATTGACGCGCGACGTAATCAAACATGATCGAAAAAGTCTTTGCGTTGATTTGGTCAATTGGTCACTGTTTGTCGCAAACTGGACCTATATGAATTTTGACAGGATTCTGAATATATTACTCGCAGACGACTTGTATAATATTATACATGACTTTTGTTACGTTCCGGGTAATGATATAAAAGTAGTATCGACGACGTGGGCTATTCGTTTTACAGCATATTACATCCGCAAATAGCAGTAATAATATTTTGACCGAGTACTGACGTGATGCTTTTAGGATACTGATATACCCTGGCACAGCCGTGTAAAAACGTCGCACAGGTTGCGAATCTATGAACCTGATGAGCTCTGCAATGACTAATCGTCTCCTCTTCTTTACTCGTGCCCCATCACATCACCAATCACAATTCCTGTAGACGTTTCCTCTGATGCAACAGCTTGATATCCAAGACCTTCATTATTTCGTCTCTTCTTGTCAACTTCATCACCGGTCCACATAGCGCGAAAATCACCATTTCTCTTCGACGCAACGATAAGCAAACCTAAAGTGGTTGGCACTAGATACATGAGTGCTGGTTGACCCATTTCCGTGATTATAACTGCCAGGTTGGCGAGCCCTAGGCCGGCAGCGTAGCCAACGGCCATAAGACGAAAGTAGTTTGTCAAACCCTGGGCGTAATCGAATCGTAGCGTGAACGATAGAAGCATGCCTGGCAAAATAATGTCGCCAAGACCAAGCATGCTCACACCTCCAGTCCATTCCAGTATGCGCGGCAACACAAGAAGCATCGGCATAGGCTCGGGGTCTACACAAGCCGGATATTCTGGGTATCTCTCGCAGTAGTCCACGCCCGGATAGTCTCTTTTCGTGTACGCTGCTGGTCCACCAGTAGCCACGTCTTCCATAATACTCGAGCCGAAAAAAAGAGGTGATAGAAACACGAAGAAAACGTCGTAGCAGAATGCAAGCGTGAGGAACACCGTAGCTACCTTAAGATTCGGTAACTGCACCGTTTGTAGGAACACGAAGCAAAGACAAATTCCCATAATATCTTGAAATGCCCAATACGTACGCCGGTGAAGAAACCACACAATAGCAATTGCACAACTTGGCACGAATCCAAGCAACTCAGATAAGCGAACAGTGTCGCCTACCAATGGTAAGGTAACTTCGTAAGAAGCTGAACTCGGCATAAACTTTTCCACTCCAGGCTTTGCAACCACGTGCGTCATAGAAGCTGCACCGAACACCGCAAAAAGAACAGGAATGGCATTACCAATATTCACATAGTACAACACCGTCAAGAAAACTCCAGCCAGAGCAATGAAGCCCACTGCATGTCTGGCATCAAGTTCCCAAACTTCGTTGCGCATGGCCCGATCTTCCTCCTCGCGGGCATCCTGCTCATTATGCAGGTTCTGGTGGTCAGATGCTGCAATGTTGCCATTCTGACGATACTGCGGACCTATGGAATAGTAAGCCGCTCCAAGTGCAGTCGCCACTCCAAGTGCCCACAGCAGCATTGACGACACGTCAATGACGGGCAATTCCCGTCGATACGTACGTGCTACCAATGACGTCGAGTACTTGTCCATGGCCTTCTGAAGTTCTTGTCCATTAGCAATGGTCACATAGACCACTGGGATCGTCAATGTTTTGACCACCGTTTGGTTCGGAGCGCCCATGAGCACGAACGTGTCCCACAAGCAGCACACCTGGTGTTTCGCATCACTCTTGTGTCCCGTCAACACACACGATCTGGACAAACACCTGATATTACCCTTGCACTCTTCTGCATCTGTTTGCCACACGGGAGTCGCTAGCTTATCCACGAATGCTTGACCTCGACGGCAGTCGTACTCAAACACTGGCTTGTCAAGTGATTCCAGACTCGTAGCAGCTGTAGCTTTTCCTGTCTCGACATTATGTAACGTACTTGTACTAGAGTTTGTACTATTACGACTCGCTACAGCCTCGTACACTGCTTTCTTGGTACCTCGAATAATTAATCCCTTAGCCCCCGCAGCTTGCGCTTGAAGCGCTTTAGCGACAAACGAACAATTTCCTCGGTCAACAACAACCATCTGACCATCTGTCGACGTCTCCGCGTCATCGTGAAGTTTGTATGACGCGCATCCATCACGATTTTCCTCGGGTAATTGCGTCAGTGTCTTCCAGTGCGAGTCAACGCGGGCAGGCAGAGCGACACCCCATCCAGCCGCCGCACTCGGCGAACAGAACTGCTTCTTTAAAGGTTGGGACTCGTGTTGTGACTCGGGCAGTAGATTCAAAGATAAAATGCCAGTCGGCAGCACGCATTCGGCACAAGGAAAAGAAAGCAGAAGCAGTAAAGTCCACTTCATTATTCCTAAATCGATACTAAGGTTGGCGTTTTGTTTACTTCCTGGTAGTTCGTATTACAATAGTATACTTATAATAGTAATAATTTACACTGCATGTTAAAGCGGTCATTATGATTACAGTACTATGCTGTTTTAATGCTGTGCGCTGAACAATGATATGGCATGCACATAATAATTACTTTTTGGCTAAGGCTTTGCCGATATATGAGCAAATGTAATGAAAAGAACGTCATCACGCAACGCTTGATGACTTCTTCCATTTCAGTGCTCTTGATCGGCAGGCGGTTCAGCGTACGGCTGAAACCATCGGCAACCCTGCCGTTGGTGCCATGTTGCTCTCTCTTAGCGGAGACGAACAACATGCAACCATCGCCAAGTTCATACAACATGAACTTGACGAAGTTGTAAGGAAGCTTACCTTGCTACAGGAGAAAGGTTCTTAGCAAATAGACCTGTTGAGAAAGCAAGGCGCTCAACAAGCTGACTTGTTGATGCATCAGGGTGCTCAAGAGTCTGAACTGTTAAGATAACAGCAGGCTAGTGCTGTTGCTGCCGGGTCGACGTATATGCGTCGACTCGAGTCCGTGGAGATTGATGTCTCCAAATACAAGCCAGTCAAAAGCGAATCCTTGTTGAGATGGTTCGTCGAGCTCGACGATGCCATTGAGGCTCGTCGCATCGATGGCGATGCGATGTAGGTCAAGGTCGCCATGTCGAACTTGGCAGGACGTGCCAAAGCTTGGGCCTTAGGGCTCAAACGTCATGACCCATACGTTTTCTTAACGTATGGCGTTTTCAAGGCGCAGCTCAAACACACGTTTGAACTAACTCGCGCCGGATTCAAGGCTCGGGCTGAGCTCCTGGATTTGAAACAGGGTAAGCGTGATATAGACACTTACGCCCAACACGTACGATACCTCGTTAGCTGTATCGTACTGAACCCAATCGATGAACACACGCAGGTTACTGTGTTCATCAAGGGTCTGACAGATGGTCCTGTTAAGACCCACCTGTTCCGCTTGGAACTAGAATCTCTAGATCAAGTGATCTCTGCAGCGGAACAGGAGGACTTTAGCCTGCAACAGGCTCACGTTCACTCGGGGTCCTATCGTCCACCGAGACGACAGGAGGGCGGAGGTCCAGAACCAATGAACCTCTCCTATGTAGAGAGCTAGTGACCTCGCTCTCCAGGGTACAAGCGATTGCAAAAGTGCAATCGCTGTCAGAAGTTGGTCCACTACGCTTATGAGTGTAGTGCGCCACGCCCAGTGTCTCGTAACACTGGGAGTGAAGATCGTCCGTCTGCCAAGAAGGGCCAGAAACGTGGTGGACCATCAAAAAACGGTCGGGGTCAGTAGGGGCGGAGCGCCCTACTGATCCAGCAACGTCAAGAGAGTACGCGGGACTCTTGACGAAGTTGCTCCCAACACACAGTCACTGTGTGTTGCCGCTCCCAGTGATGACGTATCCCTCATCACCTTGAAGATCGAAGTGACAAAGAACATGTCACTTCGCGCCCTAGTTGATTGTGGGGCTTCGAACAACTTTGTTCGACGCCAATCGCTAGATGATCGTAGGCTCAAATATGTTGAGCGCGAGACCCCTCCAACGAGGATGACGGTGCGCCTTGCAACTGGCGCATCCGTAACAGTAAAGAAACGTGTAGTGGGAATTCACTACACGCTTGAAGGCAAAAAGTACGATGATGATTTCATCGTACTTGATCTGGATGACAAATTTGATGTCATCCTAGGATTACCATGGCTCAGATGGTACGAGCCATGGGTCAGCTGGCAGCATCGAACCGTGAAGATGCCTGCCGCTTGTTCATCAGATGGCCATCTGATGAACGTCTTGGAGCGTTCACAAGCGTGTGAATGTACTACGAGTGAGTGTGATGGCCTCACTTGTGATTCGGTCGTTAGTACGACTGCACAAGAACTCAGCGTGACAGACAGTCACGCTGTGGAGCAAGCTGCCGGCGGCTGTGCACGAGCACAGGCAGCACCGAAGGTTCACCACTCGAATAAGTCGAGTGGACCGGGGCATGAATGCTCTCCTAGAGGGCAGCATTCACCGAAGAGTAAACCGGTTGCCCAGAAGCGGCAACACGGTAGTCCTAGATCAACTGGAGGATTAATCGTAGAGGATCTCGCATGGTTGCGCCACCACAACTAGAGGAATTCGATAGAATGATCTCCATCGAGCCTGCGGGAATAATTACCTAAGAAATAATGACTCTAGGGAATAAATAATGACTTAAGGGAATAAGAAATAATGGCTTAAGGGAATAAGTCCCCAGTGACCTAGAGGAATATGCCCCCAGGAAGTAACCGAGACGTTGAAAGTATTGGTTAATGACAGATTGAACGAAGGAGCTTGGACGCTTAATCGGGTTGCGCCTCCATAGTTAAATTCGGAGATAACTCAGTTGCCTACGCTCGAACCTAAAAGGTTTTTGCGTGATATGCGTAGTGGCAACGTCAAGCAGATCTGCTTAGTCGTCGCAGAGAACGAGTACGTGACCAATATCAGGTCAGTAACAGTATTTGCCGAGAGCAAACGGGTTATCAGCAGCTCATTTATGGACAAAAATGCATTAGATGAGAAGACTCGGATTAAGCAATACACATCGCAATCCTGGGGCCAATGAATCCAAATCCTTTGTATGATGATTTGGTCGAATTTTAAGGATGTATTCCCTGAATTCGTACCGTGCGACTTACCTAAGGATAAAGGTACTTTACACGAGATCGATCTAGTTTTAGGCACAAATTATTGTGTCATGAAGCAGTGGTGCCTGCCTCGGGAACGGGTCGAGGCGATCGACAAGTGCTTTTCCGATCGCTTAACTGCAGACATTGTGAAAGATTCAACTTCACCTCACAGCTCTCCGACCTTCTGGTGCGCAAGGCCACATGAGTTGGCGGGTAGCGCCACGTTCTTTAAATTGAACGCTGCAACGATACCGGCGCAAAAATCGATACCGACAAAGGACATGATCATAGATGGTATGTCTAAGAGTACCATCTTTTCGTCCATGGATCTGGTGTATGGCTTCTATCAGATTCATATGCGTGAACGGAACATCTCGTACACAACAGCGAGCGCTACCAGTGGTATGCTCTGGGAATGGTTGGTGATGCCGCAAGGGCTTAGTAATGCACCAGCCACATTCAATAGTGTGTTCACATCTATTGAGACCGGTGCGCGATTTTGTACCGAGTTACTCTGATATGCGTTCGTCCATAGATAGAATTCCACGTCCGTAAAATTCTTACACTTATGCGCGAGCAAAAGTTTGTAAACCAACCTCAAGAAGTGTATTTTCGGAGGTAGCGCAATACTACTTTTTGGGTGCATCGTCGGAAAGAACGGCGTACTCTCTGATCCAGAAAAGATTAAGGCGATCACCTATGGGATAGTACCAGTCGATATCAAGGGACTAAGGAAGCTACTTGGGATAGTGACATACTTGCACAAGTACTCGCGTAACATCGCCGAGATTACCGTACACCTGTCTTGTTTACTCAAGAAAATTGTAAAGTGGGACTGGAGCGCTAACTGTCAGCGTTCCTTTGAACGTATCAAGCAAAGCTTGATGCAATCGTCGGTATTGTCGATTGCAGATCAGGACAGACCATTTAACGTGGTCGGTGACGCCAGCGATTTTGCAATCGGCTGTGCACTGATGCAGTATGATACAGACGGCGCAGAGTGTGTCGTCTGTTATCAACCGCGTCAGCTGCAACCGGCTGAGCGCAATTACCCGGTGCATGACAAGGAACTCCTTTCCATGAAATATGCACTGGCCAAGTTTCGCGTCTATCTCTTAGGAGATAGACCGTTCATAGTGTATGCAGACCATGCGTCATTACACACGGCTGTAAACAGTCCACACCTCTCTCAAGAATGGCGAGATGGTTGTCTTTCTTCGCGAGGTACAACTTCTCCGTGGAGTATAACCGAGACGACTTAACGTCGTCGCCGATGCTCTTTCACGTCGTCCTGACCTAGAGCCGACTGTGCAATCCGACAGTGATGTGAACATCACTGTCGCCACGCTGAGTACAAGCGCCTTGTCGTCGAGTAAACTCGACGACATTAGGATGGCCTATGCACAAGATAGTGATCTTGTGCGTCTGAGTAAGTACCTCATGGGCCCACCCAAGCAAGCTAAGAAGCGCTTGCCTGCCATATATCGATCTTCCATATCGAAACACACAGCGGAATGTCTTTCTTTATTACACAGCCGCCAACGGCGACACAACTCGCGTCGTCGTATCCGCCCAACATGATCTCAGGTTACGGATCATGTTTGAGCGTCACGATGCACCAGTAAGTGGGCATCGCGGCCGTGAAAAGACTGATCTCGCGGTCAGTCGCGACTTTTACTGGACACGCCAGTATAACTTCGTGCGCAAGTACGTGCGTGCTTGCGGGGTGTGTCAACGATTGAAGCCTAGTCTTCACTCCGTGCACCATTGCAGCCTCTACCTGTTCCGACAGAGTGCCGAGAGTCCGTATCAATGGACTTCGTCTTTGGGTTTCCCAAAGATTATCCTCGGTATTCTCGTGTTTGTAGACAGGTTCAGCAAGATGGTACATCTTGTTGCTGTGTCTGAGTCGATCACAGCAGAGGGCTGTGCTCGGGTGTACATCGATACAATCTTTCGATTGCACGGTCTACCCCGTGAACTTGTGTCCGACAGGACCCCCAGTTCAGCGCTGATTTTGACGTTCCGTGTTTCAAACTCTTGGAACACGGCTCACGATGTCTACTTCTGACCATCAGAAATTGATGTGCATACTGAACGCGCCAATTGCGACCTTGAAGAGATAATTCGAGGGTACGTCAACTCGTTCACGAGATGGAGTGAGTTTTTGTCGTGGTTGAATTCGCCATTAACAACTCCGTGCATGCGTCCACAACGCATACACCATTCTACGTGAAAGGCCTTTGCCATCCACGTGTCCCCACCTTAGAAGAGGGTGACCCTAATCTATGGGGGGGAGAGACTTGCTCTAGCGAAAAATTATCCGGCTTTTGCTCATCACGCAGCCACTTTATGGTCGACGCGAAAGTAACCGAAGTCGTACCATTTGACTTCGGTGAAGAGGAAGAAAGTAAGAGCGATGACGCTCTTACTGATAACGATGCTGAAGATGTCAGCATCGTTCGAGGTATCACAAGTGAGAACAGTATTGTTCTCGCTGAATTAGTAGCCGATATCTCTGCAGTGCATTCACAATGCACTGCAGCCAAAAGCAACGAGTCAGATGAGGATTTCCTTCTGACTCGTGAAGCGGTAGTCCGTTTCGTGCAAGACTGTATCGCGGAAGCGGTGGATAAGCAAAAGCGAAACGCAGACAATAATGGAAGGGCAAATGCTCAAACATTTATTGAAGGTGATTTAGTTTTACTGTCAACAGTAAACCTACCTAAACATGTAGTGACTAACGTGGGCAGCAATAAATTGTTGCCCAAGTACATCGGCCCGTTTCGTGTATTGCGCCGCCTAGGCAACACATACACGATTGAGCTGCCACGCAGGATGCGTATGCATCCTACGTGGTACGTGGGACGTCTTCGTCCGTACGTTCAGTGCGCGGCTTCTTCGAACGACGAAGATATCCGTCGCTTTTACCAGTCTCAATCAGACTCATGTGGTCACGATCCAGGCTCGATATCTGGTCGTTTAGAGACGAGATCGTCCCATGACACTGTACGATCTCCTGAAGAGCTGTCGCCAGCTAGTTACTCAGATAATGAAGCCGCCGTTCATTTTCCAACACTGCGACAGCTTTTTTCTCTAGACTTCTCATGGTCAAACCCAAGCTGCCGCACAATGTCCATCAAGCGGTAACGCTTATACAGCTCGTGATTAATATCACGGCGTAGCCCACGAGTTACACGGGCAAACCCGCCTAACTTAGCAGAAAAGCCCGACGAAAGAATTGAGCAAGGTTTTTCCTCCACTCACTCATCCACTGGTGGGCTTGCACGGTGGGATGCGCTTCCTTTTGGAGCGTATGTTGAATCACTGTGTCGTGAAGGGACGTCGAACGAGCTATCTTGTCCGATGGCGAATAGCTGGGATTTCGCCCAACTGATGACTGACATTCTTGGCCGTGTCGAGCAGTACGACAAGGCACATCCGATGGTGAAGTAGGACCATCGCAAAACAAGCGTATATCATGGCTCGTAAATGGATTATAAAATAATCTATACCTTAGCGCATTTGGAAGAGATGCTAGCCCACCCACTAGGGCTCATTAAGGAGGTACGCCTCCTTAGGAGCTCTTGATGAGGTGCTCACGCACCCCGGGCAAGAGTCGTCCCAAGAAAGGCATGGAAACCCAGCCTCTCCTGACAACCTATGTAAGCGATAACATGCACCAGATATACTTCATTTTTTAACAAATTGCGATTAGCAGTAAGTATTTAAAACCAAGCCTCGCGCCTAACGTTGAGAACGTTGAGAACATATGCATTCCAAGCTTGGAGGAACGCATTAGCTTCATGCTAATGGTGTGGGCTAATACATCGATGCTGAAGGAATGCATCGATGTAGAAATCATTCTCAGTGCAAAAGTTTTTCGCACTGGCATCGAGGCCGTGAAGCTTTGACGCATTGAACAACGGAGTCGAAAGCCGTTTTGCTGGTTATTTTAAACCAACGATCTATCAGATGGTTGGATAGCATTCATCATTTCCAATAAGAAGCATGATGCAATACATTGCAATTAAGAGACTCCTGCGTGTTGTCAACAGAAGTACTGACACCACGTGCAGTGATGTCAGTAGAATTACCGACATCATTAACAACAGTCCTAGTCGAGCCACATATACTCGACTCGATTAGCGAATCGTCTGATTCATCAGACGACTCGAACTTTTAGGGTACATTGTTTCACTCAATGTACCACGGTACCGTTTAATAGGGACCGAAGATGAGGAAGCACCTCGAAGCGAGATCGAGAGCGCAATAGATGGCTTTCAGTCGAATGAATCATCCGACTCACCAAAGTAGTCAACGACTAGTTCTAGGTCAACATCATCACGTGGCGAAGTGCCACGTGAACTTGCAACAGAAGTTGCAGGCTGATGTTGACTTGCAGCAGATATATAAGTGTCTGCTAGTTGAGACTGTGAAGCCTCAACAGCGGCTGCACATAGGCTTGCAACCGTGGATTGGATGCCTTGGAAGCGACGCGCATTGACTTAGTCATTGCGTTGCAGTTGCTAAAATAAAAGCAAAATAACAAGTGCTTCTTTTCCATAGTCACCTAAAAGTCGCTATTGTGACTGCTGGTTAAGGAGTGGAGATGTAACGGGGTGATTCCGTTAAATTATATTGCTACCTATATGAAGTGTCAATACAGATTAACACTATAACTAATATCATTTGACAATATTATCTTTTCCTATAATGTTGTCCCTGCATCTCCTTAAAGTTGGAGATGGTGCCCACTAATTGGTTGACATAGGCCATTGTATCAGCTAGGACGCTGACAAAAAAATGACCGAAGGACGGGCGCAATAAGTGGAGGGCAAGTAGTCGACATACATAATTAGTAGCTACATATAGTTAAAGTTAGGTTATAAAAAACTTAGTTTATTGATGTTTTTAATTATACCAAATACAATTCTCTTTTCCCTACTTCTAAGCGTATCCATTTATACGTAAAGCTTCCTCTGCCTCTCTGTGTACGAGAGATTTCGAGGCACCTGTTTACACTGTGTCAGTGTAAGTAGATATAATATGTTCGTATAATCGGAGGGTGCCCCGTTATAATTGATAGAACTTCGTGATCCGTTTAATGACCAACGACTCATCCTGGAATGTCATCATACATCGCGTTATGACTTCTGACATTCAAATGAATTCGAATGGTAGGCGGTCAAGCGTATTTCTGAAACCATCGGCGATGTCGTCGGTGCCATGTCGCTCTACCTGAGCTAGAAGAGCATCATGCAGCCATATCCAAGCTGATTTAACATGAACTTAACGAAGCGATAAAAAAATTTATCTTGCTACAGGAGCAAGGTGCTCAACAGGCTGACCTGTTCAGAGAACAAGGCGTTCAACAAGCTGGCTTTTTGATTCAGCAGGATTCTTAACAGTTCGGACTACTGAGACAACATCAAGAAAGTGCTGATGCTTCCGGACTGGCGCAAATGCTCCGACCCAAATCTTGAAGATTGACGTCTCCAAGTACAAAGCAATAGAAAGTGACTCTTTGTTAGGATGGTTGGTCGAAATTGGATGGGCGTGCCAAAGCTTGGTCCTTAGGGCTCAAGCTGCATGACCCATACGTTTTTTTTAACGTATGGCGTCTTCAAGGCGCAGCTCAAACACACGTTTGAACTAACTCGCGCCGGATTTAAGGCTCGGGCTGAGCTCCTAAATCTGAGACAGGGTAAGCGTGATATAGACACTTACGCCCAACACGTACGATCCCTCGTCAGTTGTATCGTGCTTAACCCAATCGATGAACACACGCAGCTTACTGTGTTAGCCAATAGTCTTGCGAATGCTCCCTCATGACCCAGCCATTCCACTTCAATCTGGAATCTCTTGACCAAGCAATCTGTGCAGCGGAACAGGAGGACTTCCGACTCGTGCCCACTCGGATCCTATCGTCCACGAAGACGACTGGAGGGCGGAAGTCCAGAACTGACAAACCTCCCCTATGTAATGTGGTTGCTCCGGGTGTAACGGGGCTATAACAACCGCTACTATCTTTCACGCGCGCTTGAGGAAGAATCAAGCCCAAGTATTAGGTATTAAGTAAAATTTACTCAAATTTTCGATTTTTCTGACTTGTACTAATTACGAAAATGTTTAAGTCGCAATAAATACGACAGTGTTCCCGCCTTTCGAAAATCACACATTTCCAGATTGATTTATCATTGGTCCATATTGGGTCTTTAGGCCCCACTAATAAACCAATAATAAATTGCCACTCTGTGCCCGCTATTCGGGCACAGCACCTGCCTACATATGTATTGTTATTTATCTTAATGTAATGTGGCCCATTCTACAACGACGCGCTGATTGAGTGGAAGCGATCAATTGATGACGTGTCTGTGTCGTAGTTTATACTCCAACGTCAAGCCCATCACCCGGTTTGTACGCGACGCACTTCATTCTGAAGTGGGCCAGCAGAAAGAGAACGCAGATGAATAGGCAGAAAGAACATGAGCAAGTTCAAGAGAGGCGATCGTGTATTATTGTCTACAGAAGGTATAAGGGATTTAACGGTTACTAACCTAGGCGCGAGACAACTCGCGCCAACCTTTATCGGTTCATTCAAGGTTCTGAAGGCATTCGGCGACGCTTACACACTGAATGTTCCCTCTTTATTGCGACTCCACCCGACGTTCTACGTCGGGCAGCTAAAGGAACATCATCCGGCTACGCTTCGCGGGTTGCCTCCGATGCCGGATTTAAGGGTCCGTAGGTCGATCGGCCTTCCCGTCGTGGTCGACGCGCTGATGACATCGGGCGCGGTTGCGCTCCCGTCTGTGCATGACCAAAGACCTGGCGTTTCAGAACCCTCATTCTTTCGATTATTTTACCGTCCGACTGCCGGATCTCATTTGCGGTCCTCTACGCCTGAGCAGCACGTTCAAGATCAGCCTCTACTTCCAGATGATATTCGGCAGCCTTGTTTACAGCCTGATCTATATAGTCCTGGGTAACCAGGACGTCAGCATTACCATTGCGAGGGCCCACCACCGCTTGTGGATGCGGAAGGACAGGTGCGCTGGATTGTAAACCGCATTGTGGGTCACGAGGACATTCCACAACCTGTGCTACAGTCGGCTCATGAGAATCGCGTGGTTCAATTCGCGCGCAGATACCATGCACGATTTCTTGGGTTCCCACACAATCAAGATACGCGGAAGCCGCGTTCCTCGCTTCTTTGTGACGTTCCGGATGTTGTTAGGTCATACAAGTCCATGGAGTCGGGCTACTCCGATGCGAGCACGAACGCGAATGTTCTCATGCTAAACGAAAACGGTGAGGCGATCTACACCGTCGAGAACGAGAACGATTACGTGAACGAAAACGTCGTGGTGAATATAATTCACCACGACCACGAGACGAACTCCTCGCAGCAGGACGGGCAGGCGAACTTGTCACTGCCCCACGCTGGTTATTCAGCGGAAATCGACTCCGCTGTCGCGAGTGATGTTTCCAGCGAGGTTAACCACAAATAACTGTAGTCCTCCTTTCGCTCAGACTGCGCTTATACTTCGCTATCCAAGCTCGTTCACGTTCGCTGAGTGGACACTAAGCGATGTGTCGCCACCATTCATCGCGATCGAGTTGCAAGATTGGCATCCTTCGTTTACGTGCACGAAGAAGAGCCGATCTTCGTTCTAAGCGTTTTCGCACTCCGTTTCGCGTAGCGTGCCGATGGAGTGATCGGCATAAAGGTCGTCTCGATTGGCGAGCTACTGCTGGAAGCTGATACCATTATCGAGCTTTCGATTCTAACGTAAGATGAAGGCGCACCAGGAAAGTTGCAAAACTTCGTATCCGATTCCATAAAGACTCTTTCTACGCTTTTTACGAAAACGCCAGAAGTAGTCTTGCATCGTTCCCAGGGAGTCCGGAGCGCGAGACCCGGACAAGTCATACAGCACCCTAGGAATGAGTTGTTGCGCCATAATGTTGGTGGTTGCACTCCCGCTGATGGTGCTTGGTATTGCTGCAATATTGGGAGTCGTGTATTCAGACATTGTTTGGTTCGGTTGTGAGCGTCTAGGTTTCGACCGTTGAAAATTCACGTTTGGTGAGTGCTGTTTTGAGAAGGGGATGACGTCATGGGGCACATTGCATGTATTACACAAACAAAAATTACCACAGTACATTATTAGGCAAGTGTTGTGCCCGAATAGCGGGCACAGAGTGGCAATTTATTATTGGTTTATTAGTGGGGCCTAAAGACCCAATATGGACCAATGATAAATCAATCTGGAAATGTGTGATTTTCGAAAGGCGGGAACACTGTCGTATTTATTGCGACTTAAACATTTTCGTAATTAGTACAAGTCAGAAAAATCGAAAATTTGAGTAAATTTTACTTAATACCTAATACTTGGGCTTGATTCTTCCTCAAGCGCGCGTGAAAGATAGTAGCGGTTGTTATAGCCCCGTTACACCCGGAGCAACCACATTACATAGGGGAGGTTTGTCAGTTCTGGACTTCCGCCCTCCAGTCGTCTTCGTGGACGATAGGATCCGAGTGGGCACGAGTCGGAAGTCCTCCTGTTCCGCTGCACAGATTGCTTGGTCAAGAGATTCCAGATTGAAGTGGAATGGCTGGGTCATGAGGGAGCATTCGCAAGACTATTGGCTAACACAGTAAGCTGCGTGTGTTCATCGATTGGGTTAAGCACGATACAACTGACGAGGGATCGTACGTGTTGGGCGTAAGTGTCTATATCACGCTTACCCTGTCTCAGATTTAGGAGCTCAGCCCGAGCCTTAAATCCGGCGCGAGTTAGTTCAAACGTGTGTTTGAGCTGCGCCTTGAAGACGCCATACGTTAAAAAAAACGTATGGGTCATGCAGCTTGAGCCCTAAGGACCAAGCTTTGGCACGCCCATCCAATTTCGACCAACCATCCTAACAAAGAGTCACTTTCTATTGCTTTGTACTTGGAGACGTCAATCTTCAAGATTTGGGTCGGAGCATTTGCGCCAGTCCGGAAGCATCAGCACTTTCTTGATGTTGTCTCAGTAGTCCGAACTGTTAAGAATCCTGCTGAATCAAAAAGCCAGCTTGTTGAGCGCCTTGTTCTCTGAACAGGTCAGCCTGTTGAGCACCTTGCTCCTGTAGCAAGATGAATTTTTTTATCGCTTCGTTAAGTTCATGTTAAATCAGCTTGGATATGGCTGCATGATGCTCTTCTAGCTCAGGTAGAGCGACATGGCACCGACGACATCGCCGATGGTTTCAGAAATACGCTTGACCGCCTACCATTCGAATTCATTTGAATGTCAGAAGTCATAACGCGATGTATGATGACATTCCAGGATGAGTCGTTGGTCATTAAACGGATCACGAAGTTCTATCAATTATAACGGGGCACCCTCCGATTATACGAACATATTATATCTACTTACACTGACACAGTGTAAACAGGTGCCTCGAAATCTCTCGTACACAGAGAGGCAGAGGAAGCTTTACGTATAAATGGATACGCTTAGAAGTAGGGAAAAGAGAATTGTATTTGGTATAATTAAAAACATCAATAAACTAAGTTTTTTATAACCTAACTTTAACTATATGTAGCTACTAATTATGTATGTCGACTACTTGCCCTCCACTTATTGCGCCCGTCCTTCGGTCATTTTTTTGTCAGCGTCCTAGCTGATACAATGGCCTATGTCAACCAATTAGTGGGCACCATCTCCAACTTTAAGGAGATGCAGGGACAACATTATAGGAAAAGATAATATTGTCAAATGATATTAGTTATAGTGTTAATCTGTATTGACACTTCATATAGGTAGCAATCTTAACAACCAACTCACCCCGTAACAGCCAGGGCCTGTTCACCAAATCCCTGATCCAGCCAACTCCCGATGATGTGTTTGGAGTGATGGGGGAAATGATGGGGTGAAGTCGATCAAGAAAAGTTTGATCAACGATATCGAAAGTGATCATAATGTGGACCACTTACACGGCGGGAATCATATTCTATGGATTATACTTGGCTATTGTACTAGAGCGATCAAGATTTTTTAATGAATGATCGCATAGTTTATACTTGGCTATTGTATTGGAATGACAAATTATCTGGATCGCTCATGTGATGGCCACGGTTGGCCGAAGATTACGCGGCTGTGATAACGATCAGGGTGGGAGATCGCTCGATCGCAATCTTACTATACGATCCACATGCTCGTGATGGACATGGGATCACCGATTGTGATTAACATGTGTGATCATCGATCGTGTTCAACAACCGCGATCGTCGATCGTGATCAACAAGTGGGATCATCAATCGTGATCAACAAGTGAGATCGTCGATCGTGATCAACAAGTGTGATCGTCGATCGTGATCAATAACCGTGAACAAGTGTGATCATCGATAATGATCAACAAGCGTGATCGACGATTGTGATCGTCGATTTAGAGCCGGTCGCGAGATGTAACCAGTTACAGATCGATCGTAACCTCGATCCAGAAAGCCGATCGCGAGATGTAACTGGTTACAGATCGATTGAAACCTCGATCGACGGATCAAGATCGCGATGGTATCCGAAGTGGACCACATACCGAGGTCTGATTTTCCTGAAAAGACGACACGCGGTAGTCGGTATTGTCATACAGATAGGCATAATCGTAGGATTTGGTATTATCTTGGTTAACATTAAACAGAGTTTCTTTTACTTCTAAGCACGCACGCAGACTTCTCTTCCGGGCGGATAACTTTGGCCCCGACAATCAATAGCTCTGCTACGCTACGACAAGTGATATGTCTGGATTGTTTGGCCAGAGATTACAAGAACTTTCAACCCAAGCATAACCCACTGCGATCGGACGCAGTATAAAACGTAAAGGACAAGGCACAGGATCGAGACGGCTCAAGTGGTCAGAAGTTCAAGTGAAATTAAGTGGATCAAGTATCTACATTTGGATAAGGCGGTTTCAAGGCAGACCATGGTGACTCATAGAACACCCCCCATACAACTTTCGATCGCGTGAGGATTTTCCACGTGATCGACCCCCCGACCAATCCCCAACCACGGTCAAGCTCAGCATCGACTCAAGTCCACCGAGAAGAGTGCAGCCCGCCCTACCGACGAGTACACAAGGTGAGGAAGGAAACCGACCAATACACAAGGTTAGAAAGGAAAGCTACACGGATACGGGGTACCCCCTCCGTTAGTCGGTCGTCTGGGCGCCAGTGGAGAGTCGGAATCACATCAAAAAATTTTGTGGTCACCACTCCACCACATCAGCTCCCAGTAGGCACGGGGCGCCCTACTGGAAAATAACTAAGTTCGAACCTCTAGGAGGTAAAGGTAAACAGGACTTAGCCCCAGGTGGTTCTGTGGATGCTCCCATCCACAGAACCACCTGGGGCTAAGTCCAAGATTACAAGCCAGGATTGTTGGTTGTGTCGGCAACCGTTAAGGGTTTTGAGAAACCATGGTCATTCTTAATTGAATCAGGGGCGTCAGGTAATTATGTCCGACTTTGTTCCCTTGAAGGGAGTCAGCTGTATGCTGAGGCACTAGAGCGCAAGAGGGTGACAATATAACCGTTCGCCTCGCAACAGGTGTACGTGTCATCGTTCCTAAAGTTCCGTTGAACTTAGGTGTAAAGTTTTTAGACTTCAATAGCGTTGAACGCTGTTTTGTTTTAGATTTGGACTCGAGATATGATCTCATTCTTGGTACGGTATGGCTGGAACGCCATGAGCCATGGATCTTGTTCCAAAACCTTAGGCGCCACGCACAATGGTTCTAGCGAAGCCTTGGAGAGTCATGAATCCACACATGCTAAGAATTAGAAGCGCTATTGGCGCGATCCATCAACTGATTCAGTTAGTGTACTGGACATTGGAGTGTCTGAGTTGATAAACTCCAATGTCAACAATAATAGTGTCGAGCAGAGCTCAATGACACTTAGTGGAACGGCACGTACTCCGTTAAGTGATACTCATAGTAATATTGAGACACTGGATGTCGGTAATGACATCGGCTCGTGTATAAAGCAAGTTAATGTCGATGACCTTGTTAGTGGTATTGGCTGTAATAGCGATTCACTGGATGTCGGTTATGATATCGGCTCTCGTATAGAGCAAGCTAAGGTCGAAGACCTTGTTAGTGATGTCACATGTGACGATGACTCACTGTATGTCGGAATGACATCTGCTCTCTTATATAGTAGGTTAAGGTCAAGGAATCTATCGACCTTGAAGATGATGATATCCCAAGTGCTTCAAAAGGTACGGTCTCGTTAATGAGACGGCAGCGTCGTCAGATGGCGGATGCAAGACACAAGACGTCTGTTTCATCACGTAGTGATGTCAGTGACCAGTTGTATACCCTAGGTACGGAGTAAAAGGTGATGTAGATAATAAGATTGACCTTGAGGCCCTCCCATCCTTACATGCTCTCTTAGAGCTTGACGAGATGTTTGTGGATCAGTTTCATCAAGCCTTGAAGGCTGGTGATCTATCCGATATGGTGATCATTCGACCTAATCTCAAGTTGAACTCATCCTCGCTTATATAATTTATTTTTTAACTCAAAAAGTATAAAATATTCTATTTTTAATATTTTTTAAAATTTAAATCTAAATTTTTAAATTTGGTAGAATAAAAATTATAAGTTATTCTAAAAAAAAAATTTTTTTCGTATATAGATGAGGCAGTCCTTAAAGATACTTACTCCACGTAGCGTATCATCTAAATTAAAGAATTCTTCGGATCCCTACTACCCTTTAGTTTAGGAGCTTCAGGGCGCGGTGTGTTGTGTTCCACCGTCTGTTCTGCCCCCTGATAGGGGTGTACGTCATGAGATTGACTTGGTTCATAGCACCAAGTACTGCGTAACACGGCAGTGGACTTTACCCAGAGAACGGTGTGACGTCATTGGCGAGCTCTTTTGTGCAAAGCACGCGGCAGGTATGGTGCGCGAGAGCAAATCTTCGCACTCTACACCTACTTTCTGTGTCAAGAAACCCAAAGGTAAGTGGCGTATTGTTCACGCTTATAATAAGCTCAATGCAGCCACTATACCTGCACAGACGCCAATACCTAGAAATGATGTTCTTCATAACAATATGGTCGATTGTATCATGTACAGTGCGCTCGACTTAGTCGATAATAATTACCAATCGCTCATGCGAGCTATCGATATTCCTCTCATTGCAGTTAGTAATCCGAGCGGCATGATCTGGGAGTAATTGGTGATGCCCCAGGCGCTGTCGAATGCTCCGCTACGTTTACACATTTGGTGACGCGATTGTTTCCGACCGTGATCCTCGTTTCACGAGTAAATTTTGGAAGTCCATCTTCCAGGTGCTAGGCACCCGATTGGACATGCCTACAGCGGATCATCCGCAGACCGATGGTTAGACCGAACGCGTAAATCGCGTTGTTGAAGATATCCTCCGCACCGTTTGTGCCGAAACGACTAAGCGTTGGAGCTCTATGCTACCTGTTGTTGATCTTGCACTCAATAAATCTGTGCAAGCCTCAACCGGCTACACTCTGTTCTATGTGAATGGTCTCACACACCCACGCGTTCCGTTATCGCTACCACCGAGTGGTTTAGGGCTTGGTGGGGAAGAGGTTGCCGATCGGCTTGCTGATGTCAGCCCTAATACTAGGTGAATACGTTTCTCGAAACGCGACTAAATGTCTTACGACATGTGCAAGACGCAATGGCTGATAGCCAAGACAAACAAAAAGGATATGCGGATGCTAAAGGCAGAAGTTGTATTGATTATTATGAGGTCGGAAACCAAGTCTTACTCAATGCTAAGAACCTACCTACAAATGTAGTGTCTGCTGTCTTTAAGACGAAATTGCGGCCGCGCTTCATCGTACCCTTTACGGTCGTGGCCAGAAAGGCTAAGCGTATACGCTTAATCTGCCGCACAAATTGCGTACACACCCCGTATTCTACGTTGACATGCTCAAACCATATTGGGATCCGTCCCACGTGAATGATAAGGCGCTCGCGACAAGCTCATCGGCACTGCCGCAGGACGTATTATTTTCACCAAGAGGTCAAGATGACCCTCCACTTGAGTCCGACTCTGCTCCAACGACTCGAGGCGAGTATTCAACTGTTGCATAGTCTCACGGAGACACTTCACCTCTTAAAAGTAGCTCGGCATGAGCTTGTGCCGATACACCGGCCTCCTCCGGCATTTCTCGATGATCGAAGTAACCTTCAGTTCATGTGGAGCGCCTTCCGCAGAAGTGTCGTCGCCACGGCCAAAACCAGTATCTGTTAAAGTGGCGGGGTATCCCCGCCGGGATACCCGAGTCGTGGAACTCATGGGAATCAGAGGTCCCCCTACGGCAGATTTATTCGTACGCCGTGGACGCTTTTGAACGTCCTGCGCAAGGCCAACCTGTTGGCGATGGCGCTTCTCACCAGTAGTAATGGGGTAGGCGAGTTAGCGGCCTCGGCTGTCGTAAACTCGCGGTTACAGGTGTACCCGAAACACTGGAGTGCTGCGTAGCAGACGCATATTGCGTTTGATGTGACTTCAACTTGCCTTGGGACTTCAGCTTAGCGTGATCGTAACGCATTTTTCGTTTGAGACGAGCATCTTCCACGTCGGCATTTACTCGTAGAGCCCACATGTTGCTAAAGCGTCGCGCATATTGTTCACAGATGCTAAAAGCCGTATCTTCCTTCTTATCGGTTTCTCCCACGACTATAATGATGGGAACACCGTTTACGGGAGAGACTGATGCACCACGTGAGGCGCGACAAGTATTGGCTTTGCGGGTGGCGTGGGGTTCTAAAAAATGCTGTCAAGAGCCGTTCGCGTAGCGACATCCTCAGGGGAAGTGGTTTAGGCCCAAAGGCCCAGCCTGATAAGGACTAGTCGGATACCTTCTTGAGGCGCCATTACACGAAGGGTGGCTTGAACTTTTACTGCCGGTGGCTCTGAAGTCTAGCCATATTCTTTGTCCGGCGCTTTGCGCCTTCCTCTTGATCAATGGTCTACTGCTGTCGTTCGTCGAGTGGGTTGGTAACCGTCGCTGTTGATGATACGTCAGGTTTGTCACGTAACGTTGTTAGCGCATCTGCAGCACCACGTTCAGGGAACGGATTCGGCGCATGACTAGTGTCATCTTCACACTCTAGTGTAGTTAAAGAAGACCCATCGGGTCCCACGAAGAAGGTTTCTCTTTCGTAATCAACCGCTTTGTCAAGGTCTCATTCAATGAGATCTCGTAGAGTCTGTGGACTCATTGCCAGGAGGCATCATGTGTGCCGTAACAACCGTAAGGTTTAACGTTCGCTAAAGCACTACCTCAAAAGAGAAAGGCGTCGAATGACATTCTATTGGGAACGTCAGTCTGGTGGGGAGAGTATAACGGGGTTACACGACGGTTGGAACATCATTCCGAAAGTACGGTTAAAATTTCTATATTGCATGTAATGCATTCTAGATACTTTTCTTTCGAGAGGTATTAAGTATGAGCGCTATTTTGTTAAGATACGGTATTCGGTAATACCGTATCCTATCGATTAGGATTCGATAATCGATATCGCTGTACTAAGTACATCATACATTGCAAGACGTTAGAAGGAAATACGAGATCGCACCAATTGTGTCGTGTTCGATTGGGCTCGTACGAGGAACAGTAGTTCATTAACAAAACATGCAATCAAATTAGTTGAGCACACTAACCAGAACAAAAACTGTTGGTCACTTTGACGCCATGACGATCCCATATCGATAATGACCATTCTCAAAAGTAGAGCCATATCCGACGCCAGTTTGCGTCTGACAAAGATAATGAAGCAGATGTGGTTGCTGTAACGGGGTGAGCCCGTTACATAATATTGACACTTATATGAAGTGTCAATAAAATATTATTATAACTAATAATATTTTGACAATATTACCTTTTCTAATAATATTGTTCCTAGATCTCCTCGAAGTTGGAGATGCCCTCTCATTGGTTGATATGGGCCATCATATCAACCAACGCGCTGACCAATGACCGATGGACGCGCGCAATGAGTGGAGGGCAAGTCGTCAACATACATAGTTGTAGTTTAATATAGTTAACATAGGTTATAACAGATTAGTTTTATTAAGATAGTTAACTATATTAAATACAGTTTTTTTTCCTCTACTTCTAAGCGTTTTTTAGAAGTAAAGCTTCCTCTGCCTCTTGTGTAAGAGAGGTAAATTGAGGCACCTGCTTTCACTGTAATCAGTGAAAGTAGACTATACTGTAATCAGTATAGTCGGAGGGTGCCCCATTACAGTTGCTAAAGACTATCTAGTTACGTTAAAGTGGAGACTGTGCACATATGACTCGCAATGACAATCTATTGCGAATATTTGCGAAAATAGACGACTACGACAACGTGCTGAGGTTGGTTTATACCATTTCTTGATGTCAAATAAAGCATGTGACCGTGAATCCCACTATCTACTCGCTTGGCGAACTGACATGATGACGACTTTCATGACGATGGCGTAACCATTTACCCGAGTGGTAAGCATACGATTAAACTTTCTCAGACATATCTTATCAAGTGACTATGATACGCATGGACCGTAGCTTCCTTCACGTATTCTTGGTCGCTCGGTATTATATTTGGTTAGTCCAGCGCCACTGGGCGCAAAATAAGCAAACCTATGCCTGGTATTCTTGAGTCGCTTAGAACTTCGGATGCTTGCAGCAACGTGTTGATTCCAACCGCCAACGAAGAATGTAGATTTCAAACTTCTGTCGAAGCAGCTCGTGGTAACAAAGCTTCACTTTAGCATTCTTTGTGCCGACTAATATCTGTGATACCTCGACTCTCGAGAAACTCTACACACTGGAGTGAACCAGCAAGTTGTGATTTCCGAGTTTTACGCCAATGATTCAAAATCAGCGCATCCAAATACAAGAGTTGTTGCGCAGATACACCACCAACTCCATCAATTTTACCTTGTACGTGCTCCGAAATGGATGACGCTTGAGATTGACTAGCTGACGTTGTAGCATTCAGGTACATAGCCGCATGATGTAGTGGAATTCCTTCACCTTCCTCGCCAGGCTTTTGTTGAAGATCCCAGTCTCGAGCTTTGACCCAAATAGAGCATGCAGTGGCTTTGTCACCCTTTCTCCAAAGCAACAGAACAAGGTTGAACTTGATAGCGAGGCAATCAGGATATAGTTCCAGCCCATTGTTAAGGACTGAAAGACCAGCGTCGACACCAGAGCAGCATGTTATAACAACAGCTAAGTTGTTCAGTAATTGCGAGTGACATGTTGCAATTTCTCCAGAGATTGAGTCAGTATTTTGAGCAGCAGCACTTGGCCGTCGCATTACACTTTGGATCTTCGGTTGAACAATCTGCTTCAGGTACTCATAGCATTCGTCGACGCGTTCCAAGCAAAGCAAAGCATCAGCTTTGTATAGATGGAGAAGAAGCGAAGCCGCTTCAACATTGTCTGGCTTCATTAAATTGCTATTCTCGTGTTCCAGCAAATACTGCTCGCATTTTCTAAGCGCCAACGACGGTAGTTTGCACTACTTGGGCGAAATCGCAGAGCAAAATTAGTCTCGTGTAAACGCTTCAGCAAACCAAATCGGGTCATACCTGAAGCAGCACGTAGATATAGTCCCGAGCGGCCTCCAGAACAATACACACAGATTGGTTGAGCTCCCCGAAACCAAGAAACTTTTCAAAATATTTCTTTGACTCCAACCAATTGCCTGTACGCCACCAAGTTAGTTCAATCCTCGTAATTATTTGTGCATTGTAAAGTCATTCAGTTACCATTTTCCATGGTCGCTAAACCCAGATGAAAGTGCGCTATCGATATGTCTACACTTGTCAGCCGAGATGGAAACAAAGGTGCCAGTCTAGCATCCTCAAAAAGTGATGCTGTTACGCTAGAGGGATCGATGACATCACCAGTCTGCTTGCGCTTGCTATCTTCAGAAGGACCGCCTACACCTCTATGAGGATCCAAAACATACTTTAGTAGTTGCTGCTGCGCCTCAAAGTTGCCCATACGTTCCATTAAAAGCGCGTAGTTGAACAGCGACCTCGAATGTGTGTAGTCAATTTTCAATGCACGTTGCATTTGCTCCGCACCTGTATAATAGTCCTGAGCTTGCAAACTCACCAATGCCTGGAGCGACAGACAAGAAAAAGGTTCATAGTTTGCTCGAATGCACGTATCAAGCGCAGTTACAGCATCAGCTATACGATTATTGTGGATCAACGCCACCGCGTACCAATAGAAAAGAACGCCGTCTTCTTCTGCTAAGCCGCCACATCTCTCCACAACGTTTTGAAAACATCGTAAGGCCTCACTACAATCCTGTTTCTCCACCAAATTCACTATTCCAAGTAGAAATTGTGGCCACTTGATCTGATCCTGCAACGACTCGTGCTCCAAGCAGAAATCGCTACACAATTTAAGCAGCTTTTCAGTCTCCACTAGTTTCCCCACTCGGTCGTACGACAGCCAGCAAATTGCTAACAGTACACACAATTTAATCATAACAGCCACTACATTGACTGCCTGTTCTAGTAACTGCGAAGCCTTCCAGAGCCGATGCAGTAGCCTCCTGTAAATGCTGCAAAAGTCTCTACTATCTTCATGTTTCAGCGCCAATTCAGTGTCTTCAAAGCTTCCAATGACCGTAAATGCACTTGCCACTGCTGTTTCTAAGATAAAGACGCGTTTCTGCCACTTGAGACTCGCTGTTTGTGCTAAAACGGGTCGATATTGGACAAGAAATCCCACAACTTGACTAGTGACGTGACAGACGCCAATTGCGATGGATTCTCGGGGGATTGTCAAGCTTTCTGGGCATTGCAATTGCTTCTTAACGTTCTTTAATCGATCAATGAGTTCTTTCTCGCTCAAATTCGAGACACGTGCGTCCGTAGCGTCATTAACGAGCTGTAGCAAGGCCGATGCGAGCTCCATTGACGTGACTATGAAAACAATCTGTGACATGGTATAAAAAATGGGATCTTTTTTATATTGAATTAAACGAACGTTACGTACTTATTTCAGTACTAAACGCTCAGTTTTTTTGCCCGATATAATAGAGTGGCACTATTTGTGTCTGATCGTTAAAGCTGCTTGATATTCTTTGGGTAATCCAAGCCATTGTCATCCACGATAATAGTCTGAATACCAATACACGTATCGTGAATACGAACCTTCTTCTTGAGCTGTTCCATTCGCACATACTGCATAAAGATCGGGCCGTAGTACGACGAAATTCCCATAAAAATATGCCACCTTCATACACACACAAATTAGATATATACTCAGTAGCATGAGTCCTCTTCAAATCTTACCAGGCATGGCCTTGCGGGTTTATAGGTAGGCCGCGAAAAGTATGACAGTAGTGATAGTCGATGAGCCAGAACGCGAAGCCAATGAGAGTCGACGTTACGTAGGACCTCGCAACAGCACGAGCTCTCGGATCTTTCACCTCAGTGTAGTGCATGCAGAGTCGTCCGGCTCCAAGGAAAGCCAAGATGCCAAAGAAGACTTGGAAGACCGTCGTGAACCGATAGAAAGCGTGCATTACCGTAAAAATGACGCCAATTGTCGTCAAGAATGCGATCACATAGTTGCTAACATTCTTGACAGGAATCTGCTCGATCTCGTTGTTGTATACGATGTAGATCCACGCTAAGATTGACCAGACCATGGGCGTTTCGTCACATTGCTGGTACACGTGCTGCAGTGTACCATGGAACATGGCAGACCCGAAGCCTGTGACCATTACACCAATATACTGCAAGTGGAAGCGAGGCTCGAAACCCATCTTGATACTGCGATAGAGGCCATAGAATCCTAATATAACAAAGAGCAAGTTGCTAATGGTGTTCCAGAACTCGGCGATATAGTAGGAGTACTCGTAATTAAGCTCACACCAGTCGATGGTGGAGGTAGGGGGCCCCCAGTAGCCTATAGGTGTCGACATGTTTGCTACACGCATACTTATGCGATCGATAGAGGCCATCGTGGTGGAAAAAGTATTGAGAAGGAACAGAACTGACAGCAGAATCGACATTGTCACGTCGATGAGAAAATTCTAAACTTCAACATTAGAATTTTGACTTTTCTTAAATTGAAGAACTTGACGTTTTTGAGTAATATGGAAATTTATGATTGTACAGTAAGAGGTGGTTGATTGCGTAGTCCGAAACACAAAAAAACGCCAGCGTAATTTTGACCATATTTTACGCTGTAATTTATACTCTTGTATACTTTTGAGAGTATTACGTTTAAACGCTTATAGGACGACAGCCACTGGCGCACCAACACCATTCGAAGGTGTTTACAACCATGTCGCAGTACGGTATTTACAACAGTTTCGACTTCATGGCTCCGTTATCCTCCACGGTAATGGTCTGAATACAAAAGCACGCGTCGCAGATGCGGGCCTTCTTCTGAAGCTGTTCCAATCGCACATACAGCATAAAGATCGGGCCGTAGTACGACGAAACTCCCATGAAAATATGCCACCTGCAAGAAATAACGACGATAACACGTTAGCAGCTGTATATACAGCAGCAACTGACACAAATACCGTACCAGGCATGACCCTGGGGGTTTATAGGTAGGCCGCGAACAGTATGACAGTAATGGTAGTCGATGACCCAGAACACAAGGCCAAAGAGACACGATATCACGTAGGACCTCGCGACAGCACGAGCTCTCGGGTCCTTCACCTCAGTGTAGTGCATGCATAGACGAGCGCATGCGAGAACAGCGAGGACGGCAAAGAAGAGCTGGAAGGCCGTCGTGAACCGATAGATAGCGTGCATTACCGTAAAGATGACGCCAATTGTCGTCAAGAATGCGATTACATAGTTGCTAGCATTCTTGACAGGAATCTGCTCGATCTCGTTGTTGTATACGATGTAGATCCACGCTAAGACCGACCAGACCATGGGCGTCTCGTCACATTGCTGGTACACGTGCTGCAGTGTACCATGGAACATGGCAGACCCGAAGCCTGTGACCATTACACCAATATACTGCAGGTGGAAGCGAGGCTCGAAACCCATCTTGATACTGCGATAGAGGCCATAGAATCCTAATATAACAAAGAGCAAGTTGCTAATGGTGTTCCAGAACTCGGCGATATAGTAGGAGTACTCGTAATTAAGCTCACACCAGTCGATGGTGGAGGTAGGGGGCCCCCAGTAGCCTATAGGTGTGGACGTATTTACTGCACGGATACTGGCGCGTTCCATTGGATCTAAAGTCTGGACCTTTGTGTAATCGGGATCAAATAAGCGAATGTGAGGCGATGATTAGGCGGAATATCATCAATACCAGTTGCATAAAAACACTCGGTGTCGAAGAGATTGGAAAGCTAATCCTTAGTCAATAGAAAATCGTTTTTTTCGGTTTGTACGCCGTGTAGCGCAATGTTTTTTATACAACGTTCCTCCTTTTCGAGAATCGGCCGCGCACTTTATGACTGCGATAGCAAAACTTTAAAGAGAGCAACTCTTATTAGCCACTTTCTGTCTCATCTTGCTATGGAGCTTTTCAGTTTGCCTTGGCTTATAATATATTACATGAAGCTATTATCACATTCCACGTCTAAACTGCATTTGATTGGTTAACCCCTTATTAGAACCCATTCGAAGAAATCCGTCTAGATACTCTTTAACATGGCGCTCAGTAAACCAATGGAAATGATGGCAGCGGCTACAGCAGCGGGTGTCGGTGGTTTCCTATCGACGAGCATTTTGCACCCTCTGGATACACTCAAGACGCGCATTCAGTCGGGAGCTTCGCTGCTTCCCGAGGATAACAATGTCACACCCACGAAGAAAAATAAGCATATGACGCTTCTCAAGTCATTATACCAGGGCATCCAGTACAAAGCAGCCGAGTCGTCGACTTCCAAGCTCATGTACTTTTATGCATACACAATGCTAGCTCAGATGGCTACACCTAAAGATGGAAAACCCATTGGCACGCTCACAGACCTTGGCATTGGCTACCTGAGTGAGCTGTGTCATCTACCAGTCACGATGCCCATGGAGCTCGTAGGTACGAGGATGCAGACTGGCTCCGAGTCTGGCAGTATTCTGCAGATCCTCCGCTCAATTATCAAGGAGAGCGGTGTCGGAGGACTCTACAAGGGACTAGGGGCCTACTTTGTGCTGTGTCTACAGCCGGCGATCCAGTACACGGCATTTGAGCGGCTCAAGAACTTGTATCTGCGCAAGTTTAAGCAAGCGTCACAGGCACTTGGCGCGTTGGAGGTAAGGGCAGGCGTTGAGTCGAGGATACTTGTCACCTTGACCTCTGTCTTATGGTTCACTGTGTTAATTATATGCATAAGGTTTTCGTGCTGGGAGCTATTGCGCGATCCATTGCGACTATTATTCTGTTCCCATACATTCGCGCTAAGGTGCTGATGCAAACTAAGCCGAAACAGAAAGATGCGAGAAACCTGGTGAAAGATCAAGACATCAGCACGGAGCCAAAAAAGACCATCGCGTCAACGTTACAACGCGTATACACTGAGGAGGGCGCGCTTGCACTCTACCGCGGTCTCGGACCGGAGCTCACGAGGGTGCGTTTGCAGTTGTTGGTTGATTACTTTTACGCTAGAGTAGATGCTAATTTGCTTACTTTGCTGCTCTAAACCTATTGTAGGGAGCGCTCTCGTCCGCATTAATGCTCATGATTAAGGAAAAGGTCCAAATGTACATCATGGTGCTCATGATGGTCGCCAGCTCGGCGTAAGACAACGAAAAATAATGAAAATCTTTGTTCAGTGCCCTTCCTTGTCCATCAACATCTGCGAAAAGGCGATTCAGCTCACTAAATTGATTATTTTTCGGTATGCATAACCTGTACGTCGGTTTACGGGCAGAAGTCAGCAAGTCGACTTCAATAGTAATCCACTGCATCGCTTGCTGATATGAGCCACTTTCGATTACCATCCTATTCGCTACTGTAGAGATGTGGTTTTTCCTACTATAAAACGTGGATAACAGTAACAGCAACCCTTCGGTGGAATCAATGTAGGTGTGAAATTGGGACCACGTCGTGTACGATATCGTCGTCACGCTGCTTTTGTGGCGCGTCGTGCACGGCCGCAGGGGTGCACGTAAATAGTAGAGAGAACAGATTGTCTATTTACTGATTAGTGCAAGATCTCTGGTAGGTAGTTAACCACACTAGCAACGCTGGAGGGTCCAGGAATTGCCTACGGCTGGCAGCACGTCTATGAACGCCGGACTGCCCTCTCGGTTCTGATATAAATATGTCGTAACATGCAGATAGTTGGGCTCCACGGACGGCTGTGGCCGCTCTGCAATGGAGACGTTTGATGAGCGCCCTCAGTTGGAGCTGAATCCTATTCCAGATCAAAGTTTCACTGGCTTGTATCGGAATTAGCGCATTGTTAAAAATCCTAACCACGCGAAGTTGCCAGAGCATTGTGATAATGACGGTCACTGCGACTTCCCAAATCGTCCTCCAGGCTGTGGCGAATAGATCAATGTCTTCCGGGTACCGGGCTAACAGCTTTGCTGTGACCTGCGGCGAGATGCGTGGTACGCTACAGTTTGCGCAGTGTTCGAGCCAATCCAGGAGGTGGGTAGGATGGTGAGGTGTACTCTCCCAATGACTGATAAGCCGGGCCCAGATTGCCTGAGCGCGGGGACATCCCCAAAAGAGATGCTCCTGGGTTTCCTTTGGCCTACACATTCCAAATATGTGCATGATCCGTCCGGGGGTCGGTTTTGGTACCAAAAGTTTAGCTGTCCGGTAGCGTGTCGATATCGTGTCCATAACTGGTATTCCGTTACCGCATGGCCGTGATCCCATAGCTGAGCCGGCGTGACATTTAAAGCTGTGCATTGCCACCGCGTATTCTGGCTCTTTGTGGCTAGCCGATCGATGACCTGCTTCAGCGGTGCTGCGAGACCGCGCTTTGTCGCCTGAAAAGCTTATTTTTTCAAAAAAGTGAATAGTCGATGGTTGGGGACCGTAGGCGGTGCGGACCACGGATAGTGGTGGATCTGTGGGTTGGAAAAAAGACAACCCCATGTCGGCTGAGCTTGCTCTCCGCTTGTTGGGTGAGCTCCTGCGATTTCCCTTTTACTAGCGGCGGAGCGCCGTCGAAAACCCAAGTTATGCCATCGTGGCATTGAGTGAGCTCCCAACTCTGAGGGCGATCAGATTCATCAGAGAGTGAAACGCCTCGAACCTTGCCTGGCCCGATCAGCACCCATGAGATGGCTTGCGTGAATGGTAGCTGTTGCCTTAGCCGCAATGGGCTTGGGCACCCTACCGGATTTCCCACGTCTAGTGGCGGCGACGAAAGTAAAATTATGATCGCCCATTCTCGAAGTTTCGCATGCGAATGGCGGGGGTCTATGGACATCCGTGCCAATGCCGCTGAAGACGTATATCTTGGGGGCCTGTCCGCTGGATGTGGAGTTGTTCGAGGGATACATCACGAATTCTGTTATATTTGGATCGGGACAGCTCGAGCGCCTGCGGTGAGAGAATCCAAGGATTACCACTCCACTGAAAAGTCTGCCAAAAATCGTTTATCTCCTGAGGCCAAATCTCATCCCCTTGAGGCCGCCATGGAAGGGGCTCGGAGAGGTGCAAAATCCAGTCATTTTCCTCCCACCAACTGGTCGATGATGACCGAAGGTTCGGTAGATGTTCTTGTACTCGTGCTAGGATTACCGCCGTTTGCGCGATGTCTGGACGTAATGTGCAGCCGAGTTCATGGATCACATCGGGATAACGCTCGAACGACGGCGATACGATGTGTTTTACGCTCGGTCGATGCGGGCTGATGCTCGTGTTACGTGCACCATGCGTGTTCCAGGACACCCACGCTGTGAGATACATATCCTCCGGCCGAGTAAGTGCCAGAAGCGCGTGTTTCACTCGCTGTGTTTTAATAGCAACTGGGACGGACACTAGGCCAATTCCTCCTGCCTTCCGGGGAGTGTAAAGTAGGCCTGGAGCGACAAGGGTGCACGTAAATAGTACCCAACGTCCCTACTCAAATGCTACAAAATGATAGTCTTTCGAGAAAGCCTGGATCTCTAATGAGTAATTAAAGGCGGAAGAAGACGTTGGTTCGTACCATCCGTTTGTCTTCAAGTACGTGTCACCTCCCTCATCTCTAAGGTTGTCTATTTTATGCACACGTAGGTGTCTTGAAAGTCAACCGCAGTGGCAAACGTTGCTCCAGTAGAATATCAATTATGCAAGGGGTATGCAACTTTTAATGGGTAAAGTTAGCGAGTCGTTTTCCGGCCCGTTTCTGGGTTCACATCCCTACAACGACAGGACAACCGTATTGTATGCCCACCAGCCAGAATGTATGTAGCACCAAACGAAGACCAAAGGAAGGCCAGAGCTTAATAAGACAACGAGCAGCTGGAACAAAGGACAAGTTTATTCGACCTAAAGAATACAAAACGAGTCGCAAAAAAGCACTGAACGTTTAGCCTTCCAATTCTTTTTCTTTTTCGTAGCAAAGCACCTTTCCCGTAAACAAAGGGGAAAGGCGCACAGTCTCTCCGACTCTCAAAACCACACACACAGCAGCTTTGTATCAGTTCGACAGCTTTTGAATACTTTTTCTTGTATACTACTTGTTTAGAGGTTAAAAAACTATTTCAACGCCATGTGCTGGTGGTGCTGCATGCGTGTGTTGGAAAAGTGTCTGCCCCGGAACGACATTGTACGGGAATTGGCGCCATATTTGCAGCATGTGCATCAGGACGACGCATTGGATGATGAGGCACGGAGAGGTGGCGAGACGGGTGGCCCTTGGGTACGTACGCAGTCTCCAAGAGGAGTCGACAAGGACTCGGCTACGTCGAGTGACTCACTGCGTCACGTGAATGTCAATTGCCCACTCCGTCACAGTCTCGACTGTGAACTGAGTCTTCAGTCTACTATGACCACAAATCAAAGCAAACCACTCGTTAAAATGAGTGTGAGAAAGCCAGAATGTGGCACGAATCAGGATGGTGGCAATTGCCAGGACTATACAAGTGCTACATGCCAGAAAGAACAGAGGATATCAGCCGAGATCTCAGCACCACAGGATGGAGTTCGTTCCATGACGTCACAGGGAAGTTCACAGACTCAAAGCCAAGAGAGAGAAAACCCGACGTTGCTTCGTCTTACAAGAATGGAAGCAGAAAGTGGAGGCAGCAGCACACATAGCAGAGATTTGTCGGGATCGGAGTATTCGGAAGCAGGTTTGAACGGTACAATGATTGGAAAGAAGAGCTCGGTGATGAAAGTTAAAACAGACTTGGGAGACCTTACTCCCGTGAGGTGGGAAAAGGTGGTGATAGTGCAGGTGTCGGTGCAGGGATTCCGAGAGATGATTAGTCAGGCCAAGGATTTGATGGAGGACGCGAAGCTCTTGTATGAACACACGGTACTGTCTCGATTAGCGTCGGAATATGGAGGACAAGAGATTTTGAGCCATTCGAGATCAGGGCTATTTGTGATTGCTTTTGCCTCGGAATTTCACGCTGCCAAATGGTGTTTGTCGCTACAGCTCAGTCTTGTGTACGCTGCATGGAACGATAAGTTGCTGAAGCAGTTTGACGATATGAAGGAAGTATCCGTGACGACAAATGGGAAAACGAAGAAGAACATGTTGCTTTACCGAGGCTTCCGTGTTCGGATGGTCATTCACACGGCAGATCCTGATATAACTCCGGAGCTTTCGCTGTGTGAAGCTGTTAAATGGACAAAGACTGTTAGCGAGTATGCACATGGAGGTCAAATCGTCTTAAGTGACAGTGTGTGGGATCGATTAAAGGAGCAACTTGTCCAGCTGGGCAACCCTGTGGTGGAGGACTTGGGTTGCCACGCTGTTTTGGGCGACGAAGTGCTGCTTATGCTCTTACTGCCGCGGGATCTGGAATTACGACGCTTTCCGACCTTGAAGAGCCCACAACAGCTATCCCTTGGTATGCGAGATGCACCGGCAGCACAGAAGCCAGTGACTATGGTGTTCACGTTCATTGAAGGTGCTCGACCGCTGGTTCGTTGTCACGCAGAAGAGCTTGCTGATCGGATCAAAACATTGTGTATGGTTGCTCGTGAGTTACTGAGAAAACACAATGGCTACGAGTGCCAGGAGTTACAGGGAGATTTCATGCTGGCATTCTTTACGCCTGCGAGTGCCATATTGTGGTGCGGCGAATTCCAAATACGTATTCGGCAAAAGTTTTGCGAGTGGGATCTAGAGAACGAGAATCAGGAGTTGCGGTTTTCGATGTCGATAGGCATTGAAACTGGTGTTCCGGCTAGTGTAAGCCCGCACAAAACAAGCGGGCGCGCCGATTACTTTGGCAACATTGTGAATCAGACAGCACGTATCGCCAAGGCAGCGCATGGCGGCCAGGTGTTAATTGGTGGTGATGCGTGGACTGCTTTTTGTGATGCTCAAGCTATATGCTCTAGCCAGAAGATTATCAAGAAATCCGATAAGATCAAGGACATACCCGGCTCTTCAATTTTACAGTTCAAGTTTCACGGATACTATAATTTCAAGGGTATCTCGAAACCGATTGGCCTCATTGAAGCGATTCCCATTGACGCGCAATCTCCAAAGTTGAGCGTGGAGCTTGCGACTCTTGTACGTGGTCACGTTCCGAAGGGCAAAAAGATTGAAGACGCTGCGCTTGTCAATCAAGCGAAGACGTTCGTGCCGGATGTTCCGACGGAGTTGATTCGGCTTAGTCATGGTGGCGAGCAACCCAATAACTCGATCCGTGAGACGGAGTTCGACTTTAGCCTATCATGGGACGATAGTATTTTTGTGTTCGAGGATATTGACGAGGAAAATGGAGAATTGGAAGGAGAGGGGAACGGGCGCGGTCCGGCTAACCAAATGGTTTGCGGTAGTGTGGCTCTTGCCGCGCGAAATAGCACTCTCAACCATTCTCAACTTATGGCAATGCTTCGATTATCGGGTGCGGAGAGCTCCGTCACGCCGTCCCAGCCTAATTCCGCTACCCCAATGCGGACCGAAGACATGAATAGAGTATAATCACAAGGAACCCGCCTGTCGTTTGCTGCTCGCTTGTGATGTCTTAGGGGGTACAGTATCGTGTCTTAGTTCTTCGTGTGTTTGCGCATCGAATTGCCTGCATAGTGAAGGAGGAGGAGGGAGAGAGGCTTGTTGCTATGGCATGTTCAGTTGCATTCAATTGCTAATAAATTAAGTGCATTGTTTTGGCTCGTCCTGTCTACACATATCGATGAAGAGCTGTTGCAGGGCAAGAGATTTACTCAGCTTTCTTTAACGAGTACTTCCTGACGTCACTCTCGGCAACACTTGGAGATGCGTATAGTAAGAAACGTAAAAATGTCGACAAATTGTGATGCCGTCAAAACGTAGACAAGTCCAGCACAACATGAGAAACGGCAGCCTGCAATTGTTGTGTTTCGGAATGCTATACCCAAACTGCTCATTTGTCTTGCACAATGGCAAGTGCTCACCGTTGACTGTAGGATAGTTGACTTGGATGCGTAGGAGAACAAGAAGGTGTGCTGCGTTTGCAAATTTCTACGGGTACTTACGAAAATGACACCACCAGAAGGCACGACTTACGATACCGCGACGTTGCAGTGATCTCGGATCTACAAGCAAAAAATGACTACCAATGTCCCATTGAAAGATGCACAACACGAAGACAGCTTAACCGGACACAACTCATTCCATCCAATATGTAGCCGACGCAGACAATCAAAAAGGTGCATTCACAACGGGGTCGCAAGTTTCCTCTCTAATCCCCTACCTCGCTCCTAGTAAGTGATAATAACTGGGACAAGGACGCGTGGGTCTAGTAGCTTCAAACGGGCGCTGAAATGGTGGGGCGGGAATTCTTAGGGGCGGGTAGTGAAAAAGAGAATTGGCTAGAGACGTTGACGGTTGAACTGGACGGAGGCTGTGTGCTCGGGTTCCATTCTTCTAGTAGATATTGTTGGTATGTGCTTATTCGGTCAAACCCATGTTCACCTCTCCGTTAAAGATGGCCGCAGCCGCCGCAAAACGCTCCGCCTGCTGCTGCTGCAGCTCCGTCATCGCCATCAGGAAGGCTGGCTCCTGCTGGTACTTCATCATAGCAGCCTGGAGCACCTCACGCGTGAGTCCGTGCTTGGCATGAATCTCAGCCGACAGATTGTCTGCACGCTTGACATATCTCTGGTTAATGGCCTCTTCCTTGTTATCTGGATTGAGTTCCTTGACCTCAAGGCAGACTTCCTCCATGGCCACGTTGAGCGACTCCATGGTCTCTTGCATGATCTCAATAAACTTGGTAAGCGTAAGCTCAGCGGGGACCTCCACATCACTGAAACCGCCTCCCGTCATAACACGGTAGAGCTCCTGCAGCTTGGCCACCGCATTGGCCACGTCCTTGTCATCATCTTCTTCAAAGTACTCGGTGGCTATCTTGACCTCTTCTTCCGTGGTCTGAAACTTGGCATACACCTGTGACTCTATAGCCTTCATGGCTTCCTCGAACTGGCCCATAAGGTACGAAGCCAGCTGATCCTCGGGCAACGACCGCCCGCTTTGCGAAGATTCTTGACGAATCTTGGCCTCCAGTTTGGCCAATTGCATCTAAAGGCACAAAACCCAAGGATAAAAGTTTAGCATCTTCTTGTCGTCAAGAGATGTTCAGTATAACGAACGTACCACAACTTGTCCCATTTGCGTACAAATGGTCTCGAGAATACTAAGCAGCTGTTCCTTATGCAAATTGGGCACTTCCTGGACGCTCTCGTCCTGTTTCGTCGTCTTTTTTGAGTCCTAAATAAGGGATAAAAACACCATAAAAGATCAATTGACGACCAAAATGACCAGAATGTCAACAATTTTGACTGTAAGAAATGAGTAATTCCACGTACATTAGAGCTTTTGTTGCGAGTAAGTGCTACAATCACAAAGGCAATCGCAGCCACGGTAGAGACACCAGCAATTACTAAAGGCTTGGACACCTGCACCATATTATTATTTTTTTGGGAATAGTATTGAAAGGAGGGGAGAGGATGTTTCTTGTTTGTTTGTGTGGGTGGGTGGAGGAGGCCAATGGACTGGCCGAGGACTTTTTAAGAAAAAAGGGCCTGGTTTGTAGCCACTTTTTTTAGTCGCCAATTGTTATCGTGAATTTCACAATAACTCCTTGTAAGCCAATTATTTCAGTGTCATTTTCATAGTATTTGACATGATCTCAGAGATCAGCTATGCTGGAATCTAGGCAGCCAAATATCGCGCTACGGACAGCAAGAACGTGTCCTCCGATGCAACTTCTGTGGACATATCGGTATTTACGACGGTGATGCCTTCTGCGCAAATAAACCCAAGTGTCGTCAAGCCAAAGCTTCGCTTCGGACCAGAATTCAGGCTGATCGCGAAAAAATGACAAACTTCTATAGGCGTAAGACGATGGTCCAAGCATAGATAATGTCATCAGACTTGTGGGTTTCATCGGATTGACACTTTCACTGAGTTTTTAAAACGAGCGCTTTCGATCGAATGCCAATTCATCAAGGGCGAGGTTCTAAGAATGTGAATATCAATATGGACATGCAACTCTGTCAAAAGGAGGCAACAACTGAAGTGAATGATGAGGGCGTCTACAAAGACAAAAGCGTCCGCAGAGAGAAGGCAGCGATGCCAAATAGAAGCTACCAATTTCAATGGGTGGACTAGAAAATCAGTGCTCGATACAACGAATGGACGAGAAATCGAAACTGAACACTCCCGTAGATACTTTTTTAGCTACAGGTTGTTGTCATGACCAAGAAAGCTTATCAAGGAAACGATACTTCAAATCATCGTCGTGAGAATCTTCGTGCATGGATACCTGCTAGGCCGTTCATCGATGTAAACTCGTGCGCGGTGCAGAGAAATGTTTGTTCGAGTTGTAAACTCCTTACAATGCTATCCATCCGGCGTCACTATAGGAAAAAAGTCGTGGCAGACGAGGTCTGAGTGGCGACAGGAGCTGAGCTCATATTCAGACCTGTGTGGCAACGCATCTGGTAATTATTATGCCTGCAAAGGCTTGTACTTCACTTCAAAGTTGCAATTCACGAAGAAGAACAGTCACCTGGCCTTCCATTATGAAAGCGAGGTAACCAAATATCAGTGCAGGTGACTTATCCGTTGTGTCGAGCATGAAGAGCCTAAAGCCAAGCAGATGGACTCGGAACTTGACGAGATCATACATAACTCTTCGCAAGTTACTCTTTTAACTGGCTGGCAAGACGCATACGCGATCATGCGTTGTGATTTCCAAAGTTATCTCTATTGCAGCACTGCCAATGGCAAAAGTTATGGGGTTGAGACGACACTAATCGGACGATTCAGGTTTGGCGACGCCAGGATAGAAGCATAAAGAAACTTAGTTTGATTGTCATGACGCATGTGATGCGCAGACTAGTAGATTAAGCTTTGCAGGCGCTTCAATAGCCTTTAAGCCGCTTCCCAAGCATTTTGCACGGAGCACGGATTTTTGTCAAACGGATTTCAGCTCTAAATCTACAGCTCTTCTAACAAAATCGTTGAATATTTGAAAAAAAGCTGCTGGGCTGCTTTTTCATATTTTTCTACTGTCAAATAGTATCGTGATATTTACATCTGTCCTTCTACTGGTTTTGTCATTTTTCCGATATTTCAAATTTTGTCAATTTTAGCAAATCATTTATGGAGTTGTGTCACGAAGACTCGTCAGCGTACTGGAAAGGACTATGGCACGGCCTATTGCTAATGTTTCCTGTCGTAGTTTTCCTTTATCGCAAGTGGGTGGCAGCAGCTGAAAGATCAGTAGTACAGCAGCCAACGCTTGGGTAAGATAATCACGGAAGGGACAGCTTCGTGCGACACTAACTTTGTCCTTTTGTATGATGTTTTTGTATGCAACCTTAATGTTACTTCACGGTTAGAATGTACGTGTCTTTTGCGCTCTATTTTTTATAAGGCCGCGACTTAATCTCTATGTCGAATAATCTGTTATTGCAGGGATTTCCTGAACGAGCTCTTTGCATTTGAAGTTGTCCTGGTTGCCGGTGCTGAGCTTAAGGCAGTGCGTGATCAGCTCAAAAGTGCCGAGGAGATGACGCCCGTGAATGACAAAAAGGTGCACGCGCTAAAAGAGCGTGTGGTGGACCTTGCTATTGTACTTCAGAAGAAGCTGGAGACCATCACGCCAGTCGTGTCGTTCTTGTTAGAGGAAAGCGTGGGCATTATCAAGGACCATCACGTGTCGGGTAAGGCAGAAGACGAGACCAAGAAGGACAAGTAAATGCGGCGTTACAATACGCACATGTGGCGCTGACATTGAAGGTCTATAGAAATTGCGCTTGTTCGTAAGCTCGAATTTTGCTTGTTGGGTCAAGCAGAGGTACTATACTAATGAGAACATCATTATCGAGATATGGTATTACTGTGAGGAGGATGTGATCAAGGTCTTATTCTCAAAATGCAGTAAGAACACAACGATAGAGTAGAAGACGCAATTGCTTTCTTTGTATTGATTTCGTTCAGGGTCGACACCTACGCACCGTAGCGTCGCCCCGACGCTCTCCCCGAATTACTATCACTACAAATGAAAGAGGTCGACACCTCCGCACCGTAGCGCTTCAGATCCACGCTTTCCTCCCTCATTAAAGCAAGTTGCGCTCATCAATCGTCCATTGCTTGCTCAGAACAGAATTCACTGTCGATCAGACTTCCAAGTCGATAGGCACTTGCGCGCTTACTTCTTGATAGCGGTCTTAGCCAGGAAATCCGTGTGCTCCTGGTACGGCGAAGGGCCAAACGTCTGCTGCTCCCAGAGGTCCGGGGTCAGGTAAGCGTACGTGGCACGCAGGGCGTAAAAGGTCGCCTTCACAAAGTTTCCCATGGTGCGCGTGTGACCACGGGCCGAAGTGTAGCAATCCTCAATACCCGCCATACCCAGAAGCTTCTTGGGCACAGGAGCGGCACAAAGGCCGGTACCACGAGGAGCCGGGATAAGACGAACACGAACGGAGCCGCACTTGCCCGTCACCTTGTTGGGCACCGTGTGCGGGGCACCGACCATACGACCCCAGTAGCCGCGACGCACGGGCACGAGCGAGATCTTGGCCAGGATAATGGCACCACGAATTGCCGTAGCAACCTCCTTGGCACACTTGACACCAAGGCCAATGTGACCGTTGCTGTCACCGACAGCCACGAAAGCTTTGAAGCGAGTACGTTGACCAGCCGTGGTTTGCTTTTGCACAGGCATAATCTTCATGACCTCATCCTTTAGTGACGATTCCAAAAAGTAGTTGACAATCTCACACTCCTTAATAGGCAGTGAAAAAAGGTAAATCTCCTCAAGCGAGCCAATCTTGCCCTCCTTTACCAGACGGCCAAGCTTGGTGACAGGGACCCATTCCTTGGATTCCTCGCGACCACGACCACGTCCACGGCCACGACCTCCACGACCTCCACGGCCACCACGGCCACGGCCAAATCCTCCACGTTCTCCAGTGGGTGCAGGTGCTGCGTCAGCCATTGTCTTAAGTTAGTTCTGCTTCTTTGGGGCGAAATGAACGAATACCGTCAGATCTGCCAAGATGCACGGGGCGATGCTGATCACTCTCCTCCAGTCACTTGATCATGTAGTACGAAGGTCGCAGCAAGAGTACGCCTGCAAAGAAGTGGTGCGGTAGACACGAAGGGAATGATGGTTATTGTCTTCAAACAACACGCCAGAGGAGTCAACGATGTCATCTGTATTAAATTTTCTTACTAACCCTTGCTCATACTAAACCCATATACAATAGAATCGCACATCTAATATCCTCTAACATATCATATTCAGACAACAACTATGTCAAACGAAAGTCTCAATTGTACGGCTGACGGAGTTTATTAGATACAAAGGGGATTCCTAAGCAAAATATGATGCTGGCGACGACATCGACCCAGCGCTTGCGGCGTCAGGCTGCCCCCATATTACACGACCTTTATCAATCTCGGCATTTGCATTTCCTGCAGCAGGTACATGCAAAACCTCTTGATCTTCTGTATACAATCAATGATCATTTTTATCCTCTTTTGTGTTGTAGCAATTGGGAAACTCATTGCAACGCAATGGAATGCGTGGTATGTTACGTACTGTACATCAAAATCCACTGAGGATGCGTCAAGTGTTGCAGTCAACGCGTTCGCGCTCATTTTGTACGTGAAGGACCTTTTTTTGATCGGATTTTTGTGCTCTTCGATGACGTGCTGCCAATGACATTTATTCTTATATTGATCTAGTAGTAAAGAATACAAGTGCAGAGAAGACATTGAGCTGGGCAACGTGGTTGCAGGAGAATATTCCAAAGGGTTTTGGACGATTCTATCCAAAGACTGGAGGTACTGGTGGTAAAGTTGGTGGACCACCGAAGAATGCACCGAAAACAGGCGAAAAAGAAGCGGGAGGTGTCAAGAAACTAAGCTCCAAGACTGCAGAGGGAAAGACTAAAGGAAGCAAAGGCTCTTCGGGAGGCAGTGGTGGTCCAAGCGGCAAAGATGGCATGTACCTTCTTCCACTTGCTGTGGCGGGAATGTTCTTGGCCGAATTGGCTTCTTTTGACAAGCCCATGCAAGAAATTACATACCAGGAGTTTCGGAACTCTTTCTTGGAATCTGGACGCGTAGAAAAGCTCGTGGTGGTGAATAACAAGTATGTCAAGGTGTTTCTGAACGATACAGTCAGTAAATCATCGTCGTTAGCATCAGGCTCGGTGTCGGGTACTAGCAATGACTTTTCAGACTGGCAGGACCCCAATGCGAAGGGTCCGCATGAGTACGACTTTGCATCAGAGCCGGATCGTCAATCTGATGGCAGTCGTGGAGCAACGTTACCTGGAAAGGGATCACGTGGTGCTTCAAGTCATTCGAACTTCAATCCTGTGTATTATTTTAACATCGGCAGTGTGGAGGGTTTTGAGCGACAGATTGAACACGCACAGCACCAGATGGGCATTCGTCCTCATGATTACATTCCGGTACAGTATACTAGCGAGATTAGCTTTGCAGCAGAAGTGATGAAGTTCCTGCCGACTATTTTGCTGATCGGTTTCCTGCTTATGACCATGCGTGGTGTGGGAGGTGGGGCTGGTGGCGGCGGCGGCCTTGGCAACATCTTCAAGGTTGGCAAGAGTCCAGCCAAAAAGATCGTCAAGGAGGACATAAAGATTTCGTTTAAGGATGTGGCCGGTGTGGACGAGGCCAAGAAGGAGATCATGGAGTTTGTGGACTTCCTTCGCAACCAGAAGCGTTTCATGGATCTTGGTGCCAAGATTCCTAAGGGGGCGCTGCTTGTTGGTCCGCCTGGTACGGGTAAGACGCTGTTGGCAAAGGCCACAGCTGGTGAAGCTAGTGTGCCATTCTTTAGCATCTCGGGGTCGGATTTCATCGAGATGTTCGTAGGCGTGGGTCCGTCACGCGTGCGTGATCTGTTTAAGGAGGCTCGTGCGAACGCTCCGTGCATCGTGTTCATCGATGAAATCGATGCAGTGGCGCGTGCACGAAGCAAGGGTAACTTCTCGGGCGGCAATGACGAGCGCGAAAACACGCTTAACCAGCTGCTAGTTGAAATGGATGGTTTCAATTCGAGCGAAGGTGTGGTGGTGCTTGCTGGTACGAACCGCGCTGATATTCTTGACAAGGCTATCTTGCGCCCAGGTCGTTTCGACAGACAAATTACTGTGGATGTCCCCGATATTAAGGGTCGTCGTGAAATCTTCAAGGTGCACCTCAAGGGGCTGACGCTGGATGGCGCTGTGGATGACTTCGCTCGCCGAATGGCTGCACTAACCCCCGGCTTTGCTGGAGCTGAGATTGCCAACATTTGCAACGAGGCTGCAATTGTGGCCGCGCGACGAAATGGCAAAAGCATTTCGTTTAAGGATTTTGAACAAGCCACTGATCGTGTAATCGGCGGGCTCGAGACGAATCGCATCATGTCGCCGGAGGAAAAGAAGACGGTGGCGTACCACGAGGCTGGTCACGCTGTGGCTGGTTGGTTCCTAGAGCATGCTGATCCGTTGTTGAAGGTGACCATCGTCCCACGAGGAAAAGGATCGCTCGGGTACGCGCAGTATCTCCCGAAGGAGGTTGCTTTGCACAGCAGTGAGGCCTTGACTGACATGATGTGCATGGCATTGGGTGGCCGCGCGTCGGAGCATGTGAATTTTGATGGCCGTATCACGACTGGAGCTTCTGATGACCTCCGTCGTGTAACTCAGATTGCCTACTCAATGGTGCAGTTGTACGGTATGAACGATCGCGTTGGACAGCTCTCCTTCCCTAAGGACGAGGGTGCATTCCCGGACAAGCTTTACAGTGACAAGACTTCCGAGGTTATGGACGAGGAGGTGCAAAAGATTGTCCACAACGCGTACGAGCGCACAAAGCAACTTCTGAAGGAAAAGCAGTTGCAGCTACACGAGTTGGCTGAGGAACTGCTGCAGAACGAGACTATTAACCACTCGGACATTGTGCGTGTGCTGGGACCCCGTCCGTTTGGCGGTAACAAGACATACACCGAGTTTGTGGAAGAGTCTTGGAAGGACGCTGACAAATATGAAGCAGACAAGGCTAAGGCGTCCGAGGCAGCTGCCAAGGCAACGGCTGAGGTGAAGAACAGCGAAGAGACGACGTCGACTAACCAGGACGACGACACTAAAGACGACAACACCAAGGACGACGACATTAGAGACGATAACACTAAGGACGACGACACTAAAGATGACGCTAATGAGGACGACGACACTAAAGATGACAATACCAAGGACGACAAGAAGTAGTCATTGCTTCTGCATTTCGTTGACCATAAACGCAGTCTTGCAATAAACCCCCAAGACGACTTAGTGTTGTGTTATACATGTATCAAGTTGCGCACTGTCCGCAAGCAAGCGGTCTATCTACACGAAGCGCTATCATTTAGAATACTTACACTTACTGAAGGCGCCAAGACATCACTTCAGCGTCGAAAGCTTCACATTGGCTTTCAACTCGTCTCTCTCGATTCCAAATCTCCTTTTTGAATCTTACATGCAAACGACCTTAAGGTTTCTGCAAAATGTCGTTGTTTTTTCTGGCGTGGCTTGACTGCTTTCGTCATGACCATCGAGTTCCACATTACATCGAGTTACGGTGCTGGAAACCGTTACGGAAAGTAAACACACGTTCAAGATGCGACGACAAGTTGAGTGTGCGGATCACCTCTTTAAGCGGCATGTGTGTCACGTCGATGTCGTTGATTGCACACAGTACACTTCCTTTTTGCACAAGACTGCTGTTCTCAATGGTACTCTTCCTGCCATTATATTTCCGAACAAATCCGTTCACAATAGGTGCCCCCGACTCGTCACGATTGGCTACTTGCAAGACAAGGCCACAGGGTCCCGGTGGTACAATAATAGTAATAAGTGGATTTGCTCGTTGTTTCCAATCTTCTTCAGTTACGGACTCCTCATCGTTATCCATTGCATTATCACCGATATCATCTTGACATGAGAATGAATTCCAGGCCTGAGGATACTGTTTTCTTGTTTGTAGAGATGGATCAAATCCAGCACGTCCTTCAACTTTTTCTTCCTCGTGACTTCCCGAAGTATCACTACTCTCAGTTGGTGTCATACTGTTGTCTGTTACCATCCGTGAACTCAAGAGATTAAATTTACTTCGTGGACTCAGTGGTGGCTCTTGAAGTTTTGCTCGAAAAGCGTCCGCATAAGCTTGTGCAGTACCGTATCGAACACCATGTACATCATCACCTCCTTCCTCATGCGTATCATCAGACAACGCATAAGTCTCTCCACGGCTTAATAAGAGTGAATTATGTTCTATATGCTGTAAATGGTAATATTTCGGTGGAATAGCACGGTATTTACCCATATTAGTAGTCATCCGACCTGCTTTCAAACTGCTGAAATGGTCATAACTTAAACCATTAAGTCCTTGATCTTCCGGACTACCACCACATGTACATAAGACTGCACCCATTTAGATGATAAAAAGGTCAAGAAGGACTCTCGGTTTAATTCTGTGCCTGAGTTTCGCTTGGAAATTCTGTCGCAGAGATTGCGGGAACGTGGCAGTATTCTTTATGATTTTATAAAATGTAAAGTGTTGGGTAGGTAGAATTTCTTAGCTTGAGTATTGTATGAAGATACATATTGTTGGACTTAAATTACGGTAAATTATAAAGTCAGTTTTTTATAGTTGAGTAGGAGTTACGTATCTCATGAAATTTGTCCGGTGTTCCAGATACTGAAACGAAAACTGTAGCGCCACCGAGTTGAAGTGTATGTCGAGGGTGCAATGAACTTCAGGAAGTCCAGAGGGACAAGATTTTCGTCGGACGTGTTCATGCTACGAGGAACGTGCCTGTAGAAAGGACCGCTTAAAGTTGGGATTTACACAAAAAGAGGCAGTATTTTAACGAATATATTGTCTGCTTTACCTCTTTAAACTAATAAAGCTCGAAAAAAAACAATGTACACCTGGTGCCAGCGCAACGTTCGCGCAACATTCGTCTTAGTTTGCTGGTTGAAGTCCAATGCCGAGACTAGAGGTAGTACCCATGAGTCTGGGTTGGGTAATTGCGTTTACCCACGACTCAGACTCATTCAGATTTCATTACCCACGACTTGGACCCATACCCGCGGGTAATTACCCATGTTACCCGCGCAATAAACATGCGGACTATTAAACAATATGAAAGGGAGAAAAGCACTATGAAAATTGGTAATAAAAGTATCCACACTCTACGTCTCCCACTGGGAAGTTCAAGCGAGCTGACAAAGGAAAATTAGTCCCTTGCCGACAAAAAAACGTGACCCTGTGTCCTTATCCAATCCTTGAGGCACAGAAGCCTCTCTAAGCTTTTAGGGGAAAGCAAAGTTCTGTTCTACCTGTAAGTCTTTCTACCTTGAGAGAAACCTCTCTCAGACGGAGTTGAAGACGCGGGGATGGCCAGATAAAATCTTGTCATCCTTGCAAGTGTCGGGAATTGCAGCTGATGCAGTGCTCACCACTCCAATGGCAATTAGTGTGTGTGAACAGGCGAAAGAGCAAAATAAGTTTGAGCTTTTTCCTCGACTTTGCTCACTGCGGTCTGTAGAACTCTGCCTTCAGCAAATGCGAAGAGGTCTGCCTCCATGTCGTCATCGCTCTTGTCGTTACAAATGTTGACAGGTGGCGGAGGCGGAATTTCTTCTTATGACTTCTGATGACTGTATGCTCCACCCACAAAAAGCAACTCAATTGCTTGTGGGCTATGGCCAAGAGCCCAAAATTGCTTTGGCCCTTCGTCGAGGTTTTTGAACCAGCAAATATTCCATCTTGGATCTAACACCGTTGCAAAGAAGTTTGCATCCTGTTTAAACGCCAGCTTGATATATATTTCTTGAGTTTGCTTTGCATGGCCTGCGCCACCGGCTCCAGTTGCTTTGCATCATATGTGCGGTAGACTTTTATTAAAAAAGGCGTAATGAGTCACCAATACATTAGACAATTAGAATTCAATACGAGCAGGTGTGTCTGATGTATGTCCCAAAAATTTGGTACATTTACCCATGGGTACCCATGGGTAAGTTGGTTAATTGAGGCCAATTACCCATACCCAACCCATGAGTCTGGGTATAGGTAATTACCCACTGAGTCTGAGTCTGGGTACCACCTCTAGCCGAGACCGTGGGACAAGTATCAGTACTTGAAGAAGCGACGACAATTGGACGACACCGTAATGTTGTCGATAGAGCTGACTGAATTCTACTGCAATTTTTAGGCCCTTGTGAATATTCTTTAGTCTGTTATCTTGTGGTACCCTTGCCACGCAAAGAGAGGCGTCTTGCTCACCACGTGACAACACATAAAATCATAAGAATGGCTACATTGTCATGGTCACGGATGTGAATGGCTTACTTCAGTAATATTGGACGTAACAACGACTTTTTTGTTGCTACACCATTTTATTAAAGCCTTATAGGCCGACACAGCGTGTCCTTTCACGCCGCTTTGGGCGAGATGCAGCTTGGTCAAGAGCAGGAATACTTACCATTCGATACGTACATTGGTTCGAAGAAAGCGCGGTCTTTGCCGGATTATAGCAAAAAAAGAATGATACTTTCTGCGACGATTGGACTACGACGAGTATGCAGCAAGATAATGTTTAGTGGCGGAATGAGCGACGTTATTGGGAATGAGTAAGTGATATTACTAACCAACAGACACAAGTCTTTTGAACGTCAACAGATTCGACTAACGTCATGGGGCATTCACATTCCGGTGTAAAATCTCCTCCCATTTACGAGCTCATACTATTATCAGCGCGGAGGTAATCTCTTATTCTTGCAGCTTTTAACTGACCGAGATCTGTTCTACCAAGTGATGCACGCTTCCTGGCCGTACAACTGGCACCTCCATCGGCAACAAGAAGATCGAAATACTTGACGGTCTTCGCATCAACACAAACGAAATGATCTCATGGTCTTTGTATCGTTCTTCCACAACAAATATACATGTAGCCTTAGCTCTCGCGAAGAAACTTAATGTGCTCTAGAAAATCTACGAGACGGGAATTTGCACGAGCGGAACAGCTTCTTGCAAACGAAAATGGAGATGACGACCCTGAAGGATATTCAAGTCATCGGTAGTGCAATGGCGACTGCAGCTGAGTCCAGAACCTAGCGGACTGTTATGAGTTTGTTAGACTTCGTGTCCACTTATCATTTACAGCTGTCATACCATACTTCATGAACCATTGCAGCAAACTTCAATGGCTTGAGGTGAGCAACCTGAGCACCATCGTCCGCACTACTGATGGGAAGAAAGACAAGCAAGAAGCAGCTGCAAACATCCAAGTTTCGTTCGATTCGTATTCCGGATATTGACAAAGAGCTGATACATGTATTCGGATTGTCGTTCCGATGCAACAAAAGAAGACGCCACGACTAGTTTTGTACTTACAAGACGCATGCAATGCACTCCTTGACGCGCTTGATAAAGTTAAAGGCACCCGTGTCGCGAGGCTAACATCAATCGTCCCGTGTCAGTAACACCTACTTAGAATTGTCAAGCACCACTTGACATACCTCATTGAATCCGCTGTCTTTGCGTGTCTGCATAACCTCTATAAACTCCTTTGTGGATAGATGTCCATCGCCTTACACCACCAGGTAAGCATCACCACAGTTAGATTAACAATGCACAGAATGATAAAACCATGACTGGGGGGGGCTTCTTACCGTCTAGGTCGAACAGAGCAAAGAGGATGTCGATTTGCAAAGGGGTCACTGGCTTGGTGTGTGTACTTCCGCAAACCGCTGCCTTCGTAGCGCGCTGGAATTGCGCTGCATACAAAATTCAGTCAATTTGCTTTACAAACACGCAAATTCGATTGCAAAACTGCATACCTTTGTTTACACCATGCGCTTGCATTACAAGACCCATGGCTACCTCCAGCTCATCCAGGTGCTCGAGGAAAACATTGAAATCCATAAACTCTTGCTCCGTAATGTGGCCCTTCATATAGGAGACAAAGACATTAGCTTGGATTGAGCTTAGTAGTGCACATATAATGGTCAATGCACCTTCAGTTCTTGCAGCTTGTCCACACGCTCAACCCACATTTCAATGTGACGCTGTAAGAGTCAAACAAGAATGACGCATCGAACTGTTAGCTTTCCGTACCTATCTCCTTCATATCAAACACCGCCAACATCAAACCTGGTCAACGTGTGACACTAAAAACATGCCAAACTCCCGTGGTGAAAGAGTCCTGTCACCATCCACATCATACTGCTCGAAGTAAACAAACGTTAAGGAAAACTACAACACAACCGCTTTTTATCGAAAAGAAAAACTTCAGTAACAGGCACAAGAGATGAAAAGGATATCTGAATGCGCATAATCTCTTGCTTCAGATCGCGGCGGAACGCGCAGAACTCGTCGTAAGAAATTGACTTTGTGGAGAGCTCGCCAAACAGGTGTTTGAATATAGGCACCTCGTCATGCAGTGAACGGTCTTGACGCCCCGCAGGCGTACGTAATCGCATCAAGTTCATGATCTACAAATTGTACACGCACAAAAACACCTCAACAACCTCTAGAACCACCCTCTCCATCACTACAACCACCTTTTAACCTGTTTAAACTCGTGATGGTCCAGTCGTCCATTTTCGTCCGTGTCAAACATCTTAAATGCCAACTCAAACTGCCGCTCCGGGACTGATACAACGAGTCAACATTGTAACACTAGTCAGTAAACCACACGCTATTGGCACAATCCCTTGATTTGATCAACTTACTTGCAAGCAACGTGCAGAAAAAGCTGTACTCAGGGTATGAGATGAGTCCATCACCGTCTGCATCGACCAAATCAAAGAACGTTTTGGTACGTGATGGACCTCCATGCAGCTCGATAAACTGATCAAACTCGACGTTGGTAATCTGCAACGCCCTCAATGTCTTGACATGTGTCTCAAAGTCCACATGCTGTTCGTCACGGAATGCCAATAGCTCATCCACCTGTGTCCGGGTGACATTTTCCTTGTCGATCAGAAGCTTCTGCACACGTCGCAGATATTCCTCCGCCACCTCTTTTGAATTCTTGTCACCACTTGCTTTAAAATTAAATTTTGGATTCTTGGACGATAAAGGGGCACCGTGACGATACGTATAGGGTGTCACGGCCCGTGCCAAGTCGTTCCGAGTCATAAAATATTGCTTTTCAATTTCTACACTGGAAAAATACTCAAATACACGTTCGGGGGAACTAAATTTGCGTAAACGATTTTCATAATTGCCTATGGTGCGTTCCGAAAACGTCGGTTTGTCAAAAGGGACGGATTCTAAATGAACAATGGGGTGTAGAAAGGTAAAAGTGACACTACTAGCAACAGCACAAACTGCTACCGCATGTGAGGAACGTAAAGAATGCAGCAACAAGCGCGACATTGAGCTCGAGTCGAGGTATCGGATTGGATCGTGGAATTGTAGGTCTTTTTAGAAAGTATTACTTTTAAGAGGGATGGGTGATTGTAATTTTGTAGAATCAAATGTGACGATAAAATTGGGTTTTTTAGAATACGATCGTGTTTTTTAGAGCTGCGTGCGTGGGTGCTGCTGCTCATAAAGTAAAAGTTACTAAATAAAAAAAAGCCTTGATGAATTACTGCAAATTTTGAAGACCGGCGCTAAATAAGCAGGTCCGAGGTCGGATTCCAAAGTAAGTGTTACTTGAGATATCTTCAGTCAATGTCCATGTCCACGGGCTCGTCATTATCAGACGATAATTCTTCAAATCGGACACTACGGTCGTCCTCACTTTCTGACGATGTGGCAGTGTCAAGTTCCCTATCTTCGACCAGTTGAATTCGTGGATGAGGTGACAAGGATATTGACTTGGACGGGTTAAAAACCACCATAACTCGACATGAATCATCGTTTGGAATATCCATCGACTGGCCCGACACCTGTTGATGCATCATCTTCCAGTTCTGAGCTGCACTTGGTGTTGTAAATTGCAATGATTTCTTGTTGCTTGTTACTGGGACAAGAGCTTTGTTTGCTCGCCAAGTCGTTCGAGGCGTAACGGCCTCTTCATCTGTCATGTCCAAGTCCACGTCACTATTAAGTGACTCGGACTCAGTAGGTGACGAGACCCGCATCCGCTTTAGCCCGTCCAGGACCACACGTCGCTCTGGACGCGACCTCGGATACCGATGTGTGTCTTCATCACTATCACTGTCACGGTCACGGGTCCTTTTTAGTGGCGTTCCTGTAATACCTCGAGCACGACCAATATTACGTTGACGTAACGTTTCCTGATTGCGTTCAAATAGATACCCAGCTTGATTGTTAAGGCCATAGGTACATAGACCTCCTTTCTGAGAACTTCTCATTATTTAGAATTCTATTTTAGTGGAACCGTGAGACTTGTAGCTAAAATTCAATTATGACAAACAGGAATGAAACAAACGACTGGAAAAGAGGAAGGAGGGGCGACGTCTTCGTATGATGGTATTGCATAATAAAAGATGTCATAATCAGAAAGGTCTGCTCTTTTGTCTCGTTTTGTTTAAAAGCACGTGAGACATCATCATACGAAAACCAAGTATCTTTTCACCCTCTTCGAAACACTTTCGAAAATCTTCTCGAACAATCGCGAAGAACCTGTCCACTACATGCAGTATTGCTTAAAAAAACCCTCTAAAAATAACCTAAACCTATCCGTTTTTTCTAAAATAAACATTCCAAAAATCAATAATGGATGATCCAAGACCTCTTCTTTTAGCTCCAGTCTCTGCCTTGCAGCCATGGCGTGAACGTCTTGTAGCTTCCAAGATGTTTATGCGCTATGATTATGCTTGGTACGTGTCTCTTTTGTATGTATAATAAAATATCGTTCTTTCCATGTCAATAACGTCTTTAAAAACCCTATAGGAAAGAAGGTGAATTTCTAAACGTAAAACATCGCATTACTGGCATTGGTTGTCGTCTTTTGTACCTCTACGCAACATGGATTGCAACTTATAATCATAGGAAACACTCGGACGTGACTTTCTTATCAAGATTGAAGGTCTTTATTGAGTCTAATGGGTTTCCAGAATTTCAAAAGAGACTGTTGGAAGCTTGTGACCTGATGGAATACGAAACAGTGGACGATCCATTGGCTGCAGATTTGGTATTTGTGTATGTGGCTCCTCCTGGAGAGCAACGCAATGACGGGGAGAGTCAATACAAAACTTTTCAAAATGTCGTGGAGCATTCAAAAAATCGAGAACCAAATGAGATGCCCATGTTTTGTTTTTTAATGGGTGATGCAGATTTCCTCTCACTTCCTAAGACAGAAGAGGATGAACATATGCGAAGTCTTAGTGATTTTGCCATCTCGCAGGAATTTGCTCCTATTGCTCGGGAGGCAAATTACGGATCCGTAGCACACTTTGCAGTCGAGTTTGTGCCCAAGAGTGCAGAAAATTTGAGTAACGAGTTTAAGGAAGAGAAAACGTGGAAGTTAGACTCGTTGATGAGCAGATTTGGATGTATAGGCCAAAACCTCATGCACCACACCGAGAAATGGGAGTTTTATGCTCCATGTGAGAGTGTTTTCTGCCATGATGAAGATGATCCAAAGGGAGTGACACATCCCAGTGAGGACGATACTATGTTCTGGTTCAAGGAGATGAAGGGCAAGACGTGTGATCAATGCCATACACCATGTGAGAAGTTGTCAAGGTGTGCGAGATGCCGTGATGCCGCGTATTGCTCGCGTGATTGTCAGAAAGCCGCATGGAGTTTGCATAAACGACTGTGTTGCAAAACGCCTGACCAGATCAGCGCAAAGTAGTGAGCTGTAACGTACGAAAGGTAAGTAATCCACACGGTTGAATAGAGTCTTACAGAGCGGATATCGCAAAATGGATGTCTATGGACGTCAAGCGCAGCTACAAAAGCTTCGTATGGATTTCTTCATCGTGTATAGAATCGAGTCAACTGTTGTGATGGCAGTCACATTTTCAGTCATTACGAGTCAGCCAGTTAGTCAGTCAGTTGGTCGCCTTGCTGCACGAAATAATCGTAAGTTCACGTCTTCGATCGAGTCGCACATGAAGGTCCACTTGGCTTATATAATCTTGTCATGCTCCTTGATGAAGGCAAACTGTTTTGAGATGTTTGCGCAGTATAAAAATACTACACGACAAGCAAAGACACACCAAAATGGTTAAGCTGGATTTCTTAACTGCTGCATGTTGCCGCTTCTGTTACATGGAGAGCAAGATTGAGGTTCCAATTTTCCTGTTTTACGCAATTGAGTTGTTGAAGCAACTCTTCGTACCGGACCAGCTCACGTTGACGTTTTGCCTCGGTTTCGTGGATCTGCTTTTTGGCTAATGTTTCTTGCTCATTGGCCGTCGCTAATGCCGTTAAGAGTTGTTTCTGTCGTGCCGACAACTCTCTAACTTCCTCTTCCTTGTGTGCAAGCGCTCTCTGTAAGGATAAAGCGTTCTTGGTAGGTGGAGAAGAAGATGACGATCGCGAGGAGTTGTCAGCTTTTCTTCGTTGCCCTCCGCGCTTATACAGCCGCTCTTTTGAGCCGCTGATTCCAGCGTCAAGTTCCTCAATACTCCGTTGCTCGCAGCTGTTTGAAAACAATAAATCATCTTCTGCTGAAGGTATCTGCGACGACACCGTTGACGATAATTGCTGATGTACCAGTTGGACCATCTTGGATTTCAATGTTTCTTGTTTCCTTGTTGCAGCCCTTAATCGGCTTATCTCGAGGTTGTGTTGTTTCACTATGTTTTTCACTTGCTCGTCTCGCTCCTCATGTATCCGTGTCTCAGCTGTGATAATCTGTTGAGCTACTGATTGTTCCATCTCGAGTAATCGGCGCTCAAGCTCACCTTTAAGTGCCTCATTATCGGTCTTGAGCTCTTTGCAGAGGCCTTTCAAAGCGTTTCGTTCCCGATCTAGCTCAGTAATTGATTCCTGCAGTTGCTGTGTTTCAATCTGCCATCCTTCAATAGTTTTCTCAGTTTTTCTGGCCCGTCTCAATGTGACCTGCTCGCGCTCCAGCATGGTATCAATGCGAGCCGATTGGTCGTTAAGTTTACGTTCCAAAAGCGCCACAGGCTGTTCATACTGCTTGCAAGCGGTCGCCACCAACGCGCGTGATTTCTTTTCCATCTTGACTTTTTGCTTGGCCAACTTTAATTTCATACGTTGCAACTCACGTTCCAGCTGATCCTTCTTCAATTCACCAGCTTTACACGCCACCTGTGTAGCTACCCGCTGCCTCGTCATTCGCGCGTCGAGCTCATCACGAAATTCAGCCATTTGGTGTTGCATCGCGGCAGTGGCTTGGCCTAGCTGCTGTTCAGCTCGGGAAACTTGCTCTGCACATCTCTGCTCTGCTCGCTCTTCACGATCGCAAGCTTCTTGTGTCCACTTTAATCGAGCTGTTTCCAATTTGACCGTCAATTGTGCCTTTTGCTGCTGGATAGCCACATTCTCAGCCTGTAGTCTCAAGACCTCGTCGGTGCTGCCCTTACTCTTTTCGTTACTCTGCTGTAGCTGAACGACGAGTTGAGCCTTTTCACGTTCGAATTGGCCCCTTTCTTCTTTTAGCATTGTCACCGCGTCTGCCCCGCGCTTACTTGCAAGCTGGAGTCGTTCCTCAAGTGAGCGAATAACGCCGTCTTTAAACGCAATTACGTCTTTGGTCTGCATCATTGCCTCGTCAAGGCGTGCGGACAACATGTGTAGCATTGCTCGATCTATTTCTGACGATTGAACGTCACCATTATCAGTCAAAACCTGTTGTCTAGTTTCCAGTGCTTTAACTTCCTCTTGCAAACGAGCTACCTCGCGTCCAATGTCATCAAACTTTATATGGGAGTTTCGTAGCTGGGTTCTAGCCGCGTGTTGCGCTGTCAGAGTTTCATGTAGCTGTTGCTCGAGTTCCGCCACTCGACAGGTCATGTTTTGACTCAGTCGCGAAATTCGGTCCACACACTTGTCTTTGATTAAGATGTCGTGCACCAAAGCGCGGGTGGGGTCAAGTTGAAGTGCGCGAATTCGGCTAAAGTTGTCTTGCCAAGTTAAGCGATGCCGTGCGTCACGCGGGATATGTTTCAGTAACTCATCCGCCGCGGTATCAGAAACTACCCCGTCCGATGAGATTGAATCAAAGGCAGCACTTATCCGATGTGAGCTCGTGGCAGCTTTAGCGAGATTATAAGCCTTTCGCAGTCGCATCGATACAACCGACTCCTTTTCAAAATCTTCACTTCCACAGCTTGTACTTGGGCTGCAACGTGGTGACACAGTCAGATTTTCTTCTTGTTGTGACGAGTACGTGAACGATAACTCATGCGTAGGATCGCTTGACGTGGTAGACCTAATGAGCAACGAGCCAAACAACGATAACAGTTGCTTCAAACGCACTCTACAGAGTAGCATAGGTAGGTGCGTAGGTGCGCGTACTTACACCGGTGGTGAGGTAGGTGGAGACGGCATGGTGACAATGGGAGCAGTTGATCCGTCTGGTGGGAAAGCTTGATAGAACAGAGCCCCAGATACGGCACTTTCCTTGCGACAAAAACCTGCTTTTTCATTCTCTGTTTGCTGTAATGATCGAGGTTGAGTATCGAAGAACTGATACGAACGACTTCTCTCACCAAACGCTGACGAACTGTTTCTTGAACTTAAGCTTTTGATTTCTTGTGCGTTGCACGCGTACAGAAGTGACTGGATTGCCTAGATTGCACATGGACAAAAGATCCCATTAGACAATGCATACAAAGTCAGTAGCTTATCTAATTGCGCCTACTTGCTGCTGATATTGTGCTGGCGTTGGAATGGCGACAAGTAGGTATGTCGAGCTTGATTGTTCTATGAACGATCTGAAACCTGTGCTCAACACTTCATTCTTCGACAATTGTGTCTTCAAACTCTTTTGCTGTCCATCCTCTTTTTGCAACGTTAATTCTTCCCCGTGTCGTTCATTAATAAAACCTTCATGAATATTGGCAACAAGAAGACGTCCTCGTCTTGTCTCTCCACTTGGCAATAGAGTCTCTACATGTAGCACAAACAGAAAGTCCTGATTCTCTGTCTCCTTTATTCTCTCCAATGCTCTTGAATACAAATGTTCTGCTTCAGTAGACGTCGACACCATCACCCCATTCTCTACAAGAACTTCCTCAATGTTCTTTTCTATTTTCATGATGACGCCTGTCTCCGACATTAAAAGGTTCGTAAGAATGTCATTTTTGCTGGTTTCGCTTCGTCTGATGCCCCAGCAGCTCAAGAACACGTTGTACTGTTCTTTTTTCTTGAAATTCACCTCTAATTTGCTAAATAGTCGACGTATTGCCAGAATAATAAGACCCGGTTCCGCCTTTTGGTTGTTAATGGACTTCTTCAGGTCGCCATGACACGCAAACGACGTGTCTGAACTCCTTGGACCTGTGGCTATCAATGTAACAGCTTTGCCATTCCATACAGAGTCTACGGCAACCGTCAAACTTGTTTGAAACACGTGAAAATTGCTGTCATCTACATCGAAAACCTGTTTAAAAGTGAGATTGGCTACACCCGGAGACATCTCACTGTGCTCTAAGCGGACGGAAGTGGCGCTTGTACGACTAATGCCAATAGTAGAAGATGATAAAGATTCATTTTGCAAACGGACAAACACGTGGACACGCTCCATGACGTGCCAAGAGACGTCGAAGGTCGCGCTTATGTATGCACGATCAATTAATTATTTGAATACCAAATCAATTAAGAATTTAGATTTATAATTTAGGAATACTCTGATTTCTCATATACTGATTTAGAAAATCTGAGCTATTGGAGTCGTGTCTTTGTGATTCACTTCCAGATCTTTAGTTTTTAGATTCCTTTTATTGAGATTGGTCTGTACGATTAACAAGCTAAAGTCCCTGCTCTGGTACGTGGTGCTAGCAATGGTTGCTGTGCTGACATGGGGTCCACAGACTATGGGAAAAATGATCGCCGCTTCGCAGCATAACGCGCGAGAGAAACGACAACTGAGGCCACGCTCAGAGGAAACTAACGGCGGTGACGAAGAAAGAATGCATTCTTTTGATTTAAACCTCCCGGCTCTGCCCGAAAGTATTGAAGGGTTCGGGGAGACCATCCCTATGGGGCAATTGGGTTTGGGAGAGAATCAAGAAGCTGCCAAGATTTCAAACCTTCTAGCTGAGAATGGTGTGATCAGCAAGCTAGCGGCCGCAAAGAACGACCCAGCTACGGAGAGTATTATCGATGATTTGAAAATTGCTCTGTTGCGGAAGTGGACTTCTGAAAATTCTGATAAGGACGTGTTTAACCTGTTACTCGCTAACAAGGTTGATGTAACCGAATTTTGGCGAGTCCGTTACTCCAAACCTGGATCAAACAATATCCGCGCCTAAGGGCGAATCAATCCCCAATTCCGCCGTTGTTCGATGAGTTATCGAAGCTTTACACTGAACCAGTGCTAGCAGAACAGCTTCTTGTGGCGCAAAACAACAAAGATGCGAAGGAAACGGCAACATTACTAGCGAATCATCAGATGGACGTCTGGCTTAAGCAAGAGTATAGTGGTGACGATGTTTTCAAGCGTCTTGGGCTTAAAAAAGCAGGCATCCTTGTGTTTGAAAGCCCACTGTGGGACACGTGGACCTCGTATATGGTCAAGAAAGCAAATTCTGAGAAATACGCAAGTAAAAAACGGCAACAAAGCAATATCAAAAGCAAAGCTAGCACTCCAAGTGCTGATGACGCACTATGACGGCGACATTCTACGTAATTGGTTCAGTACTGCTAAAAGTGAAATCGGGAATAAACGTGCCGGATATATAGAGAGGTCGTTTCATCAAATATTGAAGGAAGGCGAAGCACCGGTGACGAGAAAGCGCCAGCGAAACGACGGCAAAGCACCAGCGCCGAAAAACCGCCTACGAAACGACGATGGTCAGTAAGAGGAACTACAAACGAGTGTTTGGACGAGGCTATTCAACAAGCTAGTCAATACGAACGTGCGACGTAGTATGCTCTGAACAACAAGCTGGAGAAAATTGCTGGACGACTTACAAGTCACGGGTTGGAAATTGAGTTTGGTTTGATTCAAACGGGGGTGATGTTGTTGGACAGATCATGAGATATTTCAGGTGTAGGTTTTGTTTTTTCAATAGCTTTTTACTTCTGAAAAGATATTGAATGCTCAAAGTCGATGTATTAAACGTCTAGTTTTAGTTGAAGCTGCATTGAACTTTAATCTTGCAACTTGTAGACCTTTTAGTATCAAAGCAGTGCCCTCACAATGCCAAGGCTTTCAAATAGCAATGTCTTATATCTCTATACAGGTCCATTTTGTAAGCAAGTATTTCAAATTAAGCGCGAAAACAGAGTATAAATTGTCCCACACGTAACTCTTACGTTGGTCATTATAAAATGATATAAGCTAGCCCATTGAGAAAAGCAAAAGTGATTGTTTAGAGAGGTCCTTCCACTCTACGCTAAGGAATCATAAACTGCATTGTCATAGATCGTTGCCAGTCAGACTTTTTTTCGATCGCCACGAGGGATGGAAGATTATAAAGAAGAGGAAGTGGAGAAAGCCACTACGCAACGCAAATTTTGCATTCCTCAACGACCAAGATTCCAAAAGCTTTGCAGAAGCGATGAGGACGATAACTGGTATACAGGTTGGAGCAAGAGATGAACACCATGTTTGCTAAAGGAATGCTTGCTCAGATTGATGAGACGAGACAGAAGCACCCAAGAGCGCAAGCACGGTGACAGATAATGACGGCTACGTCACTCCTTTGCGTCCGCCATTTGTCGAACTGGGAATTATTAAAAGCCAGGGATTGATTTTCGGTGGACCGTTCTTGCCTGACAGTGTCTCTTATAAATGCATGTTAAACATGAATGTATAAGAGATGCTGCCAGGCTAATGTAGAAGACAGTGTGCACAGGATGTAACTTCAGACATATTGTCGTCTTTGCTAATAGATAGTATTCAAATTCTTGGTAAAGGGACTTTTGTGGTTCTAATACAAATCTGTGCTCTTCATGCGAATCGGTCAACATATCAGGTGCCGGTGCTACAATTCTTCCTCCAAACCACTCACTATCTCAAAACTACACCAACGGTTCGGTGCAGCTGGTCTCAATAGAATTTGTTCGAACAATAACGCCTATTACACTTTACCACACCGACAGCAGCAGCCCATTACAAAAACGGAGTGATTCTGTTTACCCATTATGAAAATGTATGATACCTACCTACTTTTTTGTGTCTATCGTTCAGTTATTGTATTGCCAACCAAACAAGACATGCTCCACAAACGTACGAGATAATCAGAAATATTATAATATATCAGAGTAATGTAAGATTGACTTTATATAATCCTGATATGTAAGTGACCTAGATTGCTTTTTTCTGTTCGAAATGGGTCCACTAAAACGGACCCATTTCAGCTCGTACCTCTTGCCCACGCCATTCCGTAATTTTCCAAGCCAATCATAGTCCAACTCTGGTCGTAATGACGGACACGTATGTGGTCATAGGTTCAGTACTCGCTGTGCTGGCCACTACCGTGTTATTACTACGTGAGTCCAAGCCCAAAGAGGACAAATTAGCTCAAGAAATGCTTCGTATTGGTCAACAAATGAAGATGTACAAGGAGGCGACTGAACCCGTCGGTCTTGTCACGAAAACGCGACATCGCAGCGTCGATGAGAGCCCTGAGTTTCCAGGAGGACGTGTAGTTATTCTCTTTGGTTCACAGACTGGAACAGCTGAAGGTTTTGCTGAAGTTTTGAAAAAAGAAGGACGTAAAGCTGGTTTCCAGACGCATGCGATTGATTTAGAAGATTATAATGCTGTCGAGAAGCTCAGGAACGAGAAGCTTGTGATTTTTGTCATGGCTACATATGGAGAAGGTGATCCAACGGATAATGCAGTGGATTTTATCAAGTTTCTAAAGGATAAAGAAAACGTTTTGGGAGATGAGGCATTTCAACAGGTAGGCTATACGGTCTTTGGACTGGGGAATACGCAGTATGAACATTACAATGAGATGGGAAGAATTGTCGACAATTTGATGGAAAAACATGGTGCTCATCGAGTGTTTCATTATGGAGAAGGAGATGATGACGCGAGTTTAGATGAAGATTTTGATGACTGGAAAGAGCCACTGTGGAAAGCTTTGAGGAAGCAGTTTATTGCTACTGAAGAGATTGAGAATAATAGTGAGATAGTAAAGGAGATACAAGAACAGACGTTATCGGCTCCAGAGTACGAGTATCAGGTGGTGGAGATACGTGCGTCCGAGGCGAAAAGACTGGCAAATAAAACCAAAGAGGTCAAGATGAAGGCATCGACCAAACACTTTTTTACAGCTAAGGACGCTAAAGTCGTGGTAAATCGAGAACTGCGTCTGTCGACTGAAGGAGGTTCGACGGTGCATGTGGAGCTGGATCTGCGTGGAATAGGAGTGACGTATCAGACGGCTGATAATCTAGCAGTACTACCCGAGAATGAAACGAGTGTGGTGGAACGTCTGGCCACACGGATGGACTGCGACTTGGAGCAGTGGGTGTCGCTTAAGCCTGTGGATGAGGATCTGCACTGCGAGTTTCCGTTCCCGTCACCGTGCACTATTGGCGAGATATTGAGTCGCTACCTGGCTATTAACAGCGCACCGCGCAAGGGCCCGCTAAAGCAGCTGGCGTTCTTTGCGTCGGACTTGGTGGAACGAGCTCATTTGATGCGGTTGTCATCGAAAGAGGGCAAGGAGGAATATCAGAAGTGGATTTTGGAAGACAAGCGCTCTTTTGTCGACGTCCTGGTGCACTTTCGTTCGGTGAAGGTATCCGTGCAGACTCTGCTCCATATTGTACCGTTCTTACTGCCGCGGTACTACACCATCTCGTCTTCTAGTCTTGTTAACCCGCAGCGCGTGCATGCTACTGTGAGCCTCATTGAAAGCAAGCAGAATGACGGTCGTGTCTTCCGGGGCGTGTGCTCGAACTATTTGAACAGACTGCAGCCTCTCGTGGCGCACATGGATGACAAGAAAAAGCGCGACAGCCGTCCAGGTGATCAGGGTTTTAAGAAGCCGCGCGAGTGGCCCACCGCTCGCATCTTCATCCGTGCTTCAACCTTCCGCCTGCCCAAGAATCCGCTCACGCCTATCATTCTTATCGGTCCGGGCACGGGTATTGCTCCCATGCGAGCCTTCCTGCAAGAGCGAGCTAGACAGCAAGAAGATGGTGTGACTGTGGGCAAGTCCATTATGTACTTTGGTTGCCGACGCCGCGATGAGGATTTTATTTACAAGGACGAGTTAGATGGATTCCAGGAAAGTGGCGTGCTCAGTGAGCTGCACTTGGCGTTCTCGCGCGAGCAGGAAGAGAAGTTGTACGTGCAACACTTGCTAGTGCAGAATGGCCAGGCGACCTGGGAGCTTATTTGCGATAATAACGCACACATCTATGTGTGTGGCGCCACTAGCATGGGCAACGATGTCAACAAGGTGCTGCACGAGATCATTGAGAAGTTTGGCGGCCAGTCCAAGGACGAAGCGCAGGCGACGCTCAAAAAGCTCCAGGATGACCAACGTTATATCCAGGAACTCTGGGCATAGAAGAGTAATGCGTGAAGAAAACGAAGATTAAGTAGAGATAGCCTAGCAGGTGAGAACACTATGAGTCGGGAGCGAACGATGTAACGAGTCAACCTACTGGGTTATACGATAGTCAGCAAGCATGCTGTAATTTACACGGTTCGAAGCAACGATGTCATTACGAATATCATATACGTCGTTTTTCATTTGAGGCATTTCGTGTCCTGATGACGATGGAATTTAGTTTTCGTAAGGTAGTGGCAGATTGGTGCTTTAGATCTGGACTTTAATGCATATCACTTACTTGAGGAGCACAAGAAACGAAAGTGGCACATTAATAGTCACAAAGCGGCTGAACCAGCTATTTGCCTTAAAACAAAAATGCAGTGATAGAAAAAGTTTGTCCATTTTTGCGTCAAAACTTCGCTAACTGTTAATTTCCTTATTAGATAAATACAGGGACAATTATCAATAATACGGAATGATCATCATACAGGATACTACGGATAACAATCCTGAGCGACATGTCAAGCAACAAGAACGATCGCAGCCCCGAAAAGAAACGAATGGACATGCATGATGGCGGTATTTCTCGTCTAGTAAGCGAGCCTAGAAAGAATGTCGAAATTGATGAACTCGCGTTGGCTTTATCTTCGCTATTTCGGTCTATGCAGAATGGTAGAGCTACTTTCCGAGACTCCTATTGGGGACTTGATACGATTATTCCATATAAAATCTCGGTTTGTAGACTGTCTGTTCGGCTGTAAACGCATCGCCGACAATATCGGATTCGACAATCGTGACTTCATCAACGCTTGATCAGCATGTCCCTGCACAGAGAAATCTGCGCGACAGCGATGAGATGAACGAAGTTGAGGCGACGGAGTCGTAGTGTGTAAAGACGCATGATCAATATAGATCACATACGGCTTAGAGCCAAGAAAATGAACTCTGAATTTGACTAGAACATACTTTATCGCAAGTAGCTCTTTGCCATGATTTGTATAGTCCTTCTCCGCAGCTTTCGGTTAGTTGCCTTAACTTGAGGGCTTCGTTTATAGATGTACTCTTCGAAAGACTGCTCGAAGCCTAGGTTATCAAAAGGACCCGAATATAATAAATGTTGAGGGCAGTGTGCAGCGATGCGTTTGACATTTCTGAAGGACTTGAGAAAGATTGACGTGGTTAAACTTGGTTTAAGTGACCTGATGGCTCTTCGGGGATCAAAAAGCACCTGCAGGTCTCGCTTTTAAGTTTGGCAAGCTCGACCAGCGTGATGCCAAACAGCCACGCACCTTACACTTTGACACGTGGTTGGTATACGGTAAATACCCTCTTAGCCTTTCCAATAAAATGAAAGGGAAAGTGGAGAAAAAGCTACGGTTTCAATGGCTTTGATAGGTGCTTACGGCTGTCGAAACCGAGAAAAAGTAAGCTGATTAAAACTTGGAGAGACGACGAAAACTCCTGTGGCAAAAGCCTTCACTCTAATGAAGCTTAACGAGCCAACTGACTCTCTCTTGCTTATACGTTGGTCCAGCATGGACACAGAAATGAGCGCTATTAAAGCGATGGCGCAATCGAGTGGTGCGACGACGAGACATGTTATGCAGCTTTTGCTAAAAGATATTGTTTCTGACACACTGATAAGTTTTTTGGCTCAAGTGCAAAACCCATGACAGGTGAGGTCGCACCTCACCTGTCAGACTGTTTTGCGACAACTTGACATATTGGACAAGGAGATACGGTCGCCGAGTAAGAGCATCGACATATGCAACTTGACATGGTCAAGTGTACTGTAATTATAGATGCATGTTGTAGTGTTTGACAAACGGGAGTGCATGAAGATATGAGCAATATGAGAGATCGCAGTTGCGACGATATCCCTGGCTATGCCTCGTAGTCACTCAAGTCCGAGAAATGAGCGAGCTAGACCAGATCATGTACTTCCTACCTGGACTTACAGGTCGTACGCGGTAAAACGATGTCCGAAGCGATTACTGTTCCGCTGGACTTTGATCGCTCTCAGCCTCAGCGACTTGCTCGAGGAATCTCGCACGATAGACCAAGGCACAGGTCGTACGAAAACAGTCGTCGATATCGATTGAACAATGGTCCAGAGCCTATGGACATTAGCAATGTCTTGGGACGAATGTCGTCGCCTAAATTTGTGCTTAAAGCGCCGTAGTCCGATCCACCGCTCCGCACAGTGTAATCATCGCCAAACACGTAATGATAGAGGAAACAATCGTCAGGCCGAAGCTATCAGCAGCTCGTAGATCGTCAGCATCTCGATAATGTGAACAGCCGTTAGGACGAAGAGGAAGAATAAGAATCAATTGTTTACGATCGTGTTACGATCAATACCGTGGAGGTCCGACGGAAAGTGAGGCAGAACCTATTCGCTCAGTGCAAGCAGCTTTTAATCAAATATGCCAGCGCAGAGTCGACTACTAGTGCGTGATGGTGTCATTGAAGACAAATCCGTCAGGATAATGATCACCTCTGGCGCGTCAACAAACCTGACCAAACCCAGTCTGGCATCAAAAGTGCTAAGCGAGTAGAAGCTACAAGCGCGTTGTTTCAATGGAGCGTGAACATCAAGTCAGCTCACAAAGAGAATGGAAGATACCATTCGTATAGAAGGTATGGAGCTCCACGGATGCAGTTCAGGCATTAGTACCTACCGGATACATACGACTCAATATTTGGCCAATAATGGTTCACCAAGTACAACTTACAGATAGATTGGCGTACGCACCAAATTCGAGTTGCATCTCACACGAAGTTCGAAGACGTGGGGCCCGACCTTCCAAATGAAGCGTAAATGTTCAGCCTATGATGAGATATATCATTTAAGGGTTACCAACGTCTACCAATCGGAATTATCGCAGGAGTTATATCCACTTCTGGACGAGTACAAGGACGTATTGATAGAGCAATCACCGAATGAAATGCCCTCAATGCCATCAGTTAGCTTCCGAGTTGCAAGTGAAGCCGGATGCAGTGCCAAGCTCCCGTGCTCCCTTTCGTCTTTCGAAGCTTGAGCAGGACGCCCTGCAGCAATTCGTTAAAGAGAATATTCGAAAAGTATGAAGAGAAGTATCAAACTCTATATGGGTCTCAAATATCTCTAGGATAAGAAATTTAGATCTCGCAATCGGAAGGCGCCGAATGGCTCCGAAGCGGCAATTTGAAGATCCCCATTCAATAATAGTTGACTACCGCTATGTTAATAGCATGTCAGTCGTGGAAAAATCCTTTGCCATTGATCGAAGAACTTCTAGACCGCATGATTGGATGCAAGTATTTTACTTTTCTATGTAACGGGACACGGACCCGTTCTGGTCTTACACTAAAAGGGCGTTGAGGAAGCGCTTTTAATCAACTCGTAAATATAACTCTGTTTTCTTTTATTTTTGTTTTAATTAGCAGTAAGTGCGAATATGTGCCCTTGCTTATGGTAACCACTCAATATAGAAGTCAACTTATTTTTGGTTAAATATTGAGTCTGGCACCCCAATAATAAAGTATCCACTAATAGGATACTGCCCTATGACTACTTATGTAATTATGTATTAATTCTATAACTACTTATGTAGTAGTTCGCCCTATTACAATGTTGATCTGATCGCAATTGTATCCATGACGACCTGATCGCAATTCTATCCATGTCGATTGGCGCGACCGAGATTACGATCGCGGATACGATCGATTGTAACTGATCATGATAACGATTACGATCGCAGTTGCGATCGATCGGAACTTGCACGATCGCAAGGTGAGATCGATCGTAGTCGCCGATACGATCCTGATCAAGCGTAAATGGTTGATGCGTAGTCGTAATCTCCACTTGGCCTGTATCAATCATAGACGATCGATTGATCGATCTGACGAACCGGGTCGATCCCGTGTTATAATTAAATAATTATGTCGATCGATTGATCAATCCAATAAAACCTGATCGATTACATGGTATAATCAAGTGTAATTCCACGATGTGATTCATGCCATGTACGAGATCCAAAATTTATCCAATCGACTTCACCATAGACTCATATCTGAAGCAAGCTGTTGCAATGCAGCAAATATGCATTCCAGGCATGCCGAGATTTAGGACAAATATTCTATACGAGTTTCGCGATGCAGTCACATCACATATTCAGGAGTTTACAAAACTTACATGAAGTTAAAGCAGTGGTACTACTGACTGCAGATACTTGAGACGGTGCAGAAGTACATCGAGACATGTGAAAGATGCGCTTGATGGAAGTCAAACATCCAACGAAAGATTAATGATTCCTACTCCCACTCCGGAAGAATGCTAGGAAGTAGTGTCAATGGACTTCGTTACCGGACTACCCGTGTCGGGTGAGTATGATGCTATTTGTTCGTCGTAGACAATCTGTCAAAGAGACCACCAACGTATACGACTGCCGATTTTAAGACACCGCAAAGTTGTTTCTCGACGCCGTAGTCCGACAACATGGACTACCGAAGGTTATCATCAGCGATCGGAACCCAAAGTTTACGGCAAACTTTCCGAAATCTCTAATGAACATAATGGGTGTAAAACGAAGCATGACGAACGCTCATAGGGCGCAAGCAGTCAGACAAGCAGAACGGCAAAACTGGTGTTAGAAGACTCTTTACGCTGCCTGGTATCGTACGGTAGAGAAAAATTTTGTGCCAAGTTACTTGGTACTATAGAGTACGCGCACGCCACCTCGGTGAACGCGTCTACTAAGCTCATCCCGTTTGAGATCAATACCGAAAGAAATGCATCCAATCTAATTTCTCACGAATTAAAAGAATACGATGGTCTGGATCCACAACTAATCTCACGGTTCGCCTCATAGTTTGCCAAAGATCGTCATCACTTAGTGTGTAAGACACGTAAAAACCTAAGCCAAGGCGGAAGAAGTACTATGATTCTAAAAAGACCAAGCCTCATCTTTAATGTCGGTGACATATTTCTACTGGATTCCACGAATCTGTGGTGAGAGCGCTACGAGGCGAGGAGAGAAATGAAGCATTCAGCAAATTGCAGCGTAAGTGATTAAGTTTTAGTTCGGCAGCATGCGTAAGTACATGTGGTCTACATCTACTATACCAGCTGCGGCAATCTTCCTAATATTGTTGATTCACTTACAGAGGGGTAACTGTGAACGAGGAAGGCAATGGAGAAAGTATATTATCTCTTATGAAAACCCTACAAATATTTCTAGCCAATCAATTCATGCTTGGAAAGAGCAATCTAGAAAGTTCTACTGTAGGCTCTTTATTTCTGAGCCCAACATCTGCTAGTGGTGTCGTCCACTCTAAACAGTGTTGGTCACATCAGCACGCCGCTTAAGCATCCGCTGAGTTTTCGTCGTCAACACTCCTCCTCGACGAGAAATTTCCAATATTTGACTTCGCCACGAGAAATTAAAACTTCGTCGAAATTGCCTTGGTCAGAAAATCGGCGAGCTGTAGCTTGGTATCTATATACTTCAGCTGAATAACCTTAACTTTGACTTGATCACGGACAAATGATATCGTATATCAATGTGCTTCGCACGACTTCAATATCCTTCATTTTTCGCGATAGCAATTGCACTCTGATTGTCTTCGTGCACAATAATTGGATCGAATATCTTGAGCTTCATCTCCAAAAAATAATTCTTCGCCCATAATACTTCTTGAACGCACAATGAAAGTGCCACATATTCAGCTCCTGCAGTGCTTAAAAAAGTACACTGTTTTGTAATCTTGACTTGAAAATGACTGGAGATTTGTTGACTATCGCCATCACTCCTGATGTAGACCGTCGATTATCCTTGTTACTCCTCCAGTCAGCAACACTAAATGCGCTCAGCTTCAGTTCACCTGGCCTGCCTTGATAGCATATCCCGTTTGTTGCAGTTGACTTTAGGTAGCGCAGCACGCGAATAGCCGCATTCTAGTGCTCTTCACTTGGTTTCTCCAAATGTATACTCAATCGACACACTGCAAACGCAATATCCGGTCTTGTTCCAGTTGCCACATATAGAAGTGATTCCACGAGAGATCAATACGGACGATTCTCCATTTTTGGGTCCCCCTCTTCACGTTTGACCATGTTGTGGCTTTCCACACTCGGATTGTATACCGGTTTTTGATTGACTTGGTATATTTTTCAACCATTCTGGCAATACATGCGCTTTGACTGATCTTGAGTTGTTCCATATTCGCCTCATATTCAACTTTTATGCCGAGAATGAACCGCACTTTTCCCAGAATCTTAAGTCGAACATAGCCTAATATTTTATCTGCAACCTTCTTGATTGATTCACCCGAAATACCTCCAATAAGCACGTCGTCGACATACAACGTCACGTAAACCCATAATAAATTATCATCCTGACGAACAAAGACGCACGTATCCGAAACACATATTACAAAACCCATATTTTAAATAACACTTGAAATCGTCTTAAACCACGTTGCAGCAGATTGTCTCAGTCCGTACAGGCTTCGATTTGATTTCAAAACTTGATTTGGTTGCATGTCAACACCTTAGGGTGTGTAAATATACACATCTTCTTTCAAAACATTAAATTGATGTAGGCAGTATCAACGTCATATTGTTGTACAGCCATACTATAATGACAACGCACTGTCAGAAAAAACGCAAATTGAAATTCATGTCCGCGACCGGAGAGTACGTATCGTAGTCGCCAACTCCAAAGATTTGTCGATAACCCAGCGCTACAAGTCGCGCCTTAAGCCGCTCAATTTCTTCATCTTTATTCGCTTTATGGCGAACACCCACTTTGTTCCGGTCACCTTTTTATTTGTAGGTTTCAACACGATTGTCCATGTCTTCTTTTCATTAAGTGCCTTAAACTCTGTCTTGATCGCATTACACCACATCTTGGATTGAGGAGACGCCATTGCATCTTAGTAAGTTGATGGAGTTTCGAGTGTTGCATTGGCTTGCTCATACTCAATGCGATTTCTTGGGACATACGCTCGACTTGGTCATCTCTATGCGTCGAAACAATGACATTGGACATTCCCATTGGAACCAAAGCTTGATAACCTTGAGGTGATAGGGACAACGCAAGCGGCGCATTTTGCTCACCAAATTGAGATGGTTGCATTACTGAGCATTCATCGAGATTATTTTTTCTCCTCCTTGGCACAATGTCCTGGTTCGTATCACATCCAGATCGGTTGGCTCCATGTAAACATCATCAATATCGAAAGCAGGATCAGACGCATGCATAGAATCTTGGCGCAGGTTAAAAGGATTAATTCACTAGGACGCGAAACAATTTGATCGTTGCCAGTCTGGTCCACCGTCATTGGTTATGCTTCACTTGAAGTAAAAAAAACCAATAACATGACGGTTGCATCGTCATCATCATCATGTTGCATACGTGCTCTGACATGTTATCATTAACAATTTGCACATACTTGGTCTTTAGTAGTTCTTGGAAAGTCGCCGATCGCGTAATCACCAGTCTTTTTTCAATCAAAATTTCATACGAGGTATCCCTTCGCTTAATGGGAGTATCCCAAAAATATGCATCGAAATGCCTTCTTGTCCAATTTTTGTCGCTTTGTTTTGTCAATGCGAGCGCAACCTTGAACACTTAAGACTCGCATGTGCGATAGGTCTGGCTTAGTTCCAAAACACAGTCTTGGTCGGCCAAGAAGCGCACGTAATTAGGTTAGTCACATATACTGCAGTATTCATTGCTTCAGCCCACCACTTCTTCTCCACGTGCATATAATTCAACATCGATCTTGCACGTTCCGTAAGTGTCCGATTTATTCGTTCAGCCATCCCATTTTGCTGCGGCGAATATGGTACTGTTGCTTGGTGCACTATTTCAGCATTCCGACACACTTCTGCAAATCTCTTGTTCATGTACTCGCCACCATTATCTTGCGAATACACTTTATCTTGGTATTCAACTGATTTTCCATCATCGACTTGTATTCAATGAGCTTACAACCACGTCGGACTTGTTTGTGACGTAGTATGCGGCCACATAGCGTGAATAATCATCCAGAAACATTACCACAAATTTTGCTCCTCCTTGCGACTTGGTATCCATTGGACCCATTCGTCGCTGTAAACCACTTGAAGCAGTGAAGTAGTTTTTACTTCGCCGTAACTTGATTTGTGAAACGGCTTGACTGACGACTTCCCAGTCACAAATCCCTCGCATATCTAGTCTTGATCATCATCAACAGCAGACGAGTTTTGCATCTTGAATTCTCCTACACACTTATCGAGGCTTTTTATTGCTACCTTCATTTGCAGATAACCTAATCGCGCATTCCATACACTTGGACTTACAGGTTTGGCTTCACCACCAATCTCTTTACTCGTGTTTGCTGATTTCAATGTGTCACATTCCAACACAAACAACTTTTCCTTTTAGATGACTTTAATCACCACTTTTTGAACATTTCTGATCTCACATGTTCTGTCTCGAAATGTTACGTGTAAACCTTTTTCGGACAATGCGGGAATTTGAGAAAAGGCTACGACCCAACTCCGGAGCATACAGTACATCTTCGATCCGAGTTGGCTTCTTTTCTTCAAGACGACACAAATTGTCCCAACTCCAGCAGCCAGCACTGTTTTTCCATTAGCAATCGAAATGCTGAAAGACCTGTTTTAGCGGTCGAATCTTCACATGCTCATCTTGGAATGGATACTCGCACCACTGTCAAGTAGCCAAACTTCATATCCATGTTCACCCACAGTAAACGCTTGCTCTGAGCTCTTTTTCTTGTCTGGATTCTTCCAGCACTCTTGTTTCTTGTGTCCACTTTTCCGCATAAAGAACACGTCTTTGAGGACTTGTTACTTGTTTCCTTGAGAGAAACTCTTATTCTTAAAACTTCGTGTAGTCTTCAACGCGATTTCGCTCTTCTCCTTTCGAGCAATGCCTTCGTATTCACGACGAATCATCTCCTTGGGTTGAAACAGTTCAATCTCCCTTATTTTCTCGATAATCTTTACGATTTGATCGTATTCATCCGACAAGCTTCCAAGTAGAATCACGACTTTTTCATCCCGCGAAACTTCATCATCGATGGCTTTCATTGACATGCACAGCTCATTAAACTTGAGTAAGTGATCCATTACATTTTCTATCTTCTGCATCTTGAACTCTTGCAGCTTTCGACGCATCTGTACCCGATTATGTATGATTCGAAGTTAAAATCTTCTTAAAATCTCCCAGGCTTCCGCCATCATTTCTTCATCCGAACCATGGACTGAAGACTTGAATTTATCATGGTACACACAATTGCAAAGGCTTTCATATCGTTGACTTTCCATGCTGACGCGTTAGCATCGCCTTCACTCGGTACCTTCGTCGCGTCGATGTGTTCCAGCAGTCCCTTCTTGGCGAGTTTGATCCGTGCGTTAACCTCCCATGCGAAGTAGTTATTTTCATTCAAGACATCGTTTGTCTTCGCCGTAGTTGGGAGCATAACCTATTGTTTATTCACTTACGGAGGGGTAACTCTGAACGAGGAAGTCAATGGAAAAGTATATTAGCTCTTATAAAAACCCTACAAATATTTCTAGCCATTCAATTCATGCTTGGAAAGAGCAATCTAGAAAGTTCTACTGTAGGCTCTTTATTTCTGAGCCCAACATCTGCTAGTGGTGTCGTCCACTCTAAACAGTGTTGGTCACATCAGCACGCCGCTTAAGCATCCGCTGAGTTTTCGTCGTCAACACCCAAGTTATCCCAGATGTCGTTATGTCTAGTTGAGAAAACTAATCTATCACGATCAGACTACTTGCCTTTGGGATAGTCGGTGAGGCGTATCACGGTCAGCGTCGATATTGTCAATAAAATTTACCACTAAAGATAGTAAACGCTTACATTGAGTTTTGGAAAGCAAAGCTCGCGGCCAAAAAGTCGGACCGTTTTAAGATAATCAAGATGATCAACCCAAATGTAGCGAAGTTGAAGCTACCACGAAATATATTGTAACTGCACCCATCGTTCAGCATCGACCTACTCTTTCCATACAAGCCGAATGCCTTTGGGTTCACTGGACACCGATTCCAAAAGCATCACCGGTTATCCTAGAGTCAGATACCGGAAAGGAACTACACATTATGGAAAGGTTGCTTCGTCGTCGTCAACACAGCCGCCAAATCGAATGGATAGTTATATGGCACGGCATCCTGGAATGTGATAGTACTTAAGAGCGCGAAAAAGCTACTCGCCACGTTTCGCATTGGCAGCGGCTGTACAGGGCTTTCGAGAACGTCAATGCGAACTCAAGTCCGGAGACATTTCTGGCCGCAGGGTACGTGCAGCACGACAGAGCATGTGTTAGGGTTGCACAGCTGAATGCATATTGGATAGGCCAAGACGTCACAGTATGACTTCATTAGATGACGTCACTACGAAGCTTCTAGAAGGACCTAGAAGAATAGGTTTAGACGTAGCATAGGGTAGCGAGCTAAGGACCTACATCTTTTCAGCTACTGATATATCTAGTAAAGCTCAAGTCTCCACATTCTACCTCTACTGCATCAGTGCATCATTTATTTTCAACAAATTTAGTGTGCTTGCAAAACATCAAAGGCGTTAATTACAGTGGCGGCACAAACGGTTTGACCCGTAATTTAACCACCCATTACCCTTTTGTTTATAACCGGTTCAAAGGTTTAAAAAATATCGGCTGTTTATCTACCAACCATTTAACCACTTGAGTAAAATGCCTAAAACCGATGAAAAACTGTGAAGTTCGTTCGAGAACTATAAAAATGATTTAATAATCAATAATTTTTAGTTCGTTGTAAACATTGTGATCCCAATGGCGAAAATTTATTTGAGAGGAGAGCAAGAACCATGAAAACGCACTTGAAAAACTGCAAAGAATATTTGAATGCCCTAGAGGACAAACAAAAAAGGGAGTGTTGATGAAAGCGATGAAGAATTCTACTCAACCTTTACTTTAGTCTCTGGACAACTAGCGAGTGAACAATCTGTTCGTGAGAAGAGAAACAGAAGTGATTTTCAATTACTGGCTTGACGAACAAGAAATTGAAAGCCTATTCGAACAAAAACATTCCTAAGTCGTGAAACGACGCCAACCGAGGAAATCAAAATGCGAAAGCGTTTGGTAAAAATTATTGTCGATAGTGAAATATCTTTTCAATGGATTGAACGACCATCAACGATCAGATTTTGAAACGTTACGACCAAGTGTAATCAAGGCATTGCCAAGTCGAAGAGTTTTGGGTGGAAGGCTTCTCCATGAGGCTGCTATTCGTAGTCGGAATGAAAAATTACCCGAGTTTAAAAGACTCGTTGAAGACGATTCTAGGGAGCATATTTCAGGCTTTAAATAATTGGATTCCCTATGATGAAGCGCTAGGAGATGGAAGCGGCAATAAAATAGAGATGGATGAACACCACGAATAGCAACTGCAAAACTGATTGAATTTGCTTTCATGAAAGGTAGTCAATATTTGGGGCTGTTGATTTCGTGTGTGGTGACGGACGATTCTGGTCAATGTCAGAGAGAAAAGCGCATTTTAGCACTTCGATTTGCGCATATGTATTTTGAGAAATGTTATGCACATCAAGTGAATCTTATAGTGAAAGATGTATTCATGGTAGAACATGTGGTGTAGACGGGCACTTCTACGAAGTTGCTTTTAGCACACACCTTATGCACAAGCGAGGAAGCGGTTAGACCGTCTTACCTTCGCGTGCGAGGGTGGTTAGGAGGTTGGTCGACTGCTTAAGCAGTCGTACCACCAGTTGCCTCTCGCTTAAGCGAGAGTGCAACGAATTTCTTAGACAAGAAGACACCGACGTCACGTAGAAGCTTTTCGGCTTCTCGTGCGTGGTGCTTTTGATTTAGCAAATTCAAGACTGAGCTATATTTAATTAATTATAACTAAATATATACTTGACTACTGATTGGCTATATATATATATATCTTCTATATAATAAAAGAATTGTGTCCGTCCGTCCGTCCGTCTGTCCGTCCGTAGTGCTCCTTTTTCGGCATTCGGATTCGCTAATTTTGCATTATTGGCTATTTTGCATTGGCTGATATTGTATTTTGCATAGATAATATTATGAGCTGATTTTTCAAATATATAGTAAAAATACCTACGTCCATACTAATTGCGTAGAACTTGCGCACCTATCGGTCGGAACGATTGGCAGATCTAAGTTCGGTTTGACGAATTTTGTAATATTAATGCGAGCAGGTCTCCGTTACAGAATTCAGCTTCGAAAGGAGGCAAAAAGCTGTTAAGACACCTACATTCAGACCCTTTAATATAATTAAACTATCTTTTATTTAATTAGAGAAAAGTATCTATCCGTTTGCCATCGTGCTTTTTCTAGGAATTCGAATTGACTGATTTTGCGTTTTATATTCATTCATATTTGCTAATATGCATTGAAAAACGTATTTGATCGATATATTTGGATGTCTGAAATATATAACGAGTTTTATTTGTGAAATCTGATAGGGTGAAGTAAGATTATTTGGAGTAAAAAGTACCTATGAGCCTGGGGACGACGTCCCATCGGTGGTGCAATGGTTTGCTTACCATGTATACAGGTCTGTGTAATTGGCACGGGTTCAATACCCGCTGCCTGCCAAATTGGGCATATTGGAAATTTGGGTAGTTCTCTCAATCGAACTTTGGGCTGCTTGCGGTAAACACTTTCGAGTGCTGTCGTGTGGTAGTCGTTACTTAACCCTTGCATGAAAACGAGAGTCCGTCCCCCAAGCTTGCTTGGGTCTCACACTGAATATCTTCTTCGGAAGGTGGCCGGTAGTAGTGCTATAACGGTAGAAGCCGAAGGCGTAAAGGTCCGTAATAACGGTAGGGCCCGTATCCCTTCAATATGACTTCGTATTAAGTGATGCAAATCGGCTTAAGCCGTGACCTCACACGGGCGCATTAGCATACCAATACGATAAATAAGAAAAATACAAAGACCGATAAGCCAAATAGGCAGGTATAAGCCAAAAGTGAATCTCCAAATCCTCTTCCTGAAAGGGTAAAGGTGTAAGGCAAAAACCACTTGCAAAGGCCAAAAGCCAAATACCAATACCCGCAAGGGTAAAGGCTATAGTCCGACGCCTAAATACACTTGATTACCTAAATAATATTAAAAATAGTGTACGTCCATCCTTTCATATATTTTAGGCATGTTGATTGGCCAACTTTATATTTTGCAATAATTGGTGTATGTCGCACTTTGCATTAAGATCTCTACTAAAAATTTAAGTCCTTGCGTGGTGCTACAATTAAAGATGGAAAGCCCACGGTCGCGCCGAAATCGTCTTGCCCGGGAGCGACGTTCTCGGCAGCGTGCCAAGGAGACGGAAGAACAGCGAGCCGCACGACGGCAAGAAGCGCGCCGTGCGCAACGCACTCGGCGACGACAATATAAGAACGTGGCAGCAGAGCGCGAGCGCAACCGAGTGGCGCACGCGGCACGACGAGCCGAAATCAGTCACGAAGATGCAACGCTTGAGCGCGAGCGCAACCGAGTGGCGCACGCGGAACGACGAGCCGAAATGAGCCACGAAGATGCAACGCTTGAACGCGAGCGCGACCGAGTGGCGCACGCGGCACGACGAGCCGAAATGACCCACGAAGATGCAACGCTTGAACACGAGCGCAACCGAGTGGCGCACGCGGCACGACGAGCCGAAATGACACGCGAAGACGCAGCCGCAGAGCGCGAGCGCAACCGAGCTAGGCACGCGGAACGACGAGCCGAAATGACCCACGAAGATGCAACGCTTGAGCGCGAGCGCAATAGAGTGGCGCACCAGCAAGCTCGCGCGGCCGAACCGGACCTTCCGGTCGCACGTCGCGCCGTTTTAGCTGACGCGCCGACGCAACGCTATGTGCTGAATCGGGCAGATGTGGTCTGCCGCAACTGCGCAGCACTTCATTGGATTCAGGAGCGAGTGCAGGCTCCCGGCTCAACCCTGGCAAACCCGCAATTTTCGCTGTGCTTTGAACGCGGCAAGGTTGCTAATATTCCACCGCTAGCGCAACCACCTGAGCCGCTACGGACCCTGCTGCGGGATCAGACGCCCATCGCCCAGGCTTTCCGGCAAAACATTCGTGCGTACAACAACGCGCTCTCTTTTACGTCTTTGGGTGCCAAACTGGACGATCAGCTTTACTCAAGGTGGCGTTTACACGTTCCGACTACAAGGCGCCCTATACCACCATATGGGTGCGCTCCTCCCGGAGGCAGGACATGCATGGAAGTTTGCCCAGCTTTACATTGCCGACAACAGTGCGGCGCTTGCTGGCCGGATGAATGTTTTTCCGACCCTGAATCGCTGCGTCCTTGAAGAACTTCAGACGATGCTCGAACTGAATAACCCTTATGTTCAGTTGTACGAGCAGGTTCGTCATCGGATGGAAAGTGATCAGGTTGTGGATCTGGAAATGCGTCTATTCTGCCTGCAGTCGAACGACAGACGCAGGTACAATACACCTACGGCAAATGAAATTGGCGCGATCATGGTGGGCGACGGTTACGACGGCAGCATCTCCGATCGTGACATTGTCCTTAAGAGCCGCGACGGGCGCTTGCAGCGCATATCAGCATTGCACTCCGCCTACACGCCACTCCACTATGTCCTCCTTTTTCCAGACGGCCGACAGGGATGGACGCCAACGATACCACTCAGGGGACTTGAGTATGACGCTGGAGGGAGGCTATTCCAAGACAATGACGGGGATGCCGCCCGTGGGAGGGCAGGATCGAAACGCGTGTCACAGATGCAGTACTACTCCTACATGCTGCACCCTAGAGCACCAGGGGAGCATCTTTTTCTGTCCGGGCGGCTCTTCCAGCAATACGTCGTGGACGCGTGGGCATGCGTGGAGCAGAATCGTCTACAGTACATCGCCGACCACCAAGGCGAGCTGAGGTGCGAGTTGTATTCCGGAGTGATGGACGCAATCACTGAGGGAGACCACGACGCCGCGCAAGTTGGGCGCAAGTTGATACTTCCGTCGACTTTTGCCGGAAGCGACCGTCAGATGAGTCAGCTCTACCAGGATGCAATGGCCATCGTGCGCAAGTGCGGGCGGCCGGACCTTTTCATTACATTCACGTGTAATCCAAAGTGGCCCGATATCACAGCGGAGCTAGAATTCGGACAGACGGCGCAGGATCGGCCCGACTTGGTCGCAAGAGTTTTTCACATCAAGTTAAAGGAGCTCATGCGTGACCTCAGCGAGCGGAAGATCTTCGGAAGCGTTGTCGGCAAAGTCTGGGTTGTTGAATTCCAGAAGCGCGGTCTTCCGCATGCGCACATCCTCTTAATACTTGATGATGCATCAAAACTACGCACCGCCGAGGAGATCGACTCGGCCGTGTCAGCGGAAATCCCGGATCAAGGTATTCACCCGGATGCACACGAGACCGTCACGCGCAGCTTAGTGCATGGACCTTGCGGTGTGGACAATCCGAAGGCGCCATGCATGGAGGACGGCAAATGCACCAAACACTATCCGAGAGCCTTCGCCGACCAGACGTCAACCGACGTGGACGGCTACCCTGTATACCGACGGCGTGATGATGGGCGGTTTTTTGTTGACGCAAAAGGCCGCCATGTGGACAACCGCTGGATTGTGCCGCACAACATCTACCTCTGTTGCAAGTATGATGCGCACATCAATGTCGAGGTAAGTCTGACGTAACTGCTTTCAGAGAAGACGGCGAGGCGTCCGAATTTACACTGACTAACACTGAACATGTTCACAGATCTGTTCATCGATCACTGCCATCAAGTACCTTTTCAAATACGTCTACAAGGGGCACGATCGTACGACCGCAGTGCTACAAGATGAGAGCGAAATCAGGCAGTACATCAACGCGCGCTATGTTTCTGCACCGGAAGGATGCTGGCGACTTTTAGGTTTCAAAATGCACGACCACTCGCCGCCCGTCCAGCGCTTGCAAGTTCACTTACCGGGCCAGCAGCACATTGTATTCAATGCGGATGGAGACTTGATGGACACGGTGAACGCGGACCGTGCGCGAAAAACGACGCTTACTGAGTGGTTTGCAGCCAATCGAACGATCGCTCTCGCGCGAAATACGACATATTTGGACTTCCCATCCCGATTTGTGTGGGGGGAAAACAAGGAGTGGACGGTTCGGAAACGCGGGATGTGTATCGGCCGGCTCTACTTTGTAAGCCCAAAAGCAGGCGAGCGGTACTTCTTACGAACACTTCTAACGACTGTGAAAGGACCAACATCCTTCACCAGCCTGCGGACATACGACGGCGTCGAGTACGAAACGTTTAAGGCAACCTGTGTCGCGCGAGGGTTGTACGAGAACGACGAGGAGTGGCAGCAGTGCTTGCGTGAAGCTTCGGTGATGAAGAGCGGAGCGCAACTACGCTGTTTGTTTGTTACGATACTAATTCACGGAACGCCTGCTGAACCGAGACGGCTATGGGATGAGTTTAGTAGCCATTTGTCGGACGACTGTGCTCACCAACTTCGTCAGCGTGGAAATGTCGAGCCGTCAGCGGAACAGATAGCTAGCTTCGCTCTCAATCTCATCGCGCAGCTCCTACTGGGGTTCGACAAGACGCTCGCCGACTTCAACCTTCCGGCACCAGCCTTTCGAATAGACGAACTCGAGGGCAATCGCTTTATCATGGAGCAGCTCGCGTTCGATGCCAATGCCTTAAGACAAGAGACTGACCGTGACATTCAAACTCTTAACGCCGATCAGCTCAACGCTTACCGCGAGGTCATGCTGTCCTGCAACCAAGGGGACGGCCGCATATTCTTTGTCGACGGTCCAGGCGGGACAGGAAAGACGTACCTGGAAAATCTCATGCTGAAATCGGTGCGTAGTCAAAAACAAATCGCGCTTGCAGTCGCATCCTCCGGCATCGCAGCGCTGCTGTTGAGCGAGGGACGTACGGCGCACTCAAGATTCAAGATTCCTATCGAATTGAAGCCAAACGCGGTATGTGCGATCAGCAAACAGAGCGACCTTGCAGAGATGATCCGCCGTACGACGCTAATACTGTGGGATGAGGCCCCAATGATGAGTAAATTTGCTTTTGAGGCTGTGGACCGCACGCTACGTGATATAAGGGATCGGCCGAACTCGCCGTTTGGAGGGATCACTTTCGTTATGTGTGGCGACTTCCGTCAGGTCCTACCTGTCGTCCCAAAGGGCCTACGTCCAGACTTTGTCGCAGCTTCAATTAAGGAGTCTTACCTATGGACGCATGTGAACGTCTGGCATTTGCGAAAAAACATGCGCGCCGTCGATTCCAAGCCAACCGCAGACCTCGGAAACAAGACGTTTGCAGATTGGCTGCTTGCTGTTGAAGAGGACCGGCTTGAGAAGCTTGACGAGGACCGTATACGCTGCCCTGAAGCAATGGTTATTGACCCTCAATCTCTCGACGAGCTGATTAAATCCATTTATCCTGGCGTTGCGGATGCTGTAATGAATCCACGAGAGTACTTCAGCCGTCGTGCTATCCTTGCCGCCCGCAACGACAACGTTGCGGACATCAACACGGCGGTACTCAACATAATTCCTGGAGGGACTTACGAATTCCTCAGCGCCGACAAGGTTGATGACGAGGAGGGCGCCAATGTCATTCCGACCGAGTATGTAAACCGACTAGACATAAATGGCTGGCCGCCACATCGCCTGCAGCTTAAAGTTCGCTCACCCATCATGCTCTTACGGAACTTGGATGCATCGAGCGGCCTGTGCAACGGCACCCGTCTCATCGTACGCCGGTGCTCCCCACGTGTTATTGAAGCTAAAATTCTGATGGGAGCTCACGCTGGATACGTGTGCTTCATCCCACGGATCGTGCTAATTTCCGAGCAGTCGGGCCTTCCATACGCCGTCAGGCGGAAGCAGTTTCCTGTGCGCTTGGCTTACGCAATGACAATTAACAAGTCCCAGGGACAGACACTGCAGCGAGTAGGTATATGTCTTGCAAAAGACGTATTCTCGCATGGACAATTGTACGTTGCCTTCTCACGTGCGACGGCACCTCAGAAGGTGTCGGTACTTTTAGAGGCAAGCTCCACGCTGCGTCGACTGATGCGCAATGTTGTATATAGCGAAGCGCTGCGTTAAAATTATCAAATATAGCAAAGCGGTGTGTTTGAAATGCAATGTTTAATATAGCAAAGCTCTGCGTAAAGGATGCAAATGTATCTAAAATACAACAACCAGATCAGACTTTGAGAACCATGTCCGTCGGTACGACGGGTAAATACCCTAGTTTTCTATATAATAAAAGAATTGTGTCCGTCCGTCCGTCCGTAGTGCTCCTTTTCCGGCATTCGGATTGGCTAATTTTGCATTATTGTCTGATTTTGCATTGGCTGATACTGTATTTTGCATAGCTAATAACATGAGCAGATTTCCATAACAGGATATATAGTCCATTTAGTGTGTCCGAATTACTAGCACTAATAAAGCACACAGATCTCCGTTCAAGATCTTAGCATCAAAAAGCTGTTTGACTTACAATCATTTCTTAAATATACTTGATTCTACATTTATGGTTTGCTCGCAACTTTCCGTCGGAACGACGGGCTCACCGACCAGCACACATTTACCTTGAAACGACAGGTACCCCATGGACCTTCATACACACTGTTTCTACTTATCAGTTTACCTAAGGTAACTAGATTTTCTTAAACAAAATGATAATCCAATATATTATCAGCGTTGACTTTGCGCACCATACCCGTCGGAAAGACGGGTGAACACCCTATTAACTCGCTGCGTTTTCTAAAGATTCCTACAGTATATATTACTGTTCGCACCGTCGGAACGACGGGTGAGCACCCTAGTATATATATATATAGATCGGATACGCGACTCTTTAGAAGCGTATCCTGTCGCATGAACTTAAATCTAGATTTAAGATCGCAACTGACGTCTTTCTGAGACGTCGCGATGCCTAGCTTCAACTAGCGTCATCCCTTCTCATGTGAATCCATCAATGGATATCACATTCACGAGGGTGGATCACATTTGTGTATCGCACCCAAGTGACAGGTCAAAAGTAATCATGGATACTTTTAGACCAAACATTAAGTATATTACTCAATGTTTACGTGTAACTAGGTGCCCTGTTACATGTGGACCTTGTGGCGCGTGTAAAAGCATTGACCAAGGCTTATAACAAAGTGCAAGTAAATGGCTCGTGAGATTGACAGATCGATGCAAGAAACTATATGTTGTTTACGTAGCTTGCTGAGAATGATGGATGTTCATTGAAATAGTGCACAGAGTTCTTTCGCAAGTGTATTACGAACACGCACGGCTTTAAAGCTGATACAAGCAGAGGATGGTGGCGTAAGTGATTTTCAAACGCTCTGATGGTCGATGACCTTTTTTTAGACAATTGTGCAACGCTGAACAATTACTTCGGCTACTGACACAGGCATCATTTGTAATGCAACGCGAATCGACTTCTTTAGCGGATGTCCTCAATATTTTTGGTTTACTGTATCAAGCATTTTCGAAAGCGAGCCAACACGCAGATGAATTGAAAGAGTTATTGGAAAAGCGATGGGAACAGCAAGAGCATTGAATGTTTCTTCTAGCTTTTCTATTTCATCCCAAATCGCAAATATTTTCCGAAGTATCGCACGTTTCGAAAGAACGCTTGAGATTGACAAGATTATATAATACTCTATCCTTTACTACAAGAAGTTCATCGGTGACCTCACAGAAGCCCAACCGGAATTTTAGCTGTGGAAGTGAATGATTGGGTTCAGGACGCGATACCAGATGCTCAATTCCTGATATCTTTGTCTCCGATACATTTTTGATAGGCGCTAAAGCGAGCATGACCTTTTACATTACGTTTGGCCATCTTTCTACTTTCACTTGTGATTCAAACAACCACTTGCGAAAAATTGTTCAGCGCGTGTGGTAATTTTGTAACGAAAAAAGCGAAACAAACTGCAATCACAGAAGGTACATCATCTGGCACAAGTGAAAAGATCTGTAGCCAAAATGGACGAGAAGGACTACAATACTGCGTCTACTACATGGTCGAAAATAATTTCGCCCACAGAATTACCGCGAATAGATATCGAAGAACAAAAGGCAGTTAAAAGGACTATCGTGTTCGATGTATGTATGTATGTTAACGCGTTACGCGAGCCGTCTTGCCACCAAAGCAACTCAACTTCCGCATGCGTCGGATTATCTCTCATTCTCTACAATTCTCTCTACTCTCGCCAGGGTCCAGTAAGCGGCGCGCTAAAGGCCATCCAGGCTGCACGATCCTGTGCACACAGGCGAAGGAGGTGCAGGTCTGAGGCCAGTCGACAGCGGTGTCCAGCGGTAGGAATCTTGCTTGGATCCTTGGATGTCTATCTTGTCAACAGGTCCTACCCAGGGAGGGTTTTTTGTTGCTTGCACCGTGGAACAAAGGATATGCGAGCGTACCTAAGCGGAGTTGCCGGGACTTCGGGACTTCGGGCGTGGCGGCGTACATCGTGGCGGCTTGACTGGCGGCTGGGGGTGAGAGCGGCATGAGAGAGGTGTGTAGAGGGAGAGAGGCCCGTCCTAAACTGACGGATACCGCGAAGCATCCGTCCAAGGCCCAACTAGCATTAAGCTAGCTCAGGCCTTCCGGGAGGGCGTTACCCCAACCCGACCAGGATTCGTGTTTGATGATCTTGATCATATTGATGAGCAAGAATACAATGAATCCGTTCATTTGATTGATCAGGCTAGAGCATTACATATGATGATTGAAGTTTTGCGAATGAAGCACTCTGATGGAGCTGAGTATCGCCAAAGTCATCCTTATCCAGACCACAATGTCCCTAATTTTCCGCAAGAGAGACTCACAAGTGTCAGAAGTGTTAAGTTAGATTTGGAATCTCTGTGTCCTACATCCATTGAGGCGTTAGATGAATTTAATATCCTTGAAGAATAAACTCTTGGTTAACTAATGAACCATGTGGCTTAACCAATTAACCATTGTTAAAGCACTCCAAAGTCTATTAACCCGTTTAGTGCCACCACTGGTTGATTGCGTGGTCAAGTTGGTAGAGAGTTTTCTTAGGATTTCTCTGGAAAAGAATACATTAGCTGTGAATCTCGTCAAGCTGAAACTGTCTAAGCATACGGAGCACAGCACCTTAGCCTTTAACGCGTGGGTCAAGTATGCGGCAACGGCAGCGGCAGCTACAATTCTTACAATACGATACGGATAGTGTTTAAGCTTCTGGCTCCGTTTTAGCACGGCACTGGGTGGAACCCAATAGTGAATGCATATCAGGAGCATGTAGTTCCTAGTCGATCGTCTTAAAGACCTGACAAGTTTAAAACAAAGTTTTGAAGAAATTCAGCAATAGCTTCTTTGCGAAAGAACTAAATACTATGAGCCAGGGATACCTAGTTCTGAGAAAAGAGGGACCTGGCAAAGAGAATCATTACTAAGCGAAGAAGATTGATTTGCAGTACATAATCGGATTGTAATCCAACTGACATATAGTGAATAATGTCGTCGCTGTTGCGTTGGATGGACGATGACGACGAAAGTGACAGTGACTGGGTGTCAGAATATGAGAGCGAGTCAGCTTCCTTGGTCTTTGAGGACGAAGACGGCATGCCTGTCCTGTCGTCTGAAGAACGTGCTAAACTGGACAAGATTTTCAATGGAAAAGCGTATGCCCCGAAAGCTTTTCGACGCTCAGGATTTGAGAAGAAGCAGCAAAAGCAAATTTTGCTTGAACGTATTGCTCACCAATTAAGTGGATACAATGAGGATGTGGTGACGACCTCGGTAACACGTAAACAGCTCATGTTCCGCACATTGTGTCATCGGGAACAGGTTGGCACGTCATCCAAGGTGCAGCTGATTAAGATGCAGGAGACCTTCATGCCCTTTCAAGAGAATAATCAATGTCGTGTTGTTGACTCAGTACGCGACCGACTGTACTGTGGTGGATTTAACAGCACGGGCTCGAGATTTTTAACTGCTGGCCAACGTGGAAAGATCATGCTTTACGATACAATAGACTGGACCCATGCGGCATATTTACCTGTACGGGATGTCAGTTGGACGGTGACGGATGCTAAATTTACCCCGGATGACAAGAATGTCATGTACTCTACTATCAACAGCAACGTTCGTATGGTGAGTACGGACTTTGATGAGAATGGGAAGGAGTTCATGTTTCCACTGGCACGTCGGACAACAGGTAGGGGCGACAGCCGTTCGATGCCGATGAGTCGGCTCGGGCGTTTTGGTGTATGGTGTATCGATATCAATGCATCAGGCACGGAATTTGTCGCTGGTACATCGCAGAGCAGTGTTGTGTTGATGAACATGGAGACCCAAGTGCCCATGTGTCACGTTGTTGGTCACCACGATGATGTTAATGCTATTGCGTTCGTGGACGGCCCTCTGCATACGAATGTTTTTGTGAGCGGATCAGATGACTCGCTGATTAAATTGTGGGATCGTCGCGTCCTGTCCGAGTCGAACCCGAAGCCCCAAGGTGTTTTCCCAGGCCACACTGACGGCATCACGCACATTTCGTCAAGAGATGATGGCTACTACTTTATTTCGAACTCAAAGGACCAGACTACCAAGCTCTGGGATATTCGGAAGTGCTTTTCATCGCATGCTTATGATGAATTGGCGCCTTTCCGCAGACCTTACTCATGGGACTACCGCTATCAGGCGTATCCAGGATGCAACATGGTGCCAGTTGAGCACCCACATGACAAGTCGGTGATGACATACCGTGGTCACATGGTCATCGAGACGCTTATTCGGTGCTACTTCTCGCCGCTCCACTCTACCGCGCAAAAGTACATTTACACGGGATCAGCGGACGGTCGTGTGTACGTGTACGACAGTATCTCTGGCGACCTTGTAGAGATCTTTGCAATGAAGCCTAGCGGACTTACCCGCGATGTGCGCTGGCACCCATTCGAGCCCACAATTGTATCTCCGGATTTCTATGGCAAGTTGTGCGTCTGGCAGCGTCAGGACGAAGAAGACAAACTACCTGGAACTTGAACGAGTGTACGACTGTAGGGAATACAGTTAACGGATGAATATCATGGAGCAAATGAGTAAATGAACTCTGGTCATCGATTCAATGAACCCATATCAATATACAATACAGGTCGAATCCCGGGGGTTTTTTTTTTTTTTTAACGCTGCACATCTCGACTGCAGCAGTTGGAATAGGAAGTGGACGAGCTTGGACTCTGCGATCGTCTCATATGGACATGACCAGATACAATTTACTGTTATCAGTCAATAATGGAGCCATTCCACCTCCACTTTGAGCTCTTTGAAATGCCATTTATATCGTAAACGCGTGCGATACGGGACTGGTTTACGTCGTGTCATTTTGCTGAAATTGTCGGGCATGAGGTGGCTCAGAAACTGCGTGAATTGCTCCATGAACAGCCTTGTGAGCTGCTGGGCCGACGTCCAATATACGTCGAGTTTGCACTACCAAGGAAAGAGCAAGAATTTCGTGATCGACTCCTGTAAATGCACCATGTTCAACGTAATGCTGATTCTCCTGAACGACGAGTTCCAGGACTGAGATTTGAGTCTGAGTTTATTACTAAAGCACAAGAAGATGCGTGTCTTGCCTTCTTTTAGAGAGAGAATGGGGCTCATTGGGCTCATACCATCCGAGCGAGACAAGTGCAGCACTTTGGCTACACGTTTAACTATGATACGAGGAGATGTGACTCTAATGAGCCGATGAAAGAACCGATACCACAAGTGTTGCAATTGATAATTGACAAGATAGAAGAATGCAGGATAATGGATGGCGACAAACCCGATCAGATTACAGTGAACGAGTATCTACCGGGACAAAAGATTGCTTTTCACTTCGACACCCACTCGGCATTTACGACCACCATTGCAACATTGAGCATCTGTAGTGAAGTTGTTATGGACTTTCGGCACCCAGATGGCATTCAAAATGAAGGTGTGCTCTTGCCAGCGCGTTCACTAACTGTTATGAGCGGGGTGAGTCGTTACATTTGGGTGACACAGCCCATGGTTGAAAGTTGCTCTGTGCGTAACAACGCTGCCGAGTGGTTCTGTGATCGCTGATATTAATTGCGGAAACGGAAATACATGAAGTGTGTCGATTCAGCGCAGAGCTTTGTAATGGGCGGTGACCGTAGCTCACGACTTGTGTTAATCTGTCGAGACCGCGGACTTGAAACGATGGTGTGTGACGCACTAGTGGTTCCGTTGCGCTCGTACTCGTGTGATGCTGCGCTGCCAATCGCGGTGCTTCACCATCTCAGTACTCTTGGCCACCGACTAGCCTGTGAAGGAGCTGCTTCGTGTTTTGCGTGTGAGCGACGAGAACCCGTCATTTGCTCATGGGCCCATGAGCAAATAAAAGGTTAGAAGTTACTACATCCAACCACAACCGTAGCAAACTGCAACATGAACCATCACCACCACTAGGCCAAGCATAAGCGTGTCGAGCAGTATTGAGTCAGGTATCGTAGCACGTATAATAAATCCGCCAAGCACAATGCTACTAAGTTCACGTAGGAGCTTGATGTCGCTTCTTGGCGCTCTGGAGAGCACCGACTTTCGCACATAGACTTACTATTGGTCGCAGGATGTGAAATACGAACCTGGACAAGTTTACAAGTTCCGCTTTGTCATGAAATAATGCGAGGATGTCCTGTCGAACTCCTAGCGAAAGGGCAAGCATGGAGCTGCAAGAACAGGATGCAGAGACATATTCGGCATTAACAGGACGTTTTGTCTGCAAATAAAACGAATACGAACGGTGTTTAGAGAAGAGTGTTAGTGTTAGAACCGGCGTGAGCTTGTTGACTGCAGACTAGCAAATGCAAAACACTTTAACTGGAAGGTGTAGACGTCATCTACTTACCAAACTGGAAACACACAGTAATCTTGAGCAGGACAAAATGCTGTAAGATTTTGGATCAATGTGCAGACGTGCGACTGTTACATGTCCAGCACATCGTCCAGCCATTCTTCAAGCTGTTCACTTTCACCCGCAGATTTTGTTGGAGTTGGTGATGTGCTCAAAGGAACTGACGGTGCAGCAGTTTTTTTACCTTCACTGGATGTCGATACACTCAGATTGAGCAAGAAGTCCAACTCCTCATCCCCTTGCACAAGTTTCGACGGAACTGTGGCAGGAGTTGCAGCATTCATAGCAACGTGTTGATCCGATTCCCGATCATCTTCATCTTGTGGCTTAAATGGTAAGTCAGTCTACCACAACAAGAAACAAGAACATCAAAGAATTAGAACAAAGTACACGGATATCGACCGACAATAAAGAGACGTACACAATACTTCGGATCCATCCGGTATCGAATATCCGGAGGAACAAACTCCAATTGTGCAGCAATCCAGTTCAAGTCCTACATAACACCACAGAAACCACATCATTAAGTACCAAAAGCTCATTAGTATCAACTTGTGACAATGTCCTTTTACCAGCAATTCAACAGCTTTATTCTCATTGACAGCGTCGTTTTTTTCCTCCCACTGCCTCATCACACGACTCTGAAAATAGTCACCACTTGTACATCCTGTTTTCTCTCTGTATTGCTGTTCGGAGGCAAAAAATTGCATCCGTCCGCTTTGTGACGGCTCCTTTGTCACTTTTTCATCGTCTTGTGTCTCGTGCTCCTCAAAGCGATACGCATTTGACTCCAGATTTCGCAAGTGAGAAGGTTGTTCTCTCTTCGATGCTCCAGTACGTCCTCCTGTGCTGTCGCCTTGTCCTCTCCCTCGGCCTCGTCCGCGTCCATGCGTCGTGCGATACTTGACCTGAGACCGTCCCATGGGTTAAAATTATAAAAACGGTTTTATAGTATTAACACCAAAAGCTCGACTTTTTAACAGATTATAACAGCCGATAGAAACGTTTCTTACACCAAATAATCACGATACTGGATGAGATTAAATGAAATCAACTCCGTTGTTTATTTCTGGTTTTATATGGCACTTAAAAAACCTCAAAAGCTCATTTACTTCTTCGACTTTTTAGTAGCGAGTTTACGCTGATAGAACTCCAACTCCTTGCCTTCCAAAATGTAGCCATCAGCACGACCCGACTGACCAGGACGTGACGAAATCACGGCCAACAAACGACCAGACGCAACTTGGTCGTCAATCTTCGGGTCAAGAACACGTGTGCGCTGACGATTCGCCAGCTTGCGCAAGACATGCTCCGATTTCTTGACGTCTTCCTCCTCGACCTTCTCCGAGTTCTTCTTGACGCCAATCTTGACACCATAGTGAGCCTCGTACCATTGACGGAACGGGGTAGCGTCGACCAGCACGACAGCGCCCTTTACGAGCGTCTTGGTACGCACCAGCTCATTGTTCGAGGCGTTGTACACGACATCAAGGATACGCGTCTTGCGAGCGCAAACCTCAGTACCCCACGAAAAGTTACCGGCCTCAAGGTGAAGAGCACGGAACTTCAAGTGACCACCACGCACACGCACAGTGTGCACACGCTTGCCACCAAGTTTAGTAGCAGCAGGCTGACGCCCGAGTTCGAATTTCCTTTTTTTACGGTGCACTTTACGCTTGCCACCAGTTTCGCGGCGCTTGTGGCGCGAATCGCGAGAGATACCTGGAAACATACAACTACCACGTTAGACTAATTCAAACATTGGACCATTACTACGCATCGGAGCAGCATCATGGCAGACAATTGCGGGACAGAGAACCCGCGGACTCGAATGCTGCACAAATGAGGAAACAGCAGAGAGACCGGGATCGGACGAGACAGACAGGGAGCTCAAAGACTCAATACCCGATGCTCGACGCATGCAACAGCATCTCCATCCCACGAATAACTCCACGGCAGACCACAGCGAGGCGATGACAAAAGAGAAAAGTTGCAGCCGCGAAGCTTACCCATGATTCCGACGGAGTAATTTCGGTACTGGACGCAAGGGGCTTTGAACAGCTACGACTTGCTTGAGCTGCTCACAGCCAGTCAGTCGATCGGTAAAATACTTGTGATCTCGGTAGATACCGATTGCGATTCCTTGCAAGAAACAATATACCGGTAAGTTACCAAGACTTTTATTTTGACCAATAAAAGGAGTCTATCTCTTCTACCTCGATCATTTTGCGCAATAAAGTGTCGTAATGCCTCAAGAGGACTTCTCCGTGGAGCTCCTGCAGCTATACTATGGTATATTTAGAGCTTTTATCTACTTCATCATCTCCATCACTCTCTTACGCGTCGAATGGTACCATAAACATGATCTAAACATGTCTCTAACGCTCAAAATTCTCTGTAGATCGACTCTTCCCATACAAACAAATGGTTCAATGGCTACGTTACGACAAAGGTACGTCTTTCTTTCCCTCTACTTGCACACTATGCAAATGTAACAAAGGGATATGATTGTCTCTATATAGGAGAGGAATTTCTCTTTCGACGTGAGCTTTCATACACACTTGAGAACGACACGTACATTCGTTACAAGGCTTTCCACAATGCCGAGGAGCTCAAGACAAGCATGAGCAAGACTTTACCTTTTAAAATCGATATCGGTGCTGTCTTCTCCGTGTCACCTGCTGACAAGGGAAAGGTTAGCGCCGACCATTTTTCTCCTGAACAGCGTGAGCTCGTGTTTGATATTGATCTGACGGATTATGACGATATTCGAACGTGCTGTGAGGGTGCCGCTATCTGCAATCGATGCTGGCAACTTATGGTCGCTGCAGTAAAAGTGCTGAATACAGCATTGAAGGATGATTTTGGCTTTGAACACTTGCTCTGGGTCTACTCAGGACGTCGTGGTATCCATTGCTGGGTCGCAGACGAACGAGCACGAGAGCTCGAGAACGAGGCACGTTCTGCAGTGGTGGGGTATCTGTCACTTGTAGAAGGCAATGAGAACTCTGCTCGTAAAGTCAAGCTACGTGAACCGCTGCATCCGTCGCTCGAGTGAGTAGCTTTGTAGTTCCTTGATGGGGACGGTTGACACTGACATGTTTTGCATGTGGCTTATAGCCGGGCTTACCGCCTACTGGAGCCAATGTTTGAGGATATGATTTTGGCGGACACGGGGCAGGGAATCATGTGTTTGGAGAAACATTGGGTCAAGTTGCTGGCAATGGTGCCTGACGAAGATATTCGAGCTAACATGACGCGTCGATGGGGCGCCACAAATTGTTGTTCTAGTCCAAGTGAGAAGTGGCTTGAGCTCAGGGAGGTGGTGGAGAAACAGGTGCAGAAGAATGTCAACGCCGCGCGTAGTGGTAGCAACCTTAAGCGGCCTGCGCCGAACAGTGACGTCAACAAGCGCTTCGCAGCGGCCGAGCTGCGCACATGTCTACAGGAGATTGTACTGGCATACCTATACCCAAGACTAGATGCTAACGTGTCTAAGCAACGAAATCACTTGTTGAAGAGTCCGTTCGCTGTGCATCCCAAGACGGGTCGTGTATGTGTACCCATCGATGTGGCCTCTATGGAGACATTCGACCCGTTCAAGGTGCCCACCCTGGGCCAGCTACACGAGGAACTTGATTCGGGCAAATCCACCACGAGCATGAACAAGTACGTGGACTTCTTTGAGTCTTCGTTCTTGAAGCCGTTGGCGGTGGCGGCTAAGCGGAAAGAGCGCGACGCTCGTGAGAGTGACGCTGCAATGACTGGTGACTGGTAGAAGAAGCAGTACCCAAAGATGGGTGATAGAAGGCACCTCTACCTAGCGGGTAAATATATTGTAAAGCCTTTACGACGTAACTTTCTAGACCTGGTGGAAGTGCAACAGTCAATGTTAATCTTGACATGTCATATCTGTCAATGCCGAACCAGTACATGTGTAGCATCTTGCACTCAGCCACCAGCAGTTGGCGAATCGTGAGATCGAATGGTGGCATCTGACTCGGTTAGCTGGATTCTCGTGCCGCTCTTGCAGCTTTAAAGCGAGACACTCTCTTCACGGGTTGCTGCAAATGAAAGAAAGATATCACATAACGGGTGACTGTCAAGAAGAATGACTCAATCGCAAGAAAGTCATGCGATGTGAACGTACTGCTTCGCCCACTGGTTCTAAGGTCACTTTTTGGCCTGTGTAGTTAGTGCCATTGAAACGGGAGTACCGGGGCTCTGGGGTCGTCACGGGTGTAGTAGACACAGGCGTTGGCATCTTCTCCTTAATCTCGCGCTCCTTAACACTGCCAGAAAATGCTGTCGGTGCCGAGGTGAATGAAGATGAGGATGCTGCTGATGCCGATAGCGCCAGTGGCGGCGAAGACGCTGATACAGGCTCCGCGATCGATACGTCTGGCTTAAATTTCGGTTTTGAAGCAACACTCTCGTGCTCACTGCCACTCGCCTTGGCGTTCGCCTTGTTGCGCATTTGCTTTGCCTTCTCTTTTAGTTTGTCATCGGTGGGACACAACTCGATGGCCCGCTCGTATGCTTCAGCAGCTTCCTCAAACTTCTCCAACGCTGCTAGAGCGCAAGCTTTACGGTAATGTCCTTTGACCCATGGCTCATGCAGTGAGATGGCGACGTCGGAATCTTCAAGTGCCAGTTGATAATTCTTCAAGCGATGGTATGCCGCAGCACGGTTGCCATACAGAATCTACAGATATAGCACACAAAGTACACGACAAGTAAAAGACGTCAGTCAGTACGCAAACACAAAGTGCATTGAGGTATCTCGACTCATACGCACATAAGAGGTCGGGTCCAGCTCAATTGCCTGCGTATAATACTGAGCTGCAGCCTGGAAACGTCGTCGAGCAAATGCGTCATTGCCCTTGGCCTTCAGCATCGCAGCCTGTGCTTCTTCCGGATCGTCCTCTTTCTTTACAACCTCCTCACCATTCAAACTGTCTCCAACAGCCTCTTGCGCTTCGAGACTTTCCATTCGCTTCATCATATCGTCCCAATTCCACGACGCCTGTTCTTGCTTCAGTCGCTCCTCTTCCTCTACCTCAAAGAACTCTTTAATATCTACAAACAAGAGCACAAGAAACCAATCATCCCTCCATGTCCAAGTACCAAGTACAGTACATCACAGGCCGTACCTTCTTCCGTAGCACGTGGCACTCTTTCCAATTCGCTCTCCTCTTCCGTCTCTTGAATCTCACGAATGTTTTCATCCTCGTACATCTTTTGCAGTTGTGCAACGCTGCCCACTTCTGTTTTCTTGGAAATGAACTCACACAAAGTCTCCTCCTGTGTCTCAATTTGTTTGTATAAACCTGCACCAAGTAAGTCATCAATTACCTCCACGTAAGTCATCAATTACCTCCACGTAAGAACTCTATCAACAGCAGAATCACCTTTTTTCTTGCGCTCAATAATCTCAACAGCTTCATGTGTCGAGCGCCATGCAAAATATTCATCACCCAAATGCGCGAGCACTTCGTTCGAGCGCACAATTTGACCCGGAACCATCATCCGTTTACCCAATGGCACCATTATTTTATGCTGGAGCTTCTTTGGTAGTTCCATGAGCGTCTCAGCTACTGTATTATAGCGATCTTCTTGATCTTGGAGCTTTGTTAACTGATTACGGATCGTGTCGATATGCTACAAGAATAAAAAACATATGAGAAGAAAGCTCATGATGTGAGGATGATTGACTGTAGTCATACATGCACGTACTTCTTGCAACAATCGCGTATTCGCTGCCTCCGCGACCATTCCCAGCGCCGCCATCGAGCGATGTTATATACTCTTGACCAGCTACTTTAATTCTTACTTCACAATAAAGTCACTCTATTTTAGCGTGCTCTATTGTATTGCACGATAGAATGGGTTTTATATCACGACGTACTGGGTTTTATCCCAGGACTGAGTTTCGTCTAAGTACGAAGATTTCTCTCCCCCCGGTTCCTCCCATTTCCAAATCATAATGACGACAGGTGAGTGTCAAACAAGTAACAAGAAGCACGATTATGACAAGGAAGACGAGGATTTTTTAGCTGGACCAGAGACAGTCCTGGATGAAGGGGACATTGCACTTTTAAAAACGTATGGATTAGGTCCGTATTCCCGTGTCATTAAACAAGTCGAAGAGGACATTAAAAAAGCCCAAAAAGTCGTGAATGATCTCATTGGAATCAAAGAAAGTGATACGGGCTTAAGTTTACCAAGTCAATGGGATCTTGTCAGTGATAAACAAATGATGCAAGAAGAACAACCGCTTCAAGTCGCTCGTTGTACGAAAATCATTCATGCCGGTGAAGACGAAGCCAAATACATGATAAATGTGAAACAAATTGCGAAATTTGTGGTGGGATTGGGGGAAAAAGTGGCACCCACGGATATTGAAGAAGGGATGCGTGTGGGTGTGGACCGCACGAAATACGCGATTCAAATTCCATTGCCCCCGAAAATCGACCCAACGGTTTCACTCATGACGGTCGAAGATAAACCAGATGTGACTTATGATGACGTTGGAGGGGCCAAAGAAGCATTGGAAAAGCTTCGAGAAGTTGTCGAGTTGCCACTTTTGCATCCGGAACGATTTGTTAATTTAGGAATTGATCCACCGAAAGGCGTGTTGCTTTATGGACCACCGGGAACAGGAAAAACCTTGTCGGCACGTGCAGTAGCGAATCGAACGGATGCTTGTTTTATTCGAGTCATTGGTAGTGAATTGGTGCAGAAATATGTTGGAGAAGGAGCACGAATGGTGCGTGAACTCTTTACAATGGCACGATCCAAGAAGGCGTGCATTGTGTTTTTTGATGAGGTCGATGCTATTGGAGGAGCACGAAGTAGCTCCGAGGAAGGAGGGACTGACAATGAAGTGCAGCGTACAATGCTGCAGATTGTCACGGAATTGGATGGATTCGATCCACGAGGAAATATCAAGGTGCTCATGGCGACGAATCGACCGGATACACTGGACCCGGCACTCATGCGTCCAGGTCGATTGGACCGAAAGGTGGAGTTTAACTTGCCAGAACTCGATGGCCGTACTCAGATCCTCAAGATTCATGCCAAGAGCATGAACTGTGATCGAGGCATTCGTTTTGAGCTTGTGAGTCGACTGTGTCCCAATACGACAGGTGCAGAGCTTCGTAGCGTGTGTACGGAAGCGGGAATGTACGCGATTCGTGCACGCCGCAAATCCGTGAGCGAGAAAGACTTTCTCGAGTCGGTCAACAAGGTCATCAAAGGCTACAAGAAGTTTTCATCGACGCCCAAGTACATGGTATACAACTAAGTAAGACCACTTTGAAGACATGGAAGAGCGTACAAAGAGACTTTTTAAGAAATGAATACACTCGAGATGGAAAAGAGTCTGTTATCCGTAAGTAGTATACCGCTTGTATACCTGTTGTATACACGCCGTCGTTTTAAGCCAGTCTATTTCGAGTCGCAACATGACATCGCCGCCATCTCTCGTGCAGCCTCCACCTGCAAAGCTCAAGACACGCTCTGATTTTTCTGTAACACTTGTAGTAGCACCATCGAGTATTTCTTCCTCTTGGTATCGCTATGAATACAAAGAAGCAGGTTCGACATGGGACAAGAACGCACAGCACGTGGACGCGATGGAAGGGGCATCGGAAGTGGTTTTAGATGATCTTAATCCCACTAGCACGTATGAAGTCCGCGTATACGAAGTTGTCAAGGATCCAGATGGGAAAGAACATGTGTCAGAGCCCAGTCAAGTTGCTGCTGTGGATACTGAAGTACCAGGCTGTGGACCGGATGGAAACTCGGGCTGTTTGTGCACAATCCAGTGAGCTGAAACGGGACGAGCAACGAGATGAAAAGACGCACGCACGCACACACACGAGACACAGACCTTCATAACACTATTGCCCCACAAAAGCGTTAATATTCACACACGCACAGACCTCCTTTACTTACAGCATCCTTCCAAGTGCTTTTTTGTAGTCCATATCTGTATGCCTGCAAGTGGTGGGCTTTGTCCTGCGTGTAACCAGGTTTTCCTCTCTCTGTACCTGGTCTGGAGACAATGAGCTTGGAACTCATTGGAGCAGCTTCTTCCACTTTGCTAGTCGCTCGTCCTGGGATGACAGTTGCGTCCAGAATGCATCCACGTCCGATTGCGTTTTCCACCACGCCACTAACGCTTCTGGGCCGAATTGCAATTCGAACGTGACCAGTAGAGCATATAGTATATCTTCTGCACGACCTCTTTCTACTAGATGAGAGCAAGCGTCACTCAACCAGTGCACTGATAGGGCTTGCTTTGCAAACAATGGTGTCCAAAGTTCACTCAAGTTGACAGCAAGCTGCGGAATATCGACGCGCAGATCTTCATAAGCGTCGAGAATGATCTCAACGGCGGCCTCGATATCTTCCGATGTGATTTTCTCGCCAACAAATAGCTCTACCAGCAATTCAGCAACGTCCTTGCGTATGGACTGACTTGCCTCGAGACTGAACGCTAGAGTAATGTGTACAAAATGCAGCCAGCGATCAGAAATGGCGTCAAACTCTTCAATGCACTGCACCACCTCACTAAAGTCCTTGACAGATAAGTACTCTTCCAGCGTGCTTCGCATTTTCCCCGCAATCTCTGGATCGAGCTCACTTTCTTCATCGCTATCACCACCACCAAAGAAATCCTCGATGCCATATTCACGAAGATATGCTATCACATCAGCCTTATTGGCCCTCATTGCTGCAGGCAAAATGCTCTCTGGCATGACTTCCTCATCAGTAAGCATTCGTATCACTGTCCTCTCGTCGCTCTCCATTTCCAGGACAGATAATACCTCGGGGAACACCAGTGAGGTAAGCTTGCACTCCACACAATGGGCCAGAGCTTCAGAAAGAATCCACGAAAGCCCAAAGCATCCCACAGCGACTAATCGACCAAAGATCAATGCCGAGTACTGGTGAATGAGTGGTAAATCAATCTTCATATCTTCCAGAAATTCCATAACGTTCACCAGAGCAGTTTGAATAGAATTCGCGTCCAGCGCACCACGTTCATACAACCTCACAAGCAATTCCACGGCATGCTCGCGCTCAGTGGTTTTACCTTCCAACGCAGTGCTGATCGCTTGCTCTACAAGTTCGATGTGGTACGGACCGTCGGGCAACTCCTGAACGCACGTAGTAGCTTCATCTAAATCCACGATGGAGACGTATTCCTGGATGATACTCTTAACGCGGGTTGACATTTGTGCAGGGGACAGCTCTTTCACTTCGGGCTCCTCAGGTTTCTCTGGATCCACTTTTCTAGCCACAATGAGATTGCTGCTCTGCTTTGCAAGCTGAGCACTAGACACACGTGTCTTATGGCGGCGCCGTTGCACGTCGTCGTGCTGAGCATTCTTTCCCTGCTGCTGAAGCTTTTGCGCCTCCTTTCGAACTTCCTCTAGCGTCTTTTGTTGCAACTCTTTGCGACGTGGTTCCCACATGTGGTCTCTTGTTTCTAGAATATCCTTGATCAAGAACCGAGCTCGCGATGGCAATTTCGAGTCGTCCGACAGCTCTACCATGCGCAATATGATGATTTTCATTATTGTCTTCGTTTTCGGCTGATCAAACTTTTTGCCAGCTGTAGCCAGCATTTTGCAAAGTGCCTCCAAGTCTGCTTCATCAGGAAAACGAACCGCCTGAGCTTGACCTTCTTGGCCATCCAATCCAGGCATCAACTCTAATCCAAGCAAGTAAAAGATGCATCCTTGGACTCCAGACTGCTTGATCAGATCCACCTTGTACAGCTCACCAATGAATCGAATGTTACCAAGCATCTTTGCCTTTGCGCGCATCGCAAGAATTTCACGCCGTCGAGGGTCGACATCTTCTTCCTCATTCTTTTCTTGCTGAGAGCCAACGTGCTTATTGATCATCTCAAATTCGCCTTGACAACGGTTAACCAGTAGTCGTACAAAAGTAGTCTGGGATGCAGCCGCGTGGCGTGCTAGCTCAGCTGACACGAACGGACCCCCAAATGGTTCATCGTCCCCAATCTCGTTGATCTTTCGTCTTGCGTAGTAAAATACTCCAGTCTCTCGTTCGCCTACTGCAACCAAGTAGTCACCGTGGTGACGGAATTGCACAGAGGGAATGGATGCATAGTCACATGTAGAAGTAGCTGCACTTACGGGTGCCCCAATATTATCAAGGCAGCTACGTGGGCTGTCAAACGGGCCAACAAACGACGTGAATGTCGCCTTGTCGATCGCAGTCCAAAAAAACGAGCCCTTTTCATCACTTAACACGCTCAGAAAGCTCCAAGTTTTCTTTATCGTCCGCGTATGAATTTCCTTGCACAGGTCAGAGTACACGTCCGCGAAAGTGGGCTCCTCCAACGCTTTATCCATTATAGTTGCAACAATTGAGCTCAGCAGGACAAAGCTGTCGATCTCCACTGCGCAAAACTCATCTGTCAGCTTCGCAAACTTCTCCCTCGTGAGCTTGTTTAGAAGACTCTTTATGTAGTTCAACGTTTTTTCGAGGGTGGAAGTCTCTTTCTCCTTCGTGGGCTTCCAGCGGTTCGCGGACACTGTAAGGGGCTCGATGGGACCATCGTAAAGCGGGGGTGGAGGCGGTCGGCCGTAGTCGCCACGACCACCTCCTCCTCCACGACCCCCACGGCCACCGCCGCGGCCGCCACGGCCATTCCTGTCACGTCTACCATCTCTCAGACTACTTTGGTTCTTCGCACCACGCCCACCCCGTACGTCAGAGCGATCCCTTTTTCGAATACTGCCTCCAATAGATTTTCCAATGCCGTAGCCCGCTGCAAGTCGCCCAGAAGACCGTTTGATGACGGAGCGCGGGTCGCGCATTTGATTGACTTCCACAATTTTCATTTCGGGGAGATCTGCTGGCTTCGGTATTGCAAATGTCATTAGTCTGTCGGCAAAACAAGGTATGCCACAGCAGTGATTCGTTAGCTATGATGCTCAAGTACCCAACAGACATAACAACAAAATGGTCGCCACAGGGGCCTACCTTCTTAGCTCTGCAAGCGAATATTGCAATTTCTTGGCACGTGACATAGTCGTTCGAGATGGCGCAATAGCTTGTGCTAGCGATAACTTTGGCATTCGGACTCGTCTCGTGTCTGTCGAATCTGCCAAACAAGACCTTATCGTTCTAGGCGGTGCGGCATCATTAGATCCTCCGATCGATGCCTGTGACTTGAGTAGACTAGACTCAATTGATGACCCCAATGAGGACTTAAATGGAGCTGCACGTCGCGAGGCTTCCCGTTCTGCGTTCTCCTTGTTGAGCTTAGCATAATACTCGCGGGTTCTCACATCCTTTTCAGTATCATTACCATTTGACGCTCCTTCATTTTCATTCCTTTCGCCAGCTAGAATTCGCCGCCCTTCCTTCTCCATAGAGCCCTTATGGCATAATGGCGCCTCCATCATTTGAGCCAGACTGCTACCGCGTTCTAGCTTTCGCGATTCCATGCGCTCTTGCAAAATGGTGGCAAGACGTTTGCGTTCCACTTCGTCGACAACTGGAGCGTCAGGTTGCTTCACACACGTATCTGGAGCAGCAGCGGACTTCTGTGACGTTGGCGGAATGAGTTCTCTGACAGGATCACTTCTTTTCACCCCACCGGGTGCGGATGGAAATCGCTGTATATCTAAAGGCTGTACACCCTGAGAGTTTCCTTTACCCGTTAAAAAGCCAACCGGAAACTTCGAATTTACTCTGCGCAAAGAAGAAGCTCCGCCATCCAGAGATGATCGCCGCGACGCCACATTTTGCGGCGGCCTGCCAAACGGACGTCCTATTGTCCCGGATGATGGACCTTCTTTTCGAAAACGAACATCTTGTGAACTCGTCGTAGCGGAGATGGAACCCAATAGAGAAGACTTAAGCGACGCTTGTCCAGGGGATCCACTAGCATGTCGACGAAGAGATTGCGGTCCATCATCAAAAGTCGAACGGTATTCTTCATTGTATCGTTCACTGCGATGACTTCTGTCACTGCGATCTGAACGCTGCGACGACACGCTATCGTTGCTGTTTTTCCTGACCAGCCTGGTTCTCGACACCGATCGGTTGCGCAAATCTTTTCCTTCTTTCGGTTCTCGACTGTTGGAACTTTTTCGTCGCTCCCGACTATTGGATCGACGCAATGACGAGCCCTGCGTTCTTTTTCCCGTCTCCTCTTTTCTTACTCCTTGATCACCTTCTTTTTTATCCATGGATTGTGTCAAACTGCTGACAAACTTTTTCGTCTCTTCTGTCCCTTTCTGAGGTGATAAAGAGGACAACGAAATGACTCGTCGTGTTCCTTTCGTCCGCACCTGAGCGTCTTTGTTCTGCGACATTGAAACACTTGGAAGCCGATCCTTCCTGCTCTCTCCATTAGCATGTGACTTGTCCTTCTCGATACAAACCGAGCGTTCATTCCTTTTCTTCAGTGGAGTTGAGATTGAATTCTTGAGTGAAGATTGCAATGACGATTGAAATGTACTTGTCTCTTCAGTATTGGAATCATCATCCACCACTTGCACCAAACGACTGCTTAATTTTGTATCTGCATCTGCAGGTTTTACACGTCGATACACCACTTTACCACCATTTTTGCTTCGTCCATTACGACCACCACCTGCTAAAAATAATAAATTACACGATGATTTAGTTATAAAATTCAAGAGTTTAGCATATTTTAAGAGTTTTACGAGCTCAATCCCTCTAATTTCGTTCATTAGTTGTAAAATTCTGGATTGTACCTCTACGATTCCCATCGGCACTCGCATGTCCATCCATGAAAGACCTACAATCGACTTCTCGGCTCTTCTAGAAGCTGTAATTCGTCTTGATCTTTTCTCGTCTTCTCCCTACAATTATTGTAAATACGGACAATATATTGATTAGCCTCCATAATTGATCGGACCAAATACTTTCAACCAATAAGATCACGTTATTCGTAAAATCCTTTTTTAACCAATACCTGTCGATCAGTAGCAATAACCAGCCATTCCTTGGATGCACCTTGGCTGGACGTTACGACGTCGATCGCTCTCCATCTCTCCCGTCATCATGTCGTCACCTTTGGCTGCATCTTTAGCTACCAAGTTGCAGGAGAAATCAGCACCCATTGGTCATAAAATTATCCGCGAAGGAAATGGCGTTATGATCTTTCCAGAACAGAATCAAGTTTTCTACAATCCCGTCCAAGTATTGAATCGTGACTTGAGTATCGCAATGATCTCGGAATTCGCTCGTTGTCGAGCACGGGAGCAATTGACAAAAGAGGCACGTAAAGCATTCCATGCAACAGGTGGTGACACGAAATTTGAGCCCAAAATCTTCACGGACGAAGAGATTGACAAGCATTTAGTTGATACAGCAGAGACGAATGGGATTCGTATCTTTGAAGCATTAGCAGCCTCAGGACTTCGCTCGATCCGGTACTTTCAGCAAATTCCTGGAGTCAAATCGATTCTGGTGAATGATATGGATCCAGCCGCAGTCGAGACTATTAAACGCAACGTTGCGTTCAATGAATTGCCATTGGATCGGGTCATTCCTAATGAAGCAGATGCAACGGACGTCATGTACAACCATCGACAACATACGGATCAATTTGACGTTATTGACTTGGATCCGTACGGATCTGCTTCCATTTTCTTAGACGGTGCAGTACAGAGTGTTACCAATGGTGGACTACTATGTGTGACATGCACGGACATGCCTGTACTATCGGGTAAACAGCCTGAGGTGTGTTTCTCCCGCTACGGAGCACTACCGAACAAGTCTCACTATCTGCACGAAATGGCGCTGCGCATGGTGCTGCACACGATCGAGTCGTCGGCGAACCGCTACGCACGTCATATTGTGCCGATCGCGTCATGTAGCATTGACTTTTATGTACGTGTCTTTGTCCGCGTCTACAAGTCGCCAGCAAATGTGAAGAAAGCGATGACGAAACTGTCGCACGTCTTTCAGTGCGTCCAGTGCGAGAGTTTCCACCTGCAGCCTCTCGGTGTATCGAGCGGAAACAGCTACCATGCCTCGCGCGGACCAGTTGTGGGGCAGCAGTGTGATCAATGCCAGGGTAAGTACAAGATGGCCGGACCGATCTGGTCGGCGCCGCTACACAGCCGTGATATCGTGCTAAAGATTCGCGACCGTGTGGAAAAGAGTACATTGGAATTCCCTACAAAGCCTCGTCTGCACGGATTGTTGACTACACTGTCCGAGGAGCTCATCGATGCTCCGTTGTACTACACTCTTCCGGGTCTGAGCAAAGTTCTGCACTGCACGAACCCACGCATGTCACAGATCCAAGGTGCCATTCGCCACGCTGGCTACGAAGTCTCGCAATTCCATAAAGTACCTGACGCTATCAAGACCACTGCACCAAACGACGTTCTTTGGGACATTATGCGATGCTGGGTAAAGAAGTACCCACTGAACAAGAAACGCAAGGATCAGGAAACTCCAGGCAGCCGAATTTTAGCAAAGGAGCCCAAATTTGATGCCAATTTTTCATCAAAACGTCCTGGACCGAATGAGAAACCCAAGGCGCTGCGATATCCTCTAAACCCGGAGCCAAATTGGGGTCCAAAGGCGCGTGCTGTGGGGTACAAGGCTGACATTGTAACCCCTGTGGGTACGAGTAATGAAGGTGAGTAGAGAAGGTAGAAATACGTCTGATTCATTGGATCGTTAAGGCTGATTCTGATGGTATTTTGTTTTTTATTTGCTCCAGATCAGATTCATGAACCGGATACGAAGAAGAAGGCGAAAATGGAATAAATGGATGCAAATATACGACAATATAAAATGCCTCTTTTTTCATTTATTTTGGTTGTTGTTTATTTTTACTACTTCTTTTTTACGCCACACGACAAAAAAAGAAGACTCGTAAATTGAAAGATAGAACAGTTTTAAGGGGGTCAAGAATATTATTGATTGTGTGTCGTCTCAGTGAATCCTGTCAGATCTAATATACGTGACGGCTATCACTATAAAGTGTTTGCTAATAATGTTTTCTTCTATGGTTATTATGTATTACAGGCTATCAGATTTCACATATGCTCTTTTTAAATAATACTAAGCTTTTACTAGCCCACCCCTACCCCTTCCCACCTTTTTCTTCTTTCTTTACTTAAAGCAGAACTATCGGATTTATTCTCCCCTTCTTTCTCTCTTCAAGTACTTGAACGTGTCCAGCCTATCAGCCTCCAAGTGAGTGGAATACTACCAAGAAACTTTTAGGAACCTGCGTGACGTTTCGGCGCTCGTCTACTTCCTCTTGTGGCCTTCAAACACATCACATTTACAAATGGAGCAATCATTTACGGACAGTAGTACCGTAGTGGTCATTAATGATGGCCCACCTGCTCTGGTCGAGATGACAAGTCGAGGCTATGGAGATGGAGACAGTTCGAGTCCAATGGGTCATCGAAATCGCAGTGTCAGTATGAGTCTGCACTCGAATGCACCTCCAAGCAAGAAACAGCGGGCTTCCGACGATAAATACGAGAAAATACCACCCCCTTCCGTCCACCCTGGACGTTTCTTAGCGCCCGTCTCTTCTACGGATGCTCTGGAGACCGTTACTACAGGTATCGAAGCTCGAGATCAAGTGAGTGATGAGACGGATGTTCCAGATTATGAAGAAGATGAAGATAGAGACTTTGGAGGCACTGCTGTATCGATTTCTAGACCGTCATTTAGACGTGATGGAGACTCGTCAGATGATGAAAATGATGTGAATGAAGAAGACTTTATACATTGGCTCGTTGAGCAAAAAATGGCTGGTATACCGGCGATTCAAATGCTGGATGTTTTGGGATTGGGAGTATCAGAAGGTGTTGCAGTAGATGATGATGAATTATGGGAAGCTATGCTTTCAATGGGCATTCGACTTGTAAAACCGACAGTGACGGTACGTTGTACAGCTGTTGTGTTGATGTTTACGACGAGTTGGGTCTCACCTGTTGCAAAAATTGCGACATTTGTTTGTGTGATTGCAGCGGCCACGTGAAAAGTTGGACACGGTCAATACATTGCAGGATGTGGCAATGCTGCTGCGGTCGAGCAAGAAGATTGTAGTGCTGGCGGGTGCTGGCATCTCTGTGTCATGTGGCATCCCGGATTTCCGGTCAGAGAATGGCATTTATAGTGTACGTGACTATAGTTACTACTCCTCATGGTGACTCTGACTTGGTGACTTGTGACCATTATGTTCGTACAGCGCCTTGGCGAGTACAACCTGCCAAATCCACAGTGCATGTTTGGTACTAGCTTGTCGTCTAATTTGGTAGATTATGTTTGATTCGACTAACGCGGTTATTTGTTGCATTGTGCAGACATTGAGTTTTTTCGATCGAACCCACGGCCATTCTTCGCTTTTGCGAAGGAACTGTTTCCTAAATGTAGCGGCTTTACGTTTGTACCATCTCGGAGTCACTACTTTTTGAAGCTGCTTGAAGAAAAGGGAAAGCTACTTCGGATTTACAGTCAGGTGAGTGACGGGTTTGCCTGTGCACCAGAAGCCTGTATGAAAAAGGACTGACTGTGGATATTTTTGCTATTATCAGAACATTGATATGTTAGAGCACGCAGCAGGCATTTCGCACGAACACTCTGTGCTATGCCACGGTTCTTTCGCCACAGCAACATGTTTAGCATGCAAACAGATGTATCCAAACGACGCTATTCGCGAGGATGTGCTAAATCAGCAAGTGCCGATGTGCAAGTCGTGTAGGTCACCGGATGGAATCGTCAAGCCTGACATTGTATTTTTTGGTGAATCGTTACCGCGACGCTTTCACGACTCCATTAAGAGTGACGAAGGCGAGGCAGATCTTGTGCTTGTTATGGGATCGTCACTCAAGGTGAACCCTGTACGCAGTATTGTTGGTCGCTTCAAAAAGACTACGCCCATGATCTTGATCAATAGAGAACCAGTGGGACGTCCACACAAGTTTGACGTAGAGCTACTAGGATATTCCGATGAGATTGTGCAGGAGCTATGTCGACTGCTTGAATGGGATATTCCACAGCCTGACCCGGTGCTTCTGGGCCAGTCTAACCTTCCACTGCCGCCCGTGGTACCTTTGAGTACTCTTGTACCCCTGTCGTTCGAGTTTGTTATTCCGTCACGGCATTTGTTCAACGGTTCGAAGTCAACATATTGCAGTTCAAGTGACGATGATAGTAGCAGCTCGTCTAGCGAAAACCGGACAGGTGGAGAGGGTGATACAGATTTTGGTACAGCTGATGTGGAAGGCGTGGACGATGAGACATTCTCGCCACTTAACGGCGACTTAGCAAAGGAGGATCAAGACGAGTTGATGGGAAGTGGCAACGAGTTGCTAGGGTCTACAAGCTTTGATGACAATTGATCGCTCGAATGCTACTCGCACTCCTTTACGGAAGACGCAAGCTAGTTCGCTACCCCGTGCCGTCAGCAAACTCATTGGGCCACACATGCCTCCCGTCATGTACAACTATTTCTCACTGAGCCGGCTTTTTCTCATTGTGCTGCTCAGTTTCTGGCTGAAAATATCTGTCAATATGACATTATCTTCTGAATCGACAAAACTGAGCTAAACATGGCCACTCTCGGGTCATTGACATGCTCAAACCTGGTTGTAAGTACTAGTTTATATATACTGCTTCTTGCATTGCTTCATTTATTTGAAAACGACCGTGTTCCGTACCAACATATTGCTTTTGCTTTCAAATGTGCTCAGGTCGTAAGGGATATGTATCTCCGTGTGCTTAGGTTTGGGCTTGGACGAGCACAGGGCGAACCATTTGACCGTGCGGTGATCGAAGCATTGCTAGAACATAATAACCTTGCTTACGGTATCGCTGACCTGCGTTTGCTATATAGAGTTGCTGAAGTGGCTCGCAGGCGATAAAGCCAACGGCACGGAAAGCGCCTTTGGGTCGATCGTAGATTGAGGAAGTCACGTAGCCGATAAGAGATCGCTAACACATACAGAGGCACCACTCAATCGTTAGTCCATATGCTTTCCAAAAGCAAGGTTGAACGAGATAACTTCTACCTCATCGGTATTGGAGCTCTTGACACTGTTCTTCTTTGGCAAACAAACGTCAACACCCTTCCAATCTTTGTTATTGTTGAACTGTTCCACGTCTCCAGCTGAGGGCACCAAGAGCTGATCACACGATAGAAGCAACCACAAAGCATCGCTATGTCAGTCCCAGTAAAACATGAAACGTGCTACCTGCTCCACGTACCATAGCGTTGACATCAATATGGCCACGTCTCGGGACAACAATAACAACACGAACAAGAGTTGGAATCGTTACAGGCACGACAGACTCGACACCACATGTTGGCATTGATGTCATTTCGCCGGGTCCGGTGGCAGTACTACTTGATCGGTGAAAGCAAAAGGGTTCCGTGTACTTCCCTCCGCGTAGAACACAAAGCGACTGTGTCTCCTCGTCTTCTGCATCACCTTCATGCTTCTGCAGATTAAAGAGTAGCTCCCATCGTGGTCGGAAGGGCGACTTCACGCCGTGTTTCTCAAAATTGTAGCGCACCGCCTTGGGCTTTTTTGCCTGTTCAGTGCCTAAGTCGCGTGCACGGGAGTCCCAATAGACATGCCCAGCTTTAGTATCCGGGTAATCACACGGAAAGCTATTCACATCAACGTCAGATACTAGCCGCATCTTCCTCTATACAGTAATCATACCTGGGCTGGTGCAACACCGTACACAAAGCGGCGTCTTCCTCGAGTCCTACGACCAGGGCACCACCAAAAACCAACGACTTCAGCAATCCCACCACACTAGATGGAGGACAAACGATGTCCCAACCGCTCGTGTGAGGGTACGGCTCACGCTTTTTGATAATCAGGAGATGAAGCGCCTGGGACTTCGCACGCACTTCGTATGAGGTACTGCCAAGCACACTCTCCTTTCGCTGACGGTATATCTCTTCGTTCAGCTTGTGATCTTTCTTATAATTGCTTTCAATTTTAAGCCTCTTGGACAATGACCACAGCAGCGAGTTCGGTATTGGTTCCACATTCATATCAATGTCGTCTTTAGCCACGTCAAACTTTGTTCGCTCTCCATCTCCAACCGAGTTTGGAAAGTTTAAACTGCCAGATTCGTCAGCTACCACTGCATTTGAGGTACTGGTCGTCCAGGCCAGCAATGTCTGTATTTCCTTGAGAATCTCTTTAGACTCGGGCTCCTCCGCGTCTTTGCCAAGTGACGAGAGACTAAGCCCCGACAACGGACTTTCAATTAGATCCGTGCCAAGTTTCGGAACCGCCTCAGCGGATGGTTCTTTCAGCAGTGAAAAGCTTGTCGCGCGGTCGGTAGAATGATAGAAGTTACCATGTTTCCAACGTGTCATGCGTGGGTCTTTCACCGCAATGGCATAAATGCTGTCTTTTTCCTTCTCAATCTGTGTCTTCTTTTCTGTCTCGCGAAGAATATACAACCGATTGCCATTGCAGCAATTGATTCTCGTTTGCTTCTCATCAAAACTATCTTCATGATCCGACGTGTCTTCTTCCTGATTATCCTGCTCTTCCTCACCACTACCTTCATCTCCATCACCACTGGCAATGCTCGTGACGAGCTCATCAGCAAGTCGCCCCCGCAGTTTCAATCGACATAATTGTCCTCGTCGATCAAGCATCTCAATGCTTTCTTCATCATCATGTCCCACATCCAGACACGCCGTTGCAATTGCCGTTGCCGCTTCCATGTACGCTGCAGGGTGTACCCAGAGCCACAATTGTCTTTTCGTGTTCTGCCAGTCTTTGTGCAATGTAAACTGTCCACCTTCATAGTCCTGTCTCAATGGTCTCCACATAAAAGTCACGGGTGCAATTGCACCTTGTGGGAATTGGCCCTTATGATACAACATACTGCGTCCTTCCTCAGCTCCAGCCAAGAAGCGCCGACCATGAAAATCTGATCCCTCCGGGTCTGAAATGAGCTGTAGAGCTTCTAAAATCACTTGTGGCAGTCCATAGAGCTCAATAATTCCATAATAACTGGCATCATGTAGTGTTGCCTTGGTCCGTAGAGCTTCCAAGGCAGCAGAGATACTTTTATCTGCTCGATGGGATGCTAAAATGTAGCCATATTGGTCTGTCATAATCATACGTTTTGTATGCCATACATGCGATGAAAGCCACAGCGACCGCTCGAAATTTGCAACAGATGGAGTTGCTCGATCTTGCAGCAACTTATGAGGGCGACGGTTGTGTTTTCGGCAACGTAACGAATTTTTAACAGCTTTGGGTAAAATTCGAAGTCGCTGGGGTATTTTATGCGACTTGAAGGCATTGGCTCGACGACGTCGCTGATTCTTTTGTGTTTCGAGCTTCGCATCAATGCAAGTGGATATCTGTTTATGTTGCGAGAGTTCATGCAATGCCTGTAGCTCCGGCGCGCGAGCGTTGGCGAATTCGAGCACTGGCAGCACACACGGACCAAGGCCAGCCATTTTTTTTTTGAAAAATAGGAATTTGTAGACGCCCAAATTAACATAATTTTGGGCAAGTGTTGAAGTTGTTTGAAGGTTTTGTTAAAAGTAACTGTAAGAGACAGAGACGCATACATGTATGAATTACTATGACCTTGCGATCGTATTGCATCATTTTGATAGTATCTACCAAATGCTAAGAGTCAATCTTCTGACTCACGCCAAAGTTTAATGACCTTATTCAGAGCAAAAAATGTGCTTGTCGATTCATCTACGTACTATGGAAGAATATATATCAAAACTGGACTCAATACTGCTCGTCTCGCTTGCTTGGCCTCGTGGTGGTGACGATTCATGTTGCAGTTTACTGCGGTAATGGTTGGATGTAAGAACCTCTCTGTTAATTGCTGCATGCAATTGATCAAGGTCCTCTTATTCTCTCGACCAGCGTATGAAATTACGCGACCGAGGAGACGTCATTCTTGGTACGTTCAGAAACATTGGTGCGTCCGGAAGCGTACGCGCGCTGGTCCTCTGTGAGGGCGGCGTAGTGCTCATCAAGCTGCACGTATGAGTTTTGCGGATAGCGGCCAGTGCCGTTGCCACATTCAGTCTTGTCAAGAACGCGATCACGCAGATCAGCCGTGTGCATGTAGACCCAGTGACCAATACTCCCTAGTAGACGGCACGAGTTAATGCTGGCAACAAAGATGTACAGGAAAGGCATGTACGTCGATGAGCTGGAGAAGTACACGATGACGAGTGCGAAGATGAGGTTGGAGAACGCCCATATGAGGAGGACGTTGGTGCGAAAAGCTTCAAAGATTCTCTTTCTGTTCTCAGTTCGCTCCTTCTCCTCGCGGCGGCGTTCTTCCATCGCATGACGCTTGGCGATCACGTCCTTGAAGTCTCCCTTTTCGGTCTCATCCCGCAAAGACAGCAGCGGATCATCGTGCAAACCTTTGGTGCCCCACGATAGATCTTGAAGGTTGCAGAATGAGTAGATTGTACAGATGTTCACGAAGCTCGGGGTTAATGCCGCGTAGTGCGTGAATGTCATGAAAATGTGGTGTACCTCGCCGTGGAGAGCTGGACCAAGGAAGTATACGCCCATAGTAAGGACCGATAGCAAAACTGAGTTGGTGGTACTTGGCGTCGAGAAAAATACGCCAATACCCACAAGGGACGAGAGCATCATCATGGCGCCAAACACAGCACCCACATAATAGTACGTGAGCTTCATGTGCTTCGGGTTGTTGCCCAAACCGATAATGATGAGCATCAGGAGCGCAAAGAGGTACATGAAGTTGTAGATGTACACAGCACAATCCAGCACGGTTTGCGAGTACCCCGAAGTGTCAACAAACTTGAGGCGATTTTGCTGGAACCCCTGAAACACGATGAAGTAAAGTGCCAGGTACAAATTCACAGGTAAGAAGAAGCCAAACGCCGTGTACAACAGGTGATAGATGAAAAACACCAGGAACGCCAGCTTCCTCCCAAACGAGTGCGAGCTCTCCGAGTAAATACGACCCCAATTCCAAATACTGAAGAGCGTGGCGAAGAATGCGCCGTTGAGCCAGCGCTTGCGCTGCGAAATAAGCCCAACAAGATTGTGCGGTACATCCGTGCGAGCCACAGCGTCCTTGACGTAGTGCATGGTCCATTTGCAGTTCTTCCGCGCGACTACTTCAAATGACAGAATCCTGTCCTCTGCGAGATACATGTTGCCAATAAAAGGCCCAAGCACGTCCAAGTCGATGTTCAGGGTCTGAAAGTATGCATCCAATGGGGCTCCGCGGATAGCTTCGTAGCGGTAAGCCGAGAAAGCACCAGGGAGGACGCTGACAAACCCAAAGCAGCTTTCCAACGACTTTTCAAGGATATTGGAAATCTTGTACTCGAAATGTTGCGCCGAGACAACCCAATTGTTCATATTCTCAAACGGTTTGTCTACCGTAAGTTGTCCACAAGCTCCTCCAATCTGGTGGTTGCGCTCAAAGGCAAACAGCAAGTGGTAGAGTGCTGACTTGGTCAACATCGTGCCGACATCCATCACTGCTGTGTACTCTGGTTGAATCTGCTCTGCAAACGCATTAAAGTACCAATGATGCGAGTCAAGTTTACTCGACTTGTTTTCCTTTAGTGCAAAGACTGTCTGGATAGGCAGCAAACTCTTGCCATTCACTGAAAGCTGTAGCGTATGTTCAAACAAGTGACATTGTGCTCCAATACCAGCACTATTGATGGTCAAAAGATCTTCATCGTAGAGTCCAATAGCTTCCAAGTAATCCAGCATCTTGTCATTTACCTGTTCACGTCCATCAGCTACAATACAGACCAGTACATTCCGCCAAATGTCGTCACCTCCAAACGTTCCTGTTAGAGCTTTCTCACGCTCTGTCTGTTTCTCTTTGATATACGCCAAATTATTGGCAAGTTTCTTCAATGTTGCTTTCAATTGTTGTGGGTCTTCATTGTACATTGTAATACAAATCATAAGGCGTGGACGTCTTCCTGTCTCTACGCATCGTAAACGATACCCCAAGTTGGAAAAATCAATTGGATGAGGACAATATACTGGTGTATACCACATTCGTCTTGCTTCCTCTTCATCCATACAAGGACCGAGCCAATCTTCATCCCAATTACTCACTGGAATCCCCACTTTATGTACACCTGGTCGTGGACGTTTCTCTTTGACGCGTCCTTCAATCCAATCACATAATCGTGCACACCAATTGAGTGTTTCAAAGCCTTTACTAGTCAACAAGTTGCAAATCTTGGGATTTGCTTGTCGTTCGGCCACATTTGCCATGGCATACCCTCCTTCCAGATACAATTTCAGAGCATCCCGATATCGTCTTGTATTCAGTGCAAGGGCTGCTCGATCCAACGTTACAAGAGCTTCTTCAACGGATGGAATTTCACTGTATGTGCGTACCAAATCAGTAGCACTAACATAGGATTTCATACTGGAGATCAAGTCTTGAACACTATTAGGAGGAAAAGCAGCACCTGTAGGAATATAACTGGTCACATATTGTTGGGAACCACATGAACGAATACTTGGAGGTGGTAATGGAATCCCATCGTATTCAATTGACATCATTGAAGAACGAGGACCATGAGAGAGAGGAGGGAGACCCGTACTACGTGATGGATAACTCGAAGAAGGAGGGAGAGCACTACTCATTCTTTTATTGTATGAAAGAGAGGAGGGGGGGGGGCTTTTATTGTAGTGCAAGAAACAAAATGAACTTGTGGACTTGGCACACAAATGAAAGATGAAGTGAATTGATACTAGCGCTTTTTTTCTCAGTTCCACATAAACTGGTGCATGAATCAAATGAACGTTGCCGAAGTTTTTTTCATGTTGGTGGTAAAGCGGCAGAGACTGCGGTTTCCCTTTCAATGAGAATGGGTTAGTTGCCTTTATGGAGGAAAGAAAAACATGTGGTGGGGGGGGGGGGGGGGGTGTCAAAAGACAGGGGTTACAAAGTAAGGGAAACGACGATACTGGATGACGTGTGGGAGAGAGCAGATACATTCTTTTAGATGACTAAATTTCCTCGACACTTTGATGAACGTCAGTAAGGCTGTGATTTAAATTAGGTACGATCAGTCGGAACTGCAACGTGCGTAGAGCATCCATTACACAACTTGACACCGTATTGAGCTTCATGGGTCTCGTGACGCTTTGAGATGGCTGGTTACGTGGCAACTGACATTCACCTCGGTTAAGTACGATATGTATGCATGATCATTGTATTGGTAGTCAAGTGCTGTACGGACACCCACGTCGTTGTCATTGGGACGCGTTTCGAGGTGCAACTGCCAGCACCAGTTTATAATTTTTCACTCGACCCCGAAATGGCTGAGCAACTGCAAAGAAGCATTTATTCAACTAGAAATTTCATCAGGAACTGTCTACAGGTATAGGCAGCGCTTTTCTGCGACGATGGAAGGATGAGCTTTTTACCCGACTAGCGCAATTGATCTTTGCCGTTGTTCCGAAGTTATCTCTTCGGAAGTCAGCACTTGATTTGAGCTTTGAGACAAAGGGTCATTATCACTGTAAAATTCAATAAAGCATACTCGAAACAAAGAATCTTAAACGTTGAAATGCGTTCAACATCATTGCAAACTTCACGCGAACGCTTCTAGCCGTTTGTATGACAAGTTTCAATGTCGGCAGCTTCAGTAAGCGCTTGTGAATAGACCAGGCACGCACGGACTCGTTTTTTTCGCACACGCAGAAAACGTTACGCAAAATAGTGCTGCTACCGGTATTTTACCGGAGTCTGGATAACGCCAGACACGTCCAATACGACGAGCTCGCATGAAGATTAGAAAGAGGCCGCAATCGTCCCTTTCTCCCGCTCTCACCTCAAAGTTTGCGACTTTAACTTTGACATTCTGAACGCGTTATACTTGGTCATGGCAGCTCAACTTCAAGGTGCAGGCGTTGTGCGCCACCTCATCGACCAGCTAAGCAAGCGCAGACAAAACTAAAAAGGTGCTGCTAAAGTGTAGACGTGCTGCTTGGGGCGTCGCAAACGTGATGTCACGCCGGACCATGGTAGCTTGGGATTTGCATCCGGCGACCAGGTGTCCTTGACGATTTGACTTGTCACGTATTGTGGCATCTTAACATGCGGTAGTATTTGCCAGATGTTGCCGGATTCGAGCGTCTCCAGGTGATGCAGCACTGGCATTCTTACATTTCCAAGTGTGCTCGCAGACATCGATGGTAACTTAGCTTATACGCGACTTCTTGATGGCCAGCGAAGAGGCTACCGTCAGATCATGCTTACGGAAGGGAATGCTACGCCTCATCTCTATCACATGATGCTGCAATACAAGCCCCGAGATATTGCGTTTCACTACCGACCAAGCAGCCATGCAGAACTGTACCGTCGAACGACCTTTTCCTTTTTTGACTTCCCCACTGTCCGTTCCATTTCTTTTTTTACCACCAACTCTGAAACATAATCTCCTTTGATATCGCATTCGTTTGAAGTATCGCTCTCCTCCCACGACGCGCTATCATATTCATGATCTTCACCGTATAGCCAGCCATTTCGCATTCTTCTAGCCGTTAGACAGCACTCGTCAAGCTCCCAATCCATCAGGTGCGACCCTAAATCGCATTCATCTGCGCAAAAGATCGGCTTGTACATAGCTGTGCATTCTCTAATCATAATCTCTTGCTATTACTACAGACATGAGCGCCATCATCATCAAGTCCCTCTGCCAGTCGGCCACCATGGCCGCACGCTCAAGTGCTGCTCCCAATGCTGCTCGTGCGTTGTCTACGTCGGCGACGTCTCTACTCGACGAGCTCAAGGAGCAGATTCCTGTCCGCCAAGAGGCGCTCAAGAAACTGAAGGCTGAGCACGGCCACAAATCGTTGGGCGAAGTCACAGTAGACCAGACTTTGGGCGGTGCTCGTGGAATCAAGTCTCTCCTGTGGGAAACTTCACTACTGGACGCTGAGGAAGGAATTCGCTTCCGTGGCCACACGATCCCGGATCTTCAGAAGTGTCTGCCGGCCAAGGAAGAAGGCGGTGAGCCTCTACCGGAAGGTCTACTATGGCTCCTTCTTACCGGTGAGGTGCCCACGGCTGCTCAGACTGCTAGCGTCACTGCTGAGCTGCACTCACGTGCCAAAGTGCCCGAGCACGTAACGAAGCTTATCCGTGACCTCAAGCACGCTCACCCCATGACGCAGCTATCGGCTGCTGTGACTGCTATGAACACTGAGAGTGTCTTTGCTAAGAAGTATGCTGAAGGTATTCACAAATCAACGTACTGGGAGTACACGTACGAGGACAGCATGAACCTCATCGCCCGTCTGCCTGAGGTCGCGGCTCTTATCTATCGCAACACGTACTTTGGCGAGTCCAACAACGCGTACGACTCGAGCCTTGACTATTCGGCCAACTTCAACCGCATGCTGGGCTTTGACAATGCTGAGTTCGATGAGCTCATGCGTCTGTACCTGGTCATCCACAGTGACCACGAAGGCGGAAACGCCAGTGCCCACACCACGCACCTGGTCGGCTCGACGCTTTCGGACCCGTACCTCGCCCTGGCTGGTGGGCTTAACGCTCTGGCTGGCCCGTTGCACGGTCTCGCCAACCAGGAGGTACTCGGCTGGATCCTCGACCTGCAGGCCGAGTTCCGCTCCAAGAACCTGGACGTGAACAAGGAGACCATTACTCAGTTTGCGTGGGACACGCTGAACGCTGGCAAGGTCATCCCGGGTTACGGTCACGCTGTGCTGCGCAAGACGGATCCGCGTTACACGTGCCAGCGCGAGTTCGGTCTCAAGTACATGCCTGACGACGAGCTGTTCCGTATTGTGGATACGATTTACCAGGTCATGCCGGGTGTTCTGACAGAGCACGGCAAGACCAAGAACCCGTACCCGAACGTGGACTCGCACAGCGGTGTGCTGCTGCAGTACTACGGCTTGACGCAAAAGAACTACTACACTGTGCTCTTTGGTGTGTCGCGCGCTATTGGTGTGCTCTCGCAGCTCTTCTGGGACCGTGCACTGAGTCTTCCACTGGAGCGCCCCAAGTCAGTGACTAGCGAGTGGATCAACAACTACTTTGCCAACAAGAAGTAAAAAACTGATCCAAATTCGCGAGTGACGCAGACGAGAAGAAAAAATGGCGTGACCGGCGTCTATGGATCGACTTATCAGCAGAAGAGTCTTGGCTTGTAATTAAGGCGGACAATAGGAGTTCTTTATCTGAAAGACAGCAAGCTATCGCTTCCTATACAAATGCTTGATATCTCATTAACATTCGCTTTTTAGTGTTTTTCACACAAGCTGTACACTTTACACATAACCTGGTACATTGTACCATCCAAATTGCGATTTTTTGACAAAAGTGAACTTGGTCATACATGGAGCGCTGTCTGGAAGAGATCTCCTCAACGGTATTGGACGCAGGCGAGCCTATTTCATACCGTACGCTCAGTATTCGCTCTCAAGTACCCTCAAATGTTAGTATTGAAGCCCTCACCGACTTTTCTGCCGAGAATAGCAACGTTAAAACGTTGCAATTGCTGATCAAACGAGTACCCGTGGCCACTGACGACAAGAGCGAGACTGCAGCCGCTAAACGCGATCCAAGGGCTCGTGTGCTGTCTCTAGCAGTGGGAAGTCAGAGAAAGAATGATGACGTGTTGTATCAGCAGATTTACGCGCTCTACAGCAAGTCAAATACTGCTGCAGAGAACGAAGACGAAGTGACGGCCGTGGCTACAGTCTGTTGGGCACAGGAGCGTCAGGCACGCAATGACGTGTTCAATACAGTGACCAAGAATGCACCTCTGTCTGCAGCTGTTAAGGCGCTTTATATAAGCGGAATTAAGTGTGTAGAGGCTACGGCACGACAAGATGTCGGAGAAGATCAGGGTGAGGAGACCATCTCGGCCTTCGATGCCATTAACACGTCGATTAAGAAGAAACTATCGTCTTCCATATCATCAACGTCGTTCTTTCAGAGCAGCAAGAAAACAGGGGGATCCAAGGTCAGTAGCTCGAGTAAGAATGGAGATAGCAAGATGACAGAGAGCAGGAAACAAGAGACCAAGAAACTCGACATGAGCAACGTGCTGACTATGGACAGTGACGACGAAGAAGACGACGACGAGACGGATGCTCCTGTGTTTGTCAAGACTTCGAGCAATAAGAGAATTATTAGTGACGATGACGAGGAAATGGACGAGGTGCCACCTCCGAAGGAGACAGGAACACCTGCTCCAAAGACTCGCAACGTAAAGCGAAAATTGAATGCTTCTCCAGCTGAGACGAAGAAGACAAAAGAGGCTGCGGAATTGGACGACGAGTCTCCGTCAAACAAGAAACAGCGCGTGGAGTCGGAAGACGAAGCTGACGACGATTCTGTGGAGGAACCTGTGCTCGAGACTAAGCGACGGGTTGTCGTCACCAAGACGCGCATCAATGAACAAGGTTACATGGTCACGGAGAAGACGTACGAGGAGGTAGAGTTGACGGCCGAGGAGATTGAAGAAGAGCAAAAGGCTGCTAAGAAGAGAGTGGAGGAGAAGAAGAAAAAAGCGGCCGCGGAGAAGGCTACTAAGGCCAAGAAAGAGGCTAAAAAGCAAAGCGGTCCGCCTAAACAGCGTGACTTGCGATCGTTCTTCTCGACCAAATGAATGACTCATTAAATAACGTGTAGAAGCAAATAGCTGCAATAGTAAGTGGGTTTCATCGTTATAGGTCACACAAGGCACTGACAGCTGCAAACACAAGCAAAAACTCCCGGTCCAAGGCTCGTCTACTGCTCCATGCTTTCATCTTCCTCCTCTTCGTCAACTTCATGGAACATGAACTCGCGTTGGTACTCCATCAGGAACTGTGTGGAGCGCTTGACGTCTGCAAACAGCGAGTAGACACGCTTGATATCGGGCACGTCCACTTCGGTGCCCTTGCGCTTGGAACATACAAGCGACGCAGTGATGATCATGTGGATGGCATACCGAAGCGACGTCTCGACGGCAATACGTGTAAGAAGGTCCTTTGCGTCATCTGTCATTTCCACATCTTCCTCTTCGCACCGAATGATAAGAATCTTGCGCATTTCAGACTCGCTGTATGGCTTCGTGGGGATGATCATGAGCCGGTCCAGCAAGTCAATGGGGATACCGTGTGGACTCTTGTAGTTGGTTCCACGAATACGCGTGATTCCACGGTTTGTTGCGATAATGAGCACAGGAGCCATGTCACTCTCGAGTGCGCGGTTGAGCCACGAAAAGCACTCAATATCTAACATGTGCACTTCATCAATAAAGAGCACGCCAGGAACGATGGTAGCCTTGCCCTCTTCACGCCACTCCGCCACCTTCGTATCAATCTGTTCACGCACTTCGTCCTTGATTTCACCCGTATCACCAGCAAACAATGCCAAAAATCCTTGCGAGCGCGAGTTAATGACATCGATCTCATGGAGCGAAACTACGTGCACCACCTCCTTCCTCTTCTGTAGTTCGCCCTCGGGGCACTGTACAAAGCGGGTCTGTGCACCCATGGCATCATAGTCACGAGAGCGTGTAAACGATCGTCCAAGCTTAGCAATTTTGCCAGATTCTTTATTGATCGTAATCACATCACCAGCCTCGACCTTTTCCTTGGTTAACGAGTCAATCATCTTGGCTCCGAGGTCATAGACCGTCTCCATCTCGGTCGTCCGCAGTGTCAACCTGCCGACCTTATCACCTACACCTCCAGTTGGTGTGTCCACTTGAATCTCCACGACTTCTCCTTCAATAATCTCTGTCTCCTCCATAATTCGCACACCAATTGAGCGACGGAATGCTTGTGTCAAAGCTTCTGTCTTGCTCATTTCAAGTGAAAAGACCTCACTACCAGCAATTGTAGTAAACGGCGTATCTTCTCCAAGAGCCTGAGCCATGCCCATAGCAATAGCAGTCTTGCCTGTGCCAGGTTTACCGGCCAATAGAATGGCACGACCGGCAATATTGCCTTCCTCAATCATCTTGGCCACGATTCCGGCAGCTTTACGGGCGTCTGTTTGACCAACCATCCCTTGTGAAGACATGCGTGGCTCGAGACTATCGTCCAATCCGAGGCCCCGAATATGCGAGTGAGCACCAATGCGCTCAATCCGCGTAATGTCCTTCACTTCAGCTTGAGTCTTGACTGTTCCTGTCTAAGACGAGATACAAAATCATTGTGAGGAATGTACGGTAAGATAGAAGTTGATTGTCGTATAATAAAATCTCGTACCATAATGGAGACTATAGAGAATGAAAGAGGATGGAAGTGGCTCTAGAGAGGAGGAAGTCGGTTGCTAGTGATACTATGACGTTTTTGATGATGTACGTTTCAGAACCAAGCGATAAGGTTCGCACGTAAGTACGTTTTTTCTATTGTAGCCATCAAGGGATGAAAGTCATTTTGATGTAACCTTGGGTATCAATTGAAGTTACACTACATAGAGTTCTACTACAGAGCCTGACGTATCTCTTCAATGGTTCCCCAAGGCTTCACGTTTAGTCATAAGATGAGCGGTCTCTTGAATATCACTAACAACATTAAGCCATTCATTATTACAATGCAAGAACAACTTCAACACGCAGCAACGCTTGTTTCTTATTGATGATGTGTCAGTAGTGGCACACGAATGCTTTTAGCCAGGCAATCATCGCTGCAAATTATCTCGAGTGTGCCTCACAACTTATAGCTTACAAGAAATCGTTTGATGCAAACACTTCTATACCATTGCAGCTTTGAGACCCCTCCACTCAGCTTCCGCAGGGCACGCATTTGCCTCTGTAGCTATTGAAATGAATGTAGTGTCTTGATCTATTGTACAAAGTACATTGATCTGTCGGTGACATTGTCAGATCGATTTTACGCAGTCCATCTCACATGCTACAGCAGTCAGAACAGCAGGATACTTAAGAGAGTGCGCCTCGTCTCCTACAAGCTTCGCAACCAATATGCCGCTTCCACATGGATAGCAGTCAGTCGTACGTTCATTAACGCGAGACAGCCATGGCGGTGGTAATCGCATCTTTCTTGCATTAGTTGACAAGCAATATTATATTTTGATTTGAGTAGCATGCTTGAACCATAAAAATGTTTTACTAAATAGACTAAGCATGAATACAACAAAGCATCTTTGGGGTGAGGTACCATAGTGCAGTGCTGATGAACATGAGAACTAGATTGTAAAAGGTTAAGCATTACGTAGCGAGATTGAGTGAAATAGAACTGCGAACGACAACTTAAGTCATTAAGCCGCCGATGTCGTGTTAGAAGCACTGGACTACGCCATTCGACTTTCTTTAGAAGCTACGAAAAGGATTACTAGCACTAGCCGCACTCCACCGATCATTTCCATGATCCGCAATAAAAGAGCTTACTCGGTCGGGCAGTCGCTCTTCTTCTGCGATAGAATGAGCGCCACAATCAAGCCGTAAAGGCCCAAGGCTTCTGCAAAAATCAGGATCAGGATCATGTTGACAAACAGCTTCTCCTGTTGCCCCACAGCCCGCACACCCGCGTCTCCCACCACTCCAATTGCCATGCCAGCTGCTAGACCACTTAAACCACAGCACAGACCCGCAGCCAAGTGCGCAAAGCCAGAGTAAGAGCCGTACTTGGGCATATTGCCGTTCGGAGGGTCGATCGAGCCCTGGATGATCACTGCTACAATCAGACCGTAGATGCCCAGCACACCAGCCATGACCACAGGAATGATGTTCCGCATCGCCAATTCTGGCCGCATCACACCCATTGATGCGATACCTACACCGGACTTGGCCGTACCGTATGCAGCACCAAGATCTAGACAAATTAAAATAGCAAGTAATAGTGACGAATAAATACTAATAAACAAATCACCGTAAAAAGTCACGATATCGTCTCAAAGCGACGGCAATATGCACGACTGTTTTGTCTACTAATGAGCTACGAAGAGAACGACAACGTACTGGCAAAGACGAGGGCAGAGGCGACACCCATGAAGCCAAAGAACGACGCAGACGAGGGACACACGTCTGCTACTAGTTGAGCCAACATTCTATTGAAGGAATTGGGTTTCTATGGCGCTTTCTGAGAAGTGACATATTGCATAGTAGAGAAAAAAACAGCACTGGTCAGATAGCTGCGGATGTAAACTACGTAATGATGCTGACGATATGAGCTGTAGTGTATGGTGTGTCACGATAATACGCCATCAACAAGACGTCTTCTTGTCAACTTTACGCACCTGAACAACTTTTTCAGGAATATGGGCACTAACCTGTTTTGAGCCCCCTTCGAAGGCATAATTAGATAAAGAGGTTTTTTTATCAATAAAACCTTAGCAAAGATCTATTATAGAAACAGAAGATTAACTGCTGAGAAACTAAAGCCAACATCGCTTACTTCAGCAATAGTCAGTAAGAGAGGTCCATGATAGCTACTTCACATCGTCACTATAATAGGTTCCTTCCTAAACATTTGTACTTTACGTCAGCTTTATTGACACTACTCGGCAATGGCGGAGGAGTACAGACAGCGCCTTGATAATAACGTGGAGAAGTTGGTGGAGAACTTTAAAGGACTTGTAAAGACTGCCAAGATTAAGGACCCGGCCAACACCACACGCGAGTCCTTCCAGAGCTCGATATACGCCACAACCTTGGTTCAGGCCAGTGAATCGCTGCTTAAACTCGTGTCAGAAATGAAGTTATCGCTGGCATTGGGCGATTTCGAAGGCATGAGTCAGAACGTCGACACGACTTCAGAAGAGCTACTGAAACGGTAAGACACCCTTGAAATACCTGACTACATCTCTGTGGTACATAGACAAGTGCTAATAAAACTCGACAGATGCGACGACGTGGACGCGCAGATTTCGCACTTGAGCTCAGACATCTCGTCGGCGTTGTTCGAGCTAGAGAATCACTTCTACCAGTCAAAGTGGAGACTTTCGCCTACAACAGACAGTGACGAAACATCGTAGACAGTAACATATCACAAAAATGCACAACTCGTTGTGGGATCGATGCATGGCCAGTTGATTCATGCAAAACCTTTTTTCAGACAGCAATACTGGTCGCATTAGCGATATCGTCGTCGTCTTCTTCGTCATCTTCCTCATCTTCGACGTCCACCTCGTCCACTTCATCTATCGAAGAGGCCACACTCGGAGTGACTCGAGGACCGAGAAGCACTGGAGACCCTAGAATCGCAGGAGAGATAGACGTTGCAGGTCCTGTCGAGTTTGCCCCAGCGATACCGGAAGTAAGTGTTGTGTGAATACCATTCAACGCATTCTCTTTCATCTGCCATTCATTCATCCGCCGCTGATTTTCCAAATCAGTCATCGGGATGTAGCTGCAATACCATGCGCTTAGGTTAGTACCGACGCAAAGCATAACTCTCGTTTCGTTTTATTTTGGCTCATACCTTGCTCGTTCTTTTTCAGACAGCTTCTGCCACATATCTCCAAGTATCTTTGACGCATCCTTAGCACTGGTGCTGGGGTGGTCAGCCATTATCTTCTTTCGGTTTTGCCTGCAAACAACATCGTCAGCAGGTAAGTACACGACGCCAGCATGAACTTGCTGGCTTGCTAGAGTTACCTGCAGAACATGAGAAAGGTATTTACTGGCTTAGGTGGACGGTTAGGCCTCGCTACCGGAGGTGGCAGTGGAACCATTTGCACTGTAGGCCGCGACAACGGCCTCATCCGTTTAAAGTCCTCTCGCTCGAGTTGTGGGATGTCTTCCGCCAGAATAAACTTCACAGAGGGACCCCAAACTTTTGTGTCAAGACGATCGCGGAATGCTGTTGTAACAGGTGGTAGTCTAGTGACAGAGTCTTTTAAGCCTTCTCGAATGAGCTGCATCACACCACGAATTCGCTTGATTAGCAACACGACTCATGCCACGACCTGAACGAACGATAGTTAAACACTTACTCTAGAGTAGTCGCGAAGCTGTTCGCGGATAGTTAAAGCCACTTGAGCCTCAAACTGGCCGCTTAAACCCTGTGTGCAAAATATGATCAGTCAGCAATCAACAACAAACCTATTGTACCAATGAGTTGCTGATCTTTTTACCAAGTCTTCGCATACGACCCGTGCAAATTGCTCGGGTGAGTTGTTCGGATCGTTGAGGTCCCACTCAAACTTGTCAATGTAAATGGTATCATTTAGCCGTAAATTGATAAAGATCGGGTGCAAACTCTCGCTAGTGACGGCTTCGTGCCACGGAAGCGACTTTTGCGCTTTTTCGACCTGCTCCTGAATCGATTTGGCTATGCGTTTGTAAAAGCAATCCGGAAGGTCCAAATCCCTCACTAATGCTGCGGCAAACGTCTCGTACGTAAAATCTTTTTCATAACTGCACATTTAACGCGTTCATTGTCGTAATCAGCACCCAAGAAAAAACGTCAATATTTACAACAGAGCAAGCTATACACTTACAAATTCCATGAGAAGGAGTCAATGTATCGATAGCCCTCAATGTCAATGTCGAGTCCGATAGGGATTAGCAAAGTGTCGCGAGCCGGAAACTGTGAAGAATCAAAAAAAGCGAGCTGAAGTTGATGCAAAAAGCCGGTCAGGTTACCTAAACAACGCACCTTGGGGTAGTCGTACAGTTTTCGTTGAGCAAGGATCATGCCGTCTTTTCTGCGCCCGTCAATCAAGCATGATAAGTAAATAATGTCACGCATAGGCACATGATCTTGTCGTGCTGGGGTACCTTCGTGCAGCTTGTAAAGGATCGTTCATTTCTTCCAATCTTCGTTTCAGCTTTGGAGAGCTAGCCGTCGAGTTGAACACTATCGAGCACACCATCACGTCAGACAATCGACCAATACAGATGGCACATTTTTCATATACATCAGGACGTACACATCATTGCCTTCTCCATAGGTTTCCCTCCGCGCCGACGAATCAGCCACGACTCCATCAACCCGTTGATCTTTACGACAAAAAAGCCACAACCAGTAAGCAGCGTGCAATCTCACTCTTAGACATATTACAGAGTCATCAAAATCACACAAAATTACAAAAAATCACACCTTACCCGTCCAACATTGCCTTTGTACCTTCCCAGCATCCACTGAGACAACATACTGGCATTCACACCGCATTCTTTCGACACGTCTACTTGGCGAAGACCGAGTCGGTTCCGCAGCGTCTCCACCTACAGTCACAACATTAGATATTATCATACCAAAGAACATCACAGTATCAGTGCCATAGTTGACTATAAATCGTTTAAAAGTGAGTAAGCTGGTACCTCCTGCGAGAGCACAGAGCGCTCGATCTCGGCATTGTCCTGACGAATTGAAGAGCAACAAATTGCCAAGAGTTAAAGAGGAATGTTGCAAAGAAGATAGAAGAAAAAACAAGAGCAGTTCGGGTCTCCTTTGCTCGCCAGAGGCTGCACACGCACCGGCTGAACATGCGCAAACTCTCGACCCGCCATTATGTAACTGAAAGTTGGGATACAAACGTCTCGAAATAATGATTGGTAGAAATTACGGAATGATGAAAAGATCAGATTGGTAGAAAGTAAAACTGAAAAAAGGCTGGGATGTTATTGTAAAAGTTACATTAACTAACGTAATAATTGCTGTCATCTCGGTCAATCAAAGGTTCAGCTAGTATGATACTTGGTGATCAGTTAGGAGAAGAAAGTGTGCGCTACAATATAACCAATCGATACGCGTAGAAGCAAAGTTCCGCGATTGTACTTCCCTACAAAGCTACTTCCCATCGCCGCGGCTGCTTTGGTTGTTAAGTGACTCAAGCCACCATACACCTGTTATGATTGGCTACAACCCTTTCGATACTGTCGTCTCATTGGCCAATCATGCGGGATAAAAAGGGAAAAAGTTAGGTAGCTCATTTTGCAAAAATAGCTGTAACGCGCACTCAAAAAAGTCGAAAAGTTGCTGGAAGGTCGTACGTACGTTTGCTACGACCGTAAAGAGACAAGTAGTACAGCAACACAAGGTGACGTCGCCATCGACTCTTATAATGGATTGTGAGAGCAGCATCGATCATCTCTTTCGCGACGATATTAAACCGTACGGAAACTCTTGTTCAGTATCTGAAGCAGCGGTTTCTATTGGCTGATAAAGATGCTAACGACCATTAAAATTGAACATAGACGTGACTTGCCATCGTGTGAGTTGGAGAACTTGGATGAGATTCTGATTCTACTCAAGACAGCGCACCCGACAGTCCGTTCAGCGGTGCTTACGGATCTCATGGATAAGGTGAACAAAGTGGACAATCGATTGAACTGAAGACTCGAGAGACTCACTGTTGCTGATGACATACAGGATGGAGCATACATTGCCAAGCTCTTGGATCTCTTTGATGTTAGTGAACTGGATGCTGACAAGTCCGAGCTGTATAAACTGTTTGACGTCTTCTATGCGATGCGTAAGTTTCTTTGCTTGTATCTGATTGGGTGCATATGAGGCAGAACTAATGCTGTTATGTATGTATGTGTGATAGTTGAGATGTGCAATCGTGGCGTGATTGAGATTTTACTAAGTGATACCAACTTTATCTCGGTTGTCGGTGTATTTGGCTATAATCCTGGATTAATTCGTGAGATGGATTTTCGAACAGCGTTGGAAGGAGGTGGAGGGTTCAATGAGGTATTTGTATGAAACAATAGGACAGAACGGACTAAATGCTGACGTTTCATTTGGTTCTAATTGTTACGTGGCAGGTAATCCCCATCACTGATCGGAGTGTGGTGGAGCGTGTACACATGAACTATCGGATCCAAGTGATTAAAGATAATGTGCTGTCACGCTCTCTTCCTGATGGATGTGTCCTTTTGTTGGAACACATGATCAATGAGAACAGTTTTTATATTCTTACCTATATTTCCGAGACTGAAGATTACTGGAAAGCAATGTACGTGTTGTAGTGCTAGTGGAAGATTCGACGTGATCGAAAAGCTGACGAATTTGTGGCTCCTCGTCTAGTAAGGACCTTATTGTTAGTAAAGACAAGAGACTGGATGGCCTTGGATTGCTGAAAGCGATTCTCAACTTGGTACGAGTGACCAAACCTTTGGACAGATCTCAGCGCCGTGAGCCGTTTGGAGCACCACCTGTGTTTGGCTCCCTCATTAGCAGTTTCTTTGGTGATGGCGAGATTTTTGCGGCGTTTGCTACGGTTTTGGGTTCTCCTGACTCCAACTCGAAGGAGATCGCGTTAGCAGTGGACATTTTGAACGCGTTAGTTTTCTATCAGGGTCCTGACAGATTACGAGCATACCTTGCAAGTGAGGGCAAGTGTGTACCTGCACCGAGCTCGGATAACGAACGTATCGTGTGGACTTCTGAATCGTCGCTGTTTACTGCTTTGCTGCTTGTTTTCGAGCGTGATGAACCAATGCGAATCCAGTTGCTCAACTTGCTGAGGGATATTTTTTGCGTGCCGTTGGCGCAGGTATGCGCACATGAAAACGCAATAAGGGTGTCTTGCGATTGATGACAATGTTGTTGTTGTCATGCTTTTTACAGGATGACAAGTTTTTGAGCGTGCTCTACCCTAACTATATGCACTGGCTGCTTCAACCGTTGAAGAAACACACCTTTCTGTACGATGAATCCGCTATGTTTGATCTGCAAGACAGCATCATGGAACTACTCACATTATGCACGGAAAACCACGGCTATCGCGTTAAATATCTATTTGGGAGGCAACCAATTGCGTCGTACGCTGAGAAAATGCTACGCTCCAAGAACAAGCTTTTCGTTATTCGTACGTATTAGGCGCATCGACATGTCACCATCCAGGTGCTGCGAGCTGTATTGCAGTTTACTTTCGAGCAGACTGGCTAATAATTATCTCATGTTACGGTACTGACAGACGCAGTGAAGTTTGTTCGAGCTTGCATAGTACGAGCCGAGGCTTTCTTTTCCAGATTTTTGATTCAGAATGATCTTTTTACACCGATGCTAGCGAATCTGGAGATTGGAAAGACGAATACGGGGGCTGTTAGTTCAGCAGTCTTGGAAGCACTATCATATATAGAGAAGGTGACAGATCTTACCTAACTTCACTGCGTTATCTTGGCTGGGCACTAAACAGTCTGTTTTGTTTATTTGATGAAGACGAACATGACGTCTTTGGTCGAGCACATCTACACAAAGTTTTTCGAGACATATAAAGCGGAGTGTCCACTAGTGTTTGAGGCCATCCGTGCACGCCATAATGAAAACTCGGGATCTGTAGCCGAAGCTCTGGATTCCATCGATAACAACAAGGTCCGCTTTGTACGGGCAGGGAGCATTGTCGATGAAGAAGAGGAGTTGTACTGGGAGAAAGATACTGAAACGACTGAACCTGCACCCGAACTCAAAAACGGACTATCAGAGGTGAGAATGACACGATAATGATGCTATAATTCTAATGTGGTACTAATTGTTTTGCGTGACATCACTTAGGAGGTGTCTTGTCAGAACAGCCCGAGATTAGTAAAATTGGTGGATTACGATGACGACGACGACGAATCAACGACTCCGAAGGATGAAAGCAACTCGGCTGAGGCAGCATCTGCTACGTCTCCACGTGGTGCTGATATCGATGAAAAACGAGAACTTCAGCTCCCAGTACGCAAGAAGAAGGAGGAGGAAGTGACCGCTCAATCATTTCTGGGAGGAAATAGTGTACTCGCTCACAAAAAAGCTCACCAGAAAATCTCGAATAAGGCTCGGTCGCCCCAGTTTAAGAACGTGTTCCAGAAGATATCATGGAAGCTCAACACACCTGTCAGCAGTACTGAACATGGAAGCAATATGCTGACAAAGGTTGCGACCGAGAAAAAGGGTTGCAACGACGGCAGCAGTTTTGCACAGCGCGATGATAGCAACAAGAATAGTGTAGGGAGCGAGTATGTGGCCTGTGATGATGGTGTAAACGCTGAGTCAGCAGCTTTGATCGTTGCGAAGCGGAAGCTAGCACTGGAGGAAGTGACAAACTCAGAGCGTTTGCTCAAAAAGGCAAAATCATGTACTCCGATCAGCTCCAGCTAGCGAGGCAGAATAAATCGCATACAAGCCAGCAGCTGGAAGAAGTAACAAGGAAAAAATCGGCAACGTGTGGAGTGCAATCTAGCCAATCGATAAAAACGCATTAAAATGGTAACACAGAGGGACGGAAACGTGGATGGTGTTCGACTAGCGGTCTGACGCTACACGAAAAGATCGCTGAAAGAGCGAGCAAAACTGGCAAAGTTGAGGCTTACTGGTAAGAGAAGAGTTGGTCCACATCGGTTTGAGGCGTGTTGGCATCCAGTAGAGTTTTGCGACAAATCATCGACGTCGTTTTGTGTCGGATTCGCTCACGCTCCAGCTCCAGTGTTTCGCGGTCTGCCTGGACGTTTAAGAGGGCGATTTCTTTCGCCAGTTTCTCGCGGAGCAATCGACTTGTTTCGTTACCGTCGGTATCTGCATCCCTGCTACGCTTACTAGCCTCAGCATCAGAGAGAGTTTTTTGAAGCTGCATAAATAATATCTCTGCGTAAAATTTGACAAGCAACTGTAGCAGCTGAGCATCATACACATCAGATTGGGCTGATCCTTCCAGTCGTCGAATTTCGTTTTGAATCCGTTTGAGAAGCTCACTGAGTCCATCAATAGAGTCCGCAGTCATGTTTTTTGCTGTATGAGAGCATTGGAGCTGGAGGCCCGCAAGCAACGATGAAGATGTCGGTGTACAAGTTGTTTGGGTGTTTTTCTCATCCGGATTTTGAGCTGTTGCAGCTGAAGTCTTTTGCCTTTTCAGCGGTTGTAGAGACAATTGTCTCTGCTCTTGGTTGCGTTTGGAAGTATCCAAGGATGAACTCAATGTACGACTAGATGACGTCGTATCTGTCAACAGCCAAAACTCGTCCGTTGCCTCAACACTTTGAGGTTTAACAGGATCAGAGACAACTGGCGCATTAGCAAAGCCAACGTTGACGTCCACACTTTCTAGTCGCGATTGTTGCACTTGATTGTAACGTTGTTCAAAGCTTTTCACTGATCTTGGCATTGGAATTGGCTCATAAGATGACACTTCCATGCCTTCGACAGCGCATAGAAACGCTGGATTGGAGTCGGTGAGATCTCCCGACAGTTGATCACGTTTATCGTTGCGCTCTGCAGCAGCAATTGAAGCAGAAGGCCCATTGATTGCTGAAGTGTTGAAAGTCTTGTGCTTTGTTTTGATCTGCGCTGGACCGTTGGCTTTCTTCAAGATCCGGTAGATGAAATTGGTGCTGCGTTCCGTTCTCTTGGCAATTGTAGAGACTGGCACCCCGTCCTTGCGCATCTGAAGAATCTTGACGCGTTCTTCATCCGAGATCCAAATACCTTTCGCCATTGATTTGATTTCTTCTGTAGCTTGTCAATTAACGCGGCAACTCAAAGAGTTGTTTCTTTTTCCCGCGCTTTTGAAGTTGAAGATACACTTCAAACGGAGAACGAACTTACCGAGATCCAGTGCGAACCTTAGGATGAAGTACTGCATACCGAACTTAGCAAGCCCAAGAGCGTACTTAATCCCCTTGCATGCTGCGTAAAATGACGCTCAAGATGGTCGACATTGGTGCCAATCTCACAGATCCGGTCTTTACGGGTCTTTATCGTGGGAAACAAAAGCACGAGGTACATTGCCAACGTCTTATCTATCTTCATACTACAGTTTACGCTCTAATATGGCTGTTATACCACTATAATCCAGTTCGATCTGACCACAATTCTGACTCGAGCCAAAGCTTTCGGCGTCGAGAAGATTATTGTGACGGGTGGAAACCTCGAAGAAAGTCGTAAAGCATTGCAGCTGACAAAAGATAATGAAGGTGATGCTTTGCCAAAGCTTTTCTCGACTGTGGGAGTGCATCCGACACGTTGTAGCGAGTTTGAGGCAGACCCAAACGCGTATTTTGCAGCGCTATTGGCTTTATGTGAACAAGGCAAACACGATGGAAAAGTGGTGGCTATTGGGGAGTGTGGTCTAGACTACGATAGACTCGAGTTCTGTGACAAACAAACACAGCTCAAGTACTTTGAGAAGCAATTTCAGCTAGCAGAGCGGACCAAGTTGCCTTTGTTTCTTCACAATCGGAATACGGGAGGAGATTTCTACGGTGTGTAGATACATAATTGCCTAAGAAGTAAGGGTGTAACTGCACTAAGTCGTTCTTGTGCGTTCTGATGAGTTTTGTAGATATGATTTCGAAGAATCGATCAAGATTCTCGAATGGTGTCGTGCATTCTTTCACGGGTGAAAAGGATGAGATGCTCAAATTGGTGGAACTCGGACTGTACATTGGTGAGCACAAATTGCTGGGGAGAGGTGTAGCACTAGTGGCTTAGTTACTGACGTCTGAGGGTTGAACAGGAGTGAATGGCTGCTCCTTGAAGACTGAGGAGAATTTAGACTGCGTCAAGGAAATTCCGCTTGAACGGCTAATGATTGAGACCGGTACGCTGATCTTAACTGATTGCAAGGAGTGCGGTTATATTGTCTTGACTTTATTCTATGGGCATCATTTTCTGACAGATGCTCCTTGGTGCGATATTCGTGCAACGCATGCTGGTCATTGCCACGTGAAAACACTGTGGCAGAGCAAGAAAGCTGAAAAGTACACACCCGATTGTCTCGTCAAAGGACGTAACGAGCCTTGCACACTCGTGTAAGTTAAGCGTCTACTTTTGCGTCGTGCAGTCGACTCGTAAGGTAAATATTACGATCGGTATACTAAATGGTGTTGTTGTGCAGTCAGGTGCTGGAAATAATCAGCGGCATTCGTGGTGAACCTCAAGAAGATATTGCGATCAGCGTCCATGAAAATACTGAAAAAGTGTTTTTCAAAAAGGGATAAATTCTTTTCTAAGCGTTATAGTGCTGCATGAAGATTCAGTCATCAGTCAGTGACTAAAGCAGTTTCGATATAGTGTTTACCTTGCGATACCATTTTGCGCAAACAAACTTGAAAGTAGTTTGCCGGTTTTGTGACGGTCGATACAGGGAATTTTTGTGTGTAATTAGAGCATGCCGAAGTATTTGCAGGTATAAATACAGGGTACACGCACAATACTGTATTACGTATGTAACGAGGTTACACGACGGTTGTAACATCATTCCGAAAGTTTACGGTTAAAGTTTCCCTTTATTGCATATAATGTATTCTTGATACTTCTCTATAAAGGAGGTATTAAGTATGAGCGTTAAAGATACGGTATTTGGTACTACCGTATCTCATCGATTACCGACCCCGCGGTGTACTAGTTTACCACTCACTACGGGACCGGGAGGTCACGGGTTCGATACCCACGGCCGACAAATCCTCAAGTATAATGGAGGTGGGTTTGAACTGTGCATCCGTGTACTAGGTGCGTCGCCGTTAAAATACGTACCAATCCAATTGGAAGGGCAAGCCTGGTGAAATATCACCGTATCTTATCGATTAGGATTCGATAATCGATAACGCTGTACTAAGTACATCATACACAGATGTTTAGACGATACGTCGTCCAATAGCAAAGTCTGCATATTATAGTTACTATTATAGTAATTAATCTAGTGTAGTGTACTTAGAGTAGGACTATTCATAACATTTTAATGCATAACATACGATTATCCACTGGCTTCTAGCCGTGGAGCAATGCGGTATGGCGCAGCTCATCGAAGACGACGCCACGATGGTGTCGTATGCCATGTCCAACTTGCGTGGCAAAGCGTCAGAGTGGGCATACTATGCGCTGATGGCAAATGCTGATGCGTTTCCAGCATGGATGATCTTTAAAACAAATATTCGCGCCATGTATCAGCCGCCTAACAACGAAGTGTTGCTTATGGCGCGCTTCTTTGGAGCACGACAGGCGAAACGATCTTTGCAAGAATTTGTGCAGGAGATGCGTTCGTTGTCGGCGTCCAATAATGAGGAACCGATACCGGAACGTATCAAGGTGGCCACGTTCATGAATGGACTTAGGCACGGCCCATCGCGTCAGGCCCTTTTTAAAAAGGTGCCAGCGACGATGGAAGAGGCGATTGACATTGCCTTAGTTGAGTACAATCCTACAACAGCGCCTCGGCGACAGCCTATTACAGGCCGTCGGCCATGAGGTCGGATGCCACTCCAATGGAGTTAAGCAATGCAGACGTGGTCTGCTACAAGTGCGGCAAGCGCGGCCATATAATGGCTCGCTGCTATGCCAGACTTGCTGCTGGTGGTAAGACACCCAGCAAGAGTCTCCCAGGTTCAAGAACCGTGCACGTCGCACGGGTTCAGATTCGACCCCCGATAAGTCGGGAAATGCGGGAGCGCAGTAGGGGCGGGATGCCCTACTGTCGCGGACTCTGAGTTCAGAGTGATCGAACAAATGGGTAGCATAGTCCCTGAGGTTCCGAAAGGTCGGACCTCAACCCTTTTGGTCTATAGCGCTCGAGTACGAGGCAATGACCAAGTGATGACCCTTCTCGTTGATTGGGGTGCATCACAGAATTTTGTGAAACTTGCGGCTCTGAAAAAGAGTCCGGCGAATTATATGAGTCGCTTTGCCAGGATGGCAAGCGAGAAGAGGCGATCGTTCATTTAGCGAACGGCGCGCTCGTTAAATCGGAGGGAGTTCGAGTTGAACTCGCCTTCAGTTTCAGTGACTTCTCTTGTAAAGAGAAGTTCACAGTGCTAGGTATGGAGAGTCCGTATGACCTCATCCTAGGCATGCCTTGGTTGGCTAAACACCAACCATGGATAGAATGGCGTACACGCACAGTCGCTAACTCTACGCAAGACACGGGAAAGGATGTGCACCTGCGAGAGGTTTATGTGGCTGATGATGTGTCCAAAACAGTCGAGGGTGCGATGACGGTATGTCAATCGGCACCAGGAACTACCCAGCTCTAAAGGAGTGGTGTAGTTGGAAGTGATCTGGCAGAAAGCCAGGTGACACAAATTCCTACCCGGCTAGAGGAGACTGGTGTAGTGAATGGGACGATGACAAGTAGTCATGCGTCCAATAGTCCTGCACAGAGCCGAGAGCCTGTGGCAGTTGATGGTGGGCGGACAGGAAGTCAAGCACCACAAGAACCGGCACAGAGCCATAAGCCTGGTGCGGTTGGAAGGAGTGCGTTGGATATAGCAGCAACGACACCTTCTTCCAGGTCAAAGGTCGTGGTGACTCGAGCAGCGAGCATCAGACGTATCAAGACGATCAAGGGAACGTCGAAACGAGTGACCCTTGGATCAGGCTCGGTCCAAGAGGACGAACCTACGAACGAGTTGTTCGAGGCCGTCGAAGACAAAATGCCGGATGCATCCTCAGTTGAGGTGCTCCAACTTGTCTTGCCATCTGCCGAGGAGATAGTAAATCTTTCGGAGATGACGTGTGATGTGTTTCCAGCAGAAGTGCTGAGCCGCCTACCGGCCGATAGGGGATTCAGGCACGAGATTGACTTGGATCCTGGCATCAAGTATTGTGCGATCAGGCAATGTCCGTTGCCGAAGGAAAAAGTCGATTACATCGAAGAGTTCTTCGACAAGCGAGTCAAGACGCGCCCCATTACTTTGACGATGTATTCGTGCATAGTAGGGCGGAGGACGGTCTGAGCGCAATAGAGTCGCACAAGCGTCATTTAGACGCTGTGTTGCTAACTCTGGGTGACGCCCAATTATACGTGAACTTGCAAAAGTGCGTAATAGGGGTCCCCGAGATACCTGCACTGGGCTGCATCGTAGGTGCACATGGTGTACGAGCAGAACCAGAAAAGGTAAAGGCTGTAAAGGAATGGCCAGTCCCACGTCAGTGAAGGATCTGCGCCAATTCCTTGGGCTCGCTAATTACTTGCATAAGTACAGCAAGAATTATGCGGAGCAGACTAAACCATTGTCTGACCTTTCAAAAAAGGATACATAGTGGACTTGGTCAAAGGAACAAGAAGATGCGTTCACTTCAGTGAAGCAATCTCTTGTAGAGGCACCGGTCTTGGCATTGCCAGACGCGGATAAGCCCTTTAGCGTCGTCTGCGATGCAAGCAATTTTGCAATCGGCAGCGCGCTCATGCAGAAAGATGACAGCGGCATTAAACGTGTCATTTCGTATCAGTCTCGGCTTTTAAAAGCTGCCGAGCTGAATTACCCTGTGCATGACAAGGAGCTACTTTCAATTAAGTATGCTCTTGTAAGTTTCGTGTGCACCTCTTAGACACCGAACCCTTTGTGGTTTATACGGATCACGCATCACTGCGTACCGCTATCAATTCACCGCACCTCTCGGATAGGATGGCGAGATGGCTAACATTCTTCTCTGAATTTAATTTCAGGGTTGAATATAAGCCGGGTAAGTCGAATGTCTTGGCTGACGCGTTATCGCGCAGACCATACTTCGAGGCAAGGCACCAGGAAAGTGTGTCTCGTGAGAAAGCACAAGTTGAGTCGTCGACATTGGCAGCCGTAAAAGCGTACCATGTGACGAGCTCAATGACCACCGATATAAAGGAGCGTTACAGTCAGGACGAAAATTGTCGCCTGCTGTTTGATCATTTTGGTGGACGAAAGGTTACCCTTCCGTCGCACCTCAAGCGAAGTTAAATCGCTTTAGTTACAGTGATGGCCTGTTATGGCATCAACTGTCTCTCTGTGATCCCTTGAGAATCTATGTCCCTCATGACACAGATCTCAAGCTGATGATACTTCACGAGTGCCATGATGCGCCATCTAGTGGGCATCTGGGCCGTGAAAAGACATTCTTACGAGTGTCAGAGGAATTTTGGTGGCCCCACCTATAACGATGGGTGGCCAATTATATTCGCTCTTGCGAAGAGTGTCAGCGCATAAAGCCTGCACCTTCGAACAGTGCGCCATTGAAACCACTGCCGTTTCCAACGGATTGTTGGAGTTTGGAACTCATGTTTGGCTTAACGCCTGAACATAAAGGCAGGACGGGGCTCGTTGGCTTTGTAGACCGACTTAGCAAGATGGTGCATTTAGCACCATGTAGCACCAAGATCTCAGGAAAAGAGGCTGCCCTCTTGTTTCTGGATCACGTGTACCGACTACACGGGATGCCCGAGTCCATAGTATCGGATCGGGATCCGCGTTTTACGTCGGGTTTTTGGCGAAATGTGTTTGAGCTGCTGGGTAGCAAGCTCCACATGTCAACCGCTGACCATCCCCAGACCGATGGCCAAACAGAACGTGCCAATCGAGTTGTTGCGTACTGTAGCGACTCTAAATAATTAAGGTAAGAAATTGCCATTCGTGGATCTCGCTATTATTAACAGTGTACACGCCAGTACGGTTGAAACACCGTTTTAAATTATTAAACTGCGTCATCCTCGAACGTCAGTCGCGTTTGTACGCAGCCCGAGTCTTAGTGGGGGAGGGCCCCTCACTTCGCTCGGTGCGAATGCCAAAGAGTGTCAAAATTGCCTTAGTGACACTGCTAATTTAGTAGTGGTCACGTCAATTATCGGTATCACAGAGGAGGCATGTCAAATATTGCCTGTGCACCTTGACGATGACACTATAGTAATATCAACAGCGTCGACCCATGACCGATCTCTCGGAGAAGCCATAGGCGAGCTGGATGCTAGAAGCGTGAGCGAAGCTCAGCGCTTGATGGAGGAGCGATTAGCTATCACACGTTGAGTCCGTGATGCTATGGCAAGGGTACAGAACAAACAGGTTCAATATGCGGACCGACATGGTCGCAAAAACAATGAACACTTGAGTGTTGGGGACAAAGTGCTATAAAGTACTACTATCCTACCTTAAAATACAATTTCTGTACTACCTGGTGGTACTACTAAGCTATTGCCCCGATTTATTGGGCCCTTTGCGGTTGTCGAGGAGGTTGGAGACCTAAATTATATCATCACTCTTTCACCGTATATGAAGGCGTACCCCGTATTTTACGTGGGTCGTCTGAAACGGTATGTAGGTCCACAAGAGGTCACATATCCGCATCAGTCTAACAAGATCGATTGATATCGACTGTGAGTCGAGAGTCGTTGCCGATCAGGCGACGGGGAAGGTGAACAACTTTCCGTAGACGAGACCGACGACGGAATACTGGGTGATCGAGGAGGACTCCGCGTTGGACGCGGGTCTCTCATCACCAGTCGCTCGTGTATGTCCAAACGGGCCTTCAGGTGGTGTTACCCCTGACGATCTCTCGTATTCACACACCGTAGATCCGAAGTCAGTCGCGAGACTTGACTCGAAGGATCAGCCACTCTCTCTTCAGCGCAGCAATCTCCGCTGCGACTGAACGACAACAGGATAGGCAGTCGCGAGTAGTTGGGCGTAATCGCCGCTCCTCTAATGTGCCACCTATGTTGGTGGATGCGGGTGGGAACACACGCTTCCTTGTTGGAAGGTTGTTGACCCACCACTATGTGAATCAAAAGTTCCATATCCTTGTCCAGTGGAAAGGATATCCGAAGAGTTTCGACCCTTACGATTCGATTGAATCGTTGCGCGTCGAAGTGCCTCGGCTAGTGGCTGCTTAAGAGCAGAAGCATCAGCTGCATTCGCTCTTCTAGATCCTGATGGGTTAGCAGGGGCAGCGTAGCGAGAAGGAGTTGGGAAATGTTATCACCCAATATCTCCCTCGCACGCGTCATATCAAAGCAGATTCGCTGAGACAGCAGTTTCACTGCATCTACATGCGGTGAAACACGGCGCAGGAAATTTGCCTCGTATTTGTTGGTCGTTTCATTGAACGCAACACGACGGGGATAGGGAAAGAACGACCACGTGCTTCGCCCTTCCGTTTCCATGATGGAAAGACGCTAAAACGTTTATTAGCGTCAATAGTGGCGCGCCATTAATGCGTCGCACTATTTACACTCCAGCGTGGCCACTCAGATGACGGTGTCATATCTGGCAAACCGTCACTCACGTAGCCGCCCTCGCGACGGCGTGCTAGTGAGGCCGACTTTGAAGTCGAAGGGGCTTTTGATCACCCTCGCCTGAGTCTGACTCTCCATTATGGATTGTCAAGACATCAGATGTAGGGTTGACAGAGGTGGTCAATTTGAATCGCCGACCTGCTGTTAAGTCGCGGCTGTTTCTTTCGAAGCAGCGCGCTCAGTTGTGGTCGCTGTGATCGTTGGCGCAGACAATGTGTAATGGGGCAACCTATTACATGAGTAGTTATAGGATTAATACATAATTACATAATTGGCATAGGGCAGTATTTGATTAGCGGATACTGCGCGTCATTTTATTATTGGTTTATTATTGGGGTGCCAGACCCAATAATTAGCCAATAATGAATTGACTTCCATATTGAGTGGTTCCCATGAGCTAGGGAACATATTCGCACTTACTGCGAATTAAAACTAAAACAAAAATAAAACAGAGTTATATTTACGAGTTAATTAAGAGCGCTTCCTCAACGCCCTTTTAGTGTAAGATCCTTAGCCCGTTACACAATGAGGCATGACCCTCGCTGTCAGGAAGCATGGAAGCTTTCTGAAATTTGAGTGTTTTAAATGATGGGGACAAATGTCCCATCAGAGCACTGTGCGCATCACCACTTTTGGTTGATGGCAATGGTGTGCTCTCATTGTAGTCAACAATGAGAGACAAGTCTTCATCCGCACAAAAGTGGGATGGACCAGTGTACTCTGCTGACAGGCTGACATCAGATGTCGGCATTGTCACAGAGGCACTTCGGGACGGCTGCGAATTATTGCGGCACGTGCGCTTGATGCTGGTCTGCATGGACGCCTTTGGCAGGCGACTCATCAGCCTAACCACGTTTCGGCGGCATCGTCTCTTTTTTCGATGTTTTACGTAGGAATACGCTTCTAAAGAGACGCGTATTCAATTTTTGTATAATTAGCCATCAGTAATTAAGCTTATATTTAATTTAAATCTTATGAAATGTAAGTCAGTCTTAGATTTACTACATCATACTCACTGCGCACGAAAAGACTGAAAACATACGTAGGTAGCTGCTTGTTCTAAAAGTTCGCTGCACGGATCACTTAAAGTAGCCGGCAACAAATTGGATCGGCTTAAAGCGCCGACCAACACCATCTCCATGGCAAGCGGATGTGAGACGGTCTAACTGCTTCCTAAAGCTGCTCAAAGGTTCGTGCCCGCGTAGTACGTGGCAGCTTCTTATTGAAGCGCCCGTCTACAGAAGGCATCATGCACATTTCGTCAAGAGATGATGACTTCTACTTACCGGACAACCAAACTCTAAGATGCTTTTCATCGGATGATCATAATGAAATTTCGCCTTCCGCAGACCATTCTCGTAGTACTACCGCTATTAGACGTAACCAGGATGCAGCATGGCGCCAGTTTAGCACCCACATGACAGTCAGTGATGACATACCGTGATAACATGGTCATCGAGACGCTTATTCGGTGCTACTTCTCGCCACTCCACTCCACCGCGCAAAAGTACATATACACGGGCTCAGCGAACGATCGTGTGTAAGTGTCTGACAGTATTTATAGTGACCTTGTAAAGGCATTTGCAATGAAGTCTAGCAGACTTATCCGCGATGTGCGCTGGCATCCATTCGAGTCCACAATTATATTACTCCGGACTTTAAAGGCAAGTTGTGCGTCAGGCAGCGTCAGGACGAAGAAGACAAACTGCCTTGACCTTGATCGAGTGTACGACTGTAGAATATACAGGTAACGGATGGATATCACGGCGCAAATGTGTAAGTGAGTTCTGGTCAGCGGGCTCAAATGTACCCATATCAACATACAATACAGGTCGAAATGGCTCCATGTTTGGATTATAACACCACACGTAAATAATTACTGGTCATCTCGATATGAGCGACACTAATGAGTCTCCAGCCGCTTTAGAGCTTAAGCTAACCGACTTTGTCATCGATGAGCAGCCCAGCGCTTTTCTGAAACTTACGATGAGTCGCCGCATCAAAGACAAAACGATCGCAGAGTCCAAGCTCGTCCCGTTCCTATTCCAACTGCTGCAGTCGACTTCCACCTCAACTTTCAGTGCTTTAAACGCTGATTCCATCGTAAATCGCGTACTATACGGGACTGGCTCACGTCGTGTCATTTTGCTGGAATTTTCGGACATTGAGGTGGCTCAGAAACTGCGTGAATTGCTCCATGAACAGCCTTGTGAGCTGCTTGGCCGACGTCCCATGTACGTCGAGTTTGCAATACCAAGAAAAGAGCAAGAATTTCGTGATCGGCTCCTGAGAGTGCACCATGTTCAACGTAATGCTGATTCGCCTGAACGACGAGTTCCAGGACTGAGATTTGAGGCTGAGTTTATTACTAAAGCACAAGAAGATGCGTGTCTTGCCTTCTTTGAGAGAGATAATGGAGCTCATTGGGCTCATACCATTCGAGCGAGACAAGTGCAGCACTTTGGCTACACGTTTAACTATGATACGAGGAGATGTGACTCTAATGAGCCGATGAAAGAACCGATACCACAAGTGTTGCAATCGATAATTGACAAGATAGAAGAATGCAGGATAATGGATGGCGACAAACCTGATCAGATTACAGTAAACGAGTATTTACCGGGACAAGGGATTGCTTTTCACTTCGACACCCACTCGGCATTTACGACCACCATTGCAACATTGAGCATCTGTAGTGAAGTTGTTATGGACTTTCGGCACCCAGATGGCATTCAAAATGAAGGTGTGCTCTTGCCAGCGCGTTCACTAACTGTTATGAGCGGGGTGAGTCGTTACATTTGGGAGCATGCCATTGTTCCACGCACGTTTGATGTGATCGATGGGAAGCAGGTGGCACGCCAACGGAGACTGAGCATTACTTTTCGTAAGATCCGATCAGGCCCGTGCGAATGTCCATACCCAAAGCATTGCGACACCCCAATGCGTGAAGGACAGGATACTAGTAAGCAAGAGGCTGAAGAGGACGCTGAAACTAGCCTGGCACCTACCGTGTTGGAGCAACAGTACGTTCATAAATTTTATGAGACAGTAGCGGCGCACTTTAGCAGCACTCGACATAGCCCATGGCCGAGAGTTGCTCACTTCGTAGCAACGCTGCCGAGTGGTTCTGTGATCGCTGATATTGGTTGCGGAAACGGGAAATATATGAAGTGTGTCGATTCAACGCAGAGCTTTGTAATGGGCGGTGACCGAAGCTCACGTCTCGTGAATATCTGTCGAGACCGCGGACTTGAAACGATGGTGTGTGACGCACTAGCAGTTCCGTTGCGCTCGAACTCGTGTGATGCTGCGCTGTCAATCGCAGTGCTTCACCATCTCAGTACTCTTGGTCACCGACTAGCGGCTGTGAAGGAGCTGCTTCGTGTTTTGCGTGTGGGCGGACGTGGAATCATTTACGCATGGGCGCATGAGCAGATGACGGGTTCTCGTCGTCGTTTTGAAGAAGGCCGGCAAGACTTCATGGTGCCTTGGAACTTGGACAAGCGTTTTGCCACTTCCTTTGAAAAAAGCCCGACTGCCGTGAAATCTGAGCGCAACGGAAAGAGTGACGATACATACAAAGATCCCATCGATGTTAGAAATGGAATCATTGGCGATGACACCGACGATAAGCCCTCTACGAAAGTGCAAGAACGCGTGGTAGTTCAACGATATTGCCACATGTTCAAGCAAGGTGAACTGGAGAGCCTTGTAGAGCTGTCAGGCATTGCCAAGGTGGAGACAAGCTACTACGATGAGTCAAACTGGGCTGTCGTTCTTCGACGTGTCCGTTGATCCAAATGGAAAATTGTGCCGGCATCGAAGGCACTACTTGTGACTGATCTGTGCATTGGCTAGCAAAATGTAGTTAATTGGTCCCTGTATGGTCGGTTTCTCCTCTCGTCACTTCATCGGTGTCATAGCTGCTATAACTAATAATAAGGCTGATCGCCATCGCGTCTGGTCTCCGTATATATTCTGCATTGCTTTTGATTTACTGTCAAGTATATCCCCACAGTACACATTTGTCCACCATGTTCACGACATCTGTGCGTCTTGAGCGATTGCGCACTTGATATCGGCTTGCCTCCGTGATCTCTGTCAATACAAAACGTTCGAGTCAAAGTGGCCCAATCCGAACAAGATTCCTTCATTTTCGTCACATATCGTTAGCTGTGGAGTGATCTCTTAACAGCAAGTGGACGATACAATATGTTGTCACCTTGCTAGATCGTCCAACCACAAGCTTATGTCCTCTGTTGGAGACAACTCCGCTTCTGTGTTCTCTATCCCGTCGCTAATGACTTCACGCTGCTTGGTCTTGTTCTGGTAAGTTTGGCTCCGAGCGACATCATTTGCTTGGTTTGAACTGGTACCGTTAGCCGAAACGGTCTGGAGCATTTGCTGCTTCTGTCGCCGTCGAATAGCTTTTCGACCTACCTGGCTCCGTTTACGCTTTTGTTACACACAAGCACCATTATCTGTTAGCTTCACGTTTACTGCCAAAGTAGTGTTCTGTCGAGTCTGTACCTGTGGTAACACAGTTTCCAGCACGCGCGGCCAGTCGCCGAGCTCTTGAAAGTTGATCAGCACGTCAACTACCGTGTTGACGTTCAATATATGGTCCGGCCGTTCTGGGATATTCTCCTGAATCGGCAATCGGGCTGTCGTGATACCAGCTTCAGTAGCTGCGTTAAGCGTTGCTCCCTGCATTTGGCAAAATGACCATTTAATGCTCCGACCGAGTTTTTATCTCGCCAGCCTACTAACCTTTCGACGGGACTTATCCACAATGCCCCCAATCACATATATCTTCTCTGGGTCTATTTTCTTCAGTACATTGGGAGAATCGGGTGATAAATACACGAGTTTGTCCAGTTGAAAGTGCTCTGCGACGCTTTCAGCTCCACGTCGCCACTGAATATACCAATTGCTGGCGCCATACCGTTCTAACGAGTGCTCCAGCTGCCCGCTAGGATTGCAAAAGACCAATTGAAACGGCTCGGCCATTTGCTTGATTGCCCCATAGCAGAGCTTAAGCTGGTTCGCAAGACTTCGAAGTTCTTTATCGTTCATGATGCTGTCAAAGCTCAAATCAATCACAATCCGTTGGCTGAAGCTGTCAGAAGCTGCTGCTCGCTGTAGACGCTGTAGTACTTCCTCCTTCTTTGCAGTCTCTTGCTTTAAAAACTTCAGACGTTCCTCTACTCAATTATTCAATACAAATACTAATGAGGTTAATAATAAGAAACACACTCGTTCGTTTTATGTCAATTCGATCGCACCTGCAGTCATGGAGTGGAGGAGTTCAAAGCGCTGTGTCTTCTGCCTCGTGCGCTGGGCTCGCAAAACTGAATTGCTTCTGGATGAATGACAGGTAGTTGTCAATTGTCGAGACGAAGTAGTGACTGCGCTGTCGAGTTCTGAAGCATCGACAGAATCATGGTGCAAAGTCTCTGATATTGAGAGCATTTTCACTAAAAATTAGAGTTTAGTCGGTGACTGGGTAGAAAATAATGACAAACAACAATTTAAACAAAATGAAGTAAAGTTACGTCTCTTAAGAGATTTTTTTGTTAAAGAGGTGTACGTTCGCTACAAATTTGACAATACAAAAAAACTTGCCTAAAATGATCCCCTGGGACCAAAGGTATATATCAGTTAGGGCAAGTTACCAGTAAGGATGTATTACTATTAGTCGATGTCTTGTGAATGGGGTCGCCCATATTATGTAGCAGTTAACAAAAGTTATAAGCTGAGGCAGTGTACTTTAGGCGAGATTTTCTGTATCTACATCCTATTGTGTACGTAGTACAGACGTAGCCAATATTGCATATTTCTGACCTGGTCATTGCTACACACGCCTCTACAGCATGATCATTTTGCTGCCGACATTGTCAGTAGAATGATGCTCAAGCAAAATGGTAATATCATGCTTGGCTTTGGAACCAGTAGTAGTGCACTTTCGCATGCTACGTATGGGACATCACCGACGACGCTCAACCCGGTACTACGTAGATAAAGTGCAGCGCGACTTCAGCAATGAGTATGCAATTCTATGCAGAAAAATCTATACCTGTAGACGGGCACTTCTACGAAGCTGCCTCGTACTACGAGCACACACCTTATACACAAGCGAGGAAGCGGTTAGACCGTCTTACGTGCGCGTGCGAGGGTGGTTGGGAGGTTAGTCGACTGCTTAAGCAGTCGTACCACCAGTTGCCTTTCGCTTAAGCGAGAGTGCAACGAACTTCTTCACAAGAAGGCACCGACGTCACGCAGAAGCTTTTCAGCTTCTCGTGCGTGGTGCTTCGGTGTTTAAGCAAATTCAAAACTGAGCTATATTTAATTAATTATAATTAAATATAAATTGAATTACTGATTGGCTATAGATGTATATAGATCGGATACGCGACTCTTTAGAAGCGTATCCTGTCGCTTGAACTTAAATCTAGATTTAAGATCGCAACTGACGTCTTTCTGAGACGTCGCGATGCCTAGCTTCAACTAGCGTCATCCCTTCTCATGTGAATCCATAAATGGATATCACATTCACGAGGGTGGATCACATTTGTGTATCGCACCCAAGTGACAGGTCGAAAGTAATCGTGGATACTTTTAGATCAAACATTACGTATATTACTTAATGTTTACGTGTAACTAGATACCCTGTTACAATACCGCTACGACGATACCATACATTAGCTTACCGGTTTCTATTCGCATCTTAATGTTGATGTGCACTGCGGTATGTTAAAGTAGATGACATCTGACGTAATGTTTTGGTCTGTCCTTCATTGATCTAATCCAAATCGAGCTTCTAATTTTGAACCGCAAATTGCACAGCCCTGACTGTAACATGTTGATCCCTTTACATTACATTGGCACTAACATGAAGTGCCAATGTAAATATATCTTAGCTGATAATATTCGACAATAGTATCTTTTCCTATCGTATTGTACTCGCATCTTCTTTAAGTTGGAGATGTTGGAAATGGGTTTGTCTTTTGAAGAAAACATTTCCGTATACAAACTTACCGTGGTCAAATTCATACAGAGGTTGAGAGTGTGATGCGAAACGATTGTCAAGGGAGTTACACTCGTGGTGAGAGAAGCAGCCTACAGAGGCGTTTCTATGTATGCTCTATATTTTAGGATTACGGTCAAAATAACTCAGGAGTTTTTCTTTCTCCTGGGATTAATACACTTCCTCTTTTTTTCTTTTAAAGCTAGCTGAATTTTTTCCGGCAACTTTCTCTGGCACTAACACGCCAACTTACTCGTGTGATTATTTTGTGCAGTGGATTCACTAACAGGTTCCCTCTGCTTACGTCTAGTCACGCGTGGTTTTTCCTACAGGTTATAAGCCCAAGATTGCGCGCGCGCCACCAAGTATGGGTAAGCGCTGCTGCACAAATGCGAAACGAAGGAGCTCGTGACAGAGGACTGAGCGGAAGAAAGGATCGGCGCAGGTGAGACAGTTGGTGCTAGGGGAAGCACACACACACACGAAGGATGGATGGCAGTAGCAAGCAATCTAACAATGGCTGGTGCATCCGAAGTTAAGCTACGACGCGGAGCCATGGAGAAATGCGAAGGACAGCAATTTGGAAGACATAAGGACGGCTATCATGAAGTGCAAGACGACGAAGAAGCGTAAGAAGTTTGTGGACCATCAGACCGCTGATGAGTCGAGCGAGTCGATGCGAGGACGACGCTGAAGTCGGGATATGCTGGCGGGATGCTCAAGGCGGCGCAAGGAATGCGTGCGTACAAGCAGCCAGCGCATGTAATGTGACAGGAATGCTTAAGATGAGCAGTCAATGAGCGCGCTTATAGCGTCAAGTACCAAGTCGCACACTCTCACCGGCGAGGGGGAGTGTTGGAAAGTGGAACTTCGTATCTAGCCGGGTACTAGATGTACGCCGGTGAAGTCTGCTAGGCTGTTCTAATATAGTCTATTCTAGGTAGTTCTAGAACGTTCGATGCATAGGTAGACTGTGTGGCAGCGGCAGATGCCACTGCACTGAGTAGGATCACTTTGCGATCGGTAAGCCACTGGGGAGGCCCGCGGCGGCGGGCCGAAACGCGTCTGGCACGCGTCCGTAAGTAAAGTCTTTTTTTGTCATGCGTTTTTTAGTTTTTAACAGGTTATGAGCCCAAAGATTACGGCCATTTTATTAAGTTCACAAAGTTTTAAACAAAGACCTTCGTTTCGATTACGTGGAAGTCCCCTTTGGTAAAGGAAGGGTTGAGATCGAGATGGAGGACAGCGAGGATAAAACAGCCGCTGCCAGTCACGATCTTTTGAATTATGTCAAGCGTCTGGAAGGAAGATTGAATGCTGTTGAGGAAGGACGCTCTCAAGCATCGGCTCCAAGTACGTCGCCCGGGTCACAGCGAGGTTCTCATACCTCGGAAAACGCAAGTGTTTTTCGCGAGACACTCAAAAATTACGGGCCATTTGGCCAGAGGATGACAGTAAATGATCTTAGTGGGGAGGATGGCATTGAACGGGGTGTAGATATACGTGCTGGAGCAGCTCGCGCTCAACAAGAGTACCCTCGTCAAGCACAGGGTCAAGGGATGGTGAGAGATATGCCACCGCAAAGACATCCCGTGATGAATCCGTTTGGCCCATCTGGGGGTGTAACAATACCAAAGTTGAACATTCAGAATTTCAACGGAGCTGAAATATATGCAGGTCTCGGTGCAGGTTTTAAGCAGTGGGCTTATTTGTTTATCGAGGCAATTGAGGTCACGGAATTGTCCTCTGGTTTTGCTTGGACGGAACGTTTGAAGGTAAACAAGCTTGGAGAGCATATGGAAGTCCATGCGGCCAGTTACTTCCAAGCAAATATTGGCATCTGGTGGGCCGTTTCGCCTCAATTATACTACGTTTTGGACCAGATGCATAATGCATTTAAGGTCAACATCACGCATCAACAGGCCGCAAACAGGTTCGCCGCGGAAAAGAATGTGTCTAGGTCGTGGACCGAACATTTCCTGTATCTTGTGGCTTTAGCCAGAGAGAGCGGTTCGCACGAGAAGTTAATTGTGGAAAAAATCGTTAAGTATGCTGCACCTCATTTGAAAATGGCATTAATGATTCGCTACAATCCCCAGCGACAAGATTACATTCAGCACGCACAAGAATTAATTGCGTGGGCTCAGGAGCTGGAAGGTGATTTGCATAAGCCCAAGAAATCGGGGCAAAATCACGTGAATTCGATTAATGAGGCGAAGCCACAACGAAGTTGCTACAATTGCGGCATGGAAAGGTACATTCGAAAGGATTGTCCACATACAAGCAAACGTACCAAACGTTTTGAAAAGAAAAAGGGACGCCAGAATGATGTAGACAACGATCGACGCTACGCGTTAAACACAGTCGACGAGAAATTAGAAGATTTTTCAAGTTCTGAATAATCTAAATTTTTGAGTGATGACTTATGGATCGTTGACAGTGGAGCTAGTCGGCATTTGGTGTCGGATGAAAGTCTTCTTAGAAATGCAGAACTTTGCAGCGAGAAATAGATTTTAATCCTCCCGGATGGTGGAGTACTACGGGTAACTAAGGTTGGAAGTGTTACACTGCAAAGTACATCTGGCATCAAGTCAACCATTGTCCTATCGGAAGTCTACTACGCACCGACTCTGGCGAAAAATCTCATATCTTTGGGATGTTTAAGGAAAAAAGGGTGCATTTTGAGAGACAATGGGAAACATATGGATATGTCGCTTGGAAAGGACGTGTTGTTCCGTGCGGAAGTGTATGGGTCAATTTTTGTAACGAAGCTGCGCGCAAAAAAAACCTATTGACGTGAATAAGAAATTTTCGAATATGGTAATGAATGTGGCGACAGAAGGCGTGCAAAGCGATGTCCAAAAAGGAACTTTACATCATTTTCACGCTCGTTTGGGTCATCTAGCTTATGACACAATTGAGAAACTGGCAAAAGATTCCAGGTCAGGCATTGCAATAACGGATCACTCGAGACCGAATTGTCTGACATGTGCCGAAGGAAAATCTACAAGAGCAAAGCAAGCGCAGAAAGACACGGGTCAACACGCTCCGATTTGATCGTGTGGGTGGAGTTATCTGCAGTGAACTGAAAGGTCCTATTACCCCACGAGATCGACGTGGAATTTGCTATTTAGTGGTGTTTGTCGATCATTTTTCAAATTACGTCCGAGTATTTGCTGCTCGAACAAAAGACAGAGCGGCAAAAATGTTTGAGCATTTTCTTGTTTGGTTTGAAAACGAGTTTAGATGCAGGATCCACGTATTGAGAACAGATGGTGGTGGAGAGTATCGAAATGTTGATCTTTTTTGTAAAGAGACCGGTGTTAGGCGTCAAGTTACGGAAGCCGGCAGAGCCAGCCTCAAATGGAAAAGCAGAAAGAATGAATCGAACCATTTTTAATATGATTCGATGCATGATTTTTGGTTCTGGAGTGCCTCTTATGTATTGGTCAGAGGCGGCAGAGTATGCAACCTACATACTTAACCGAAGCCCCACAAGATCAAACCCTGGAAGAGTGTCTCCAATTGAATTGCTAACGAAAACACAAACAAGCTTAAACGATATTGTTGTTTTTGGGTCGCCGTGCATGGCATGGCGTGATCCAAAGAAAAAGTCGTTGGAGCGACACGCCGAGAAGGCGCTAATACTTATGAAAAATGACGAGACGAAAGGTTACAAGATTTTACTTCTAAAGGACAGAGTGGTAACCATTACTCGTCACGTGAGCAATATTGAAACGCTTAACGATGAATCCAACAAGAAAATTGTTCAATCTCTAAAGGATGACGAAGAAGACGAGTCGGAGCAACTCGCTTTGGAACGAACAACTTGTGAAGAAAATAACAATCTCTGTAACGAAGATTGTAATAAGAATGAAATTGATACACGCAAAAGTAATGATGAATTTGCTGGAAAAATTGTTCCAAGGAAATCGGGCCGACGGAGCAAAAAGACACCCAAGGCAGCTGCATTGAAAAAAGGTGAAAAACCTGAAAGAAAACAATCGAGAAACGGCGATTTCGAAAACAAGAGACAATGTAACTTCACACCATGAAGAAAATTTATTGTTTGCACTCGCGGTTACCGATTCAAGTGTCTCAAATGATGGAAAATTTTCGTCACTACCTGACCCAAAAAGTTACAATGAAGCTCATCAAGAAAAATATTTTCTAATGTGGAAAGCGGCGGAAGATTCCGAAATAAAGTCATTAAAGATCTTAGGACTTGGAAGATTATGTGTCGGGATGACAACAAAAAACCATTGCCGACTAAGTGGGTTTATAAGACAAAATTATTGGCAGATGGTACGATTATTTGATACAAGGAGAGACTTTTGCCTCGTGGTGACAAACAAAGGTTTGGTGAAGATTACTACGTAACTTTCTCAACTGTTATGGAGCTGAACAACATGAAAGTTATCTTGATAATGGCTATAATATGGAAAGTCCCGGCCCGTCACGGTGACGTACCAAGCGCATACCCAAAGGCTGAAACGGAGGGAGATTACGAAATACATCTACAGATACCGAAAGGGATGGAAATTTCAAGTGACAAAATGAACGAACTTGGTGCAAAATGCACAGAAGATTTGGTGTTAAAGTTGCAGCGAAACCTTAACGGTTTAAAGCAAGCAGGTCGAAAGTGGCATGAACTGTTACAAAAAACGCTGATTAATATGAGGTTTATGCAGTGTTTAACTGACACGTGTATTTTCGCTCGTATAGAGGATTGCGGAATGGTACTGATTGGAGTTTACGTCGACGATTTATTGGTGACTGTAACGAGCGTATCGTTAGTCAACAAATTTTTCGATGAGATGAAAGTTCTCGACCTTTAAGATCTTGGAAATGTTAAAAAAATTTTGGGCATGAGAATCGAAGGAGATTTAGCGAATGGATACACGACTGATCAAGAATTAACGATTGATGAAATGCTGGAAAAGCATGGACTAAAAAATGCGAACACTGTAAAATCACCGATTTCAGAATTAGAGATGTATGAGGAGTTAAACGAATTACTCCCAGTTGAAGTCAAGCGGAAATGCACCCACTGTCAAAAGCTTTCAGTCACTTGTCGGTAGTTTACTATGGATTTCGAGGTGCACACGACCAGATATATATTTTGCGGTTCATCGGGCTACACGACGTACACACGCGCCGACTTTGATGGATTATAAAGTGGCAAAGCGTATTGCGCGGTACTTGAAAGGAACAAGAAGCCTGAAATTTTGTTTGGAACACGATGATGAGAAGAGCACCCCATTATTACGTATAATAAGCTACAGTGACGCTGATTTTGCAGCTGATAAAGACGATCGGAAGAGTATTAGCGCAAATGTGATTTACGTAAATGGCATAATTGCTGGATGGAACTGTAAGAAGCAAGGGACAGTGGCGCTTTCCACTGCCGAGGCGGAATTTGTGGCTGCTGCAGTTGGAGGACGAGAGGCATTGGGTTTGAAGGAGCTGTTTGCGGAATTTGGTGTGCAGTTAAAAACGCCAATTATTTTAAAAATTGATAACCAAGCTGCAATCAAACAGCTTGAAAGTGAAGCAAGTGCGGCAAGCTCAAAGCATGTGGATGTTAAGTTAAAGTTTTTGAAAGACTATGCAAAGAAAGGCACCGTGAAACCAGTGCATGTGGCGAGTACAGACATGTAGCTGATTTGTTAACCAAAACTTTAAATGCACCACGAATTTTGGAGCTAAGGAAGCAGATCGGACTAAAATGAAGCCCCAGTATGTTTGGGAAGGAGTGTTGGAAATGGGTTTGTCTTTTGAAGAAAACATTTCCGTATACAAACTTACCGTGGTCAAATTCATACAGAGGTTGAGAGTGCGATGCGAAACGATTGTCAAGGGAATTACACTCGTGGTAAGAGAAGCAGCCTACAGAGGCGTTTCTATGTATGCTCTATATTTTAGGATTACGGTCAAAATAACTCAGGAGTTTTCTTTCTCCTGGGATTAATACACTTCCTCTTTTTTTCTTTTAAAGCTAGCTGAATTTTTTCCGGCAACTTTCTCTGGCACTAACACGCCAACTTACTCGTGTGATTATTTTGTGCAGTGGATTCACTAACAGGTTCCCTCTGCTTACGTCTAGTCACGCGTGGTTTTCCCTAAGGAGATGCCTCTAATTGACTGATAGGCCATGATATCACTCAACGCGCTGGCCAATGACAGATGGACGCGCGCAATGAGAGGAGGGCAATTAGTCAGCATACATATAAGTCATTATATATCGTTAAAATAGGTTTCGAATAATTTTTATTAAGAAGGTCTTTAACTGTATATAATACAGTTTTCCTTTTTCTACAACTAAGCGTGTTCGTTTAGTTGTATAGCTTCCTCTGCCCCTCCATGTAAGTGAGAAGCATAACAGTAAATGCGACGAGTGGTCCGATACACCTAGTAGTACTTCGTGATCCGTTCAACGACCATTGACAAGTCTGCTATGAAATCAGCAGAAGTTATATAAAAGGATCATCGCTTCTCTTAGAGCTTCGGCCATATGTAGACAAGCGCTTTGTGAAGAAGCTGCCACGTACTCCTTCAAGCAGCGCGAAGAAGCGGTTATACCGTCTTACCTGGTGGTTGCTTTGGTCGGTCGCTTAAAGTGCCGATACAAACTGTTGCCGGCCGCTTAAAGTGGTCCGCGCAACGAAGAACTAAGAAGTGCCTCACTTACGTCACGCAGAAGCTTATCAAGCTTCTCGTGCGAGGTCTCCCAACGAGGGACCCAGGTCTACCGATGAGGGACCATGGCCAACCATCCAAGGAGCTTCTATTGGCTGAAAATTCAACCTATCAGAAACCTGGATTTTCATTGGTCGTTCACGCGTCACCGTTTTGTGAGCTCGCTGTTCCTGCTTCCCGCCCCTCGCTCGGGACTCAAGCAGCGCCGCACCAGTCGGTCCCAGTGCCATCCTGGTTACATAGCTAGTAACAGATGAACCTTGCGACGAGTGCTCAGCCGTATCTTGTACGGTTGAACTTGGGTCGTGTTGAAAGGTAGTCACTTGCGCCCTTAGTCTCCCTTTGGTAACAATCTTGTTAGGGTGTTCCTGCGGTCCTTGACGCGCTTGCAAAAACCTTGCCATCGCCGCGTTAATAGGGTCTGTAGAATACCTACCGGGCTTTCCCTTCGCGTTCGGAGACTTGAGCACGCGCATGTCTTCACCACGTCAATCACGTAGGTCTTTCTGCTTGCTATTTGCTAGTGAGTCCGTATCCAACCTGGGTCATTCCAGCTGTGATATTAATTTTCGATACATTGAGCTGCATTCTTGAGTGACCCAGGTCAACCAACGAGGGGCCGAGGTCGACCGACGAGGGACCCAGGTCTAAAGACGAGCGGCCGAGGTCTACCGGAATAGGAGCTGATGAGGGACCGGGTCTATCGACGAGGGGCCGAGGCAGACCGACGAGTGACCCAGGTCTACCGATGAGGGACCATGGCCAACTATCCAAGAAGCTTTCTATTGGCATAAAATTCAACCTATCAGAAACCTGGATATTCGTTGGTACGCGTCACCGTTTCGTTAGGTCGCTGTTCCTGCTTCGCGCCCCTTGATCGTCGCCGCACCAGTCGATCTCTGGGGCATTCTAGTGACTGATCCAGTGGAAGACGATCCTGGGAACCACTGAGCTGCTGCAATCTGATCGCTGGACGGCAGGTGTGCGGTGTACCTTGGATCGCCCCTGAGTGGCCGGTGTCTCCATACCTTTGAGGGTAGACCGCGCTGTCTTGAAGTGTCATCTGGATGTCCCTGGACTGTGTTTGTGTGTGAGTCGTCAAAGGTACCGACGAGGGTTGACAGACGCTTGTGTATATGTTCTAACGTCGTTTGCGATTCTGTCGAATCCCAGGGAAGGCAGGTCGTCCGGATCGAAACGTCCTGCGACCATGGTCACTTCTCGAAGAAGGGTGACCAGCGCTGTGACCGCGTATGTGACGGTCTGCAGCCGTAGTAGGGTCGTTACCGGTCCAGTGAGCTGTCCAAGCAGCTAGACCTCGAGGGTCTTCGCGATGGGGTCGCTCTCCAGGAATGCGTTCAGCTTTCTCTGGTGGTAAGCCTTCGTAACATCAGCGTCCGACGATGATGCTAGTCCTGACTTCTCGGGACTATCGACTTGGTGTTTCCTGGCGCCTTCATCCGGAACTTGTCGGCTTGGACTCCGCGGTCTTGTTTTGTTGTTTTTTCGGGGACCTTAGCCTCTCGGTTTTCACCGTCGGCTGATGGTCCTCTGGATCATGATAGGGATCATGACCCAAGGTGTCTTTTACGAGGACATAGAGAGGGTATTTAGGTTTCTCTTTAATAATTTCAACCTCGACCATGCCCCTCCCAAGGTCCGGTCGGTCCTTCGATCCTTTGTTTTTATCTTCTAGAGTCACTGATGATCTGTCTACCAGTGGCTATTCTATCTTGTTCTCCTTCTTGACTTGAACTCTTTATCTTTTAGGGACTCGCGGTGAAATCCCGCGTCTTTCGAAGATCTGGGCACGCGCATCATTGTGGTGGAGTGGGTTCTCAAAATTGTATGATGAGACCCCAAACCACTCACTTTGCCGGACTGCCGACTGTCGGAGGGGGTACCTCGATGCCGCGTATGGACCTTCTATCACCTTGTGTACCCGTCGGCTGGCGGGATGCACTCTTCGGAGGACTTGGTGAGGATGCAGATGTCTGCCTTGAGGGAGGTAGACCTGGGGGGCCTCGAGTGGATATGCTTCACTCGGTGGGCCGGTAGGTGGCCACTCGATCGACCTTGTCGAGAGTGGGCTTAGAACCAAATTCTTCAGGGGCGCTTGTCGTCCCTGGCCTTTTCCTTCTGTTTCAGGGGTATTAACCACCTGACCTTTACGTTGCTCCCGGACCTTGAGGTGAGGGAGACCGCTTCCGATAGCGGGTCTTGGGGGGTGTTGCTACTCGAACGAGCTCACATTCCAAGTATATCATGGAGCTCTATTCGCACTTGAACTTCGCTACACAACTGTCTTCGACGGGGGGCCAGAATGTATCCCTTCCCGGAACAGTGAGTAACTTAGAACAAGTCCTTCTTGGGTGACGGAGTCGTGCCACGTAGATCGCAAATTGAGTAGTATTTAATATAGTCCTATCCTGTTAACTCCTTTACTCTATCTTTGCCTGAAGCTCTGAATTTTTGCGTCGACTGGTCTGATACTTGTGTTAACTGGTCAGGAGTAGCTGAACCCCGAGGGGCCGAGGTCGACCAACGAGGAACCGGGTCGACCAATGAGGGACCCAGGTCTACTGATGAGGGGCCGGGTCGAACAATGAGGGACCCAGGTCTACCAATGAGGGACCGGATCGACCGATGAGGGACCCGGGTCTACCAACGAGGGGCCAGGTCGACCGACGAAGGACCCAGGTCTACCGATGAGGGACTGTGACGACCAATGAACCGGATCCACCAGTGAGGGACCGGGCCTTCCCAAAGGGGGCCATGGTCGACTCCCTTCGTACCGGTTAAACAGTACCCTGATAATGAGCTCTCCTTTGTTTGTCTTTCACATTCTCAGCCAACGGTCGCTTCACTCCGAGGCTACCTTTCTCTTCGGTCCCTTTTCTCTGGGGCGTGGTCTCTTTTCTCTAATCCACGGCCCCTTTTCCCTTCAATCCAACTGGCCTCTGGGTTCTTCACAATTTAGGAAAGCACTTCACCACAGTATTCCAGCTCTGCGACTTTTAAAAGCCGAAACTGATACGAAATGACACGGTCAACACCATTGTCATCCTTCTGCATGAGCGCGCTGCCGATTGCAAAATTGCTTGCATCGCAGACGACGCTAAAGGGCTTATTCGCATCTGGCAATGCCAAGACCGGCGCCTCAACCAGAGAGCTTCATTGATGTGAACGCATCTTCTTGTTCCTTTGACCAAGTCCATTCTTCATCCTTTTTCAAAAGATCAGACAATGGCTTAGTCTACTCCGCATAATTCTTGCTGTACTTATGCAAGTAATTAGCGAGCCCAAGGAATTGGCGCAGATCCTTCACTGACGTGGGACTGGCCATTCCTTTACAGCCTATACCTTTTCTGGGTCTGCTCGTACATCGTGTGCACCTACGATGCAGCCCAGTACAGGTATCTCGGGGACCCCTATTACGCACTTTTGCAAGCTAGCGTATAATTGGGCGTCACCCAGAGTTAGCAACACAGCGTCTAAATGACGCTTGTGCGACTCTATTGCGCTCAGACCGTCCTCCGCCCTACTATGCACGAATACATCGTCAAAGTAATGGGGCGCGTAGGCACGGTGCTGACGCATCACGTGAGCCACCACTCGGATAAATATTGCCGGAGCATGTTTCAACCCTTGTGGCATCACAAGCCACTCCCACAGCATACCGATTGGGGTGCTTACTGCCGTTTTGGCTACATCAGTATCTCTCATGAGCACTTGATAGTAGCCATCCTTCAGATCCAACGCGAAATAGATAGTTGACTTTCCCATGGAATACAACAAAACATCTTTCCGCGGGATCGGCGTTTGAGTCGGAATGGCCGTGTCTAGCCTTTTATAAGCATGAACCACGCGCCATCCACCCGTTGCTTTACGCACACAGAAGGTCGGGCTGCAGTGAGGCGACTTGCTCTCACGTACATGTCCCGCCTTGGCTCGCTTGTCGAAGAACTCATCGATGTAATCGACTTGCTCCTTCGACAACGGCCATGGCCTGGTCACACAATACTTGGTGCCAGGCTCCAGGCCAATTTCGTGCCTGATGCCCCTATCGGTCGGTAGGCGGCTCGGCACTTCTGCTGGAAACACATCACGGTGTTTCCACAGAACATCATAGAACGGGTTGTCCTTCAAGGCGTCCCAGCCTTAAGCGGCGAACCGTTTCTTTTTGTCGGTTTCCAAGACGCTCTCGTCCATTGTGGACGAAGAACAACAGTCCACCACGTTCTCTTCTGGAACTGGTGCGACTATCTCGTGGATATCTCCTTCCTTTAGCTCGGACAAGAATCGATCCCACGTCATCTCCGAGAGATTTACTATCTCCTCGGCATATGCCAAGACAAGTTGGAGCACCTCAGCTAAGGATGCCTCCGGCATCTTGTCTTCGACGACCTCGAACAATTCGTTCAGAGGTTTGTCAAGGGTCACTCATTTGACGTGCCCTTGATCGTCTTAATACGTCTGGTGCTCATTGGTCGAGTCACCACGATCTTTAACCTGGAAGAAAATGTCGTTGCTGTTCTAGCCAACGCACTCCATCCAGCCGCACCAGACTCATGGCTCTGTGACGGTTCTTGTGACGCTTGACTTCCTGTCAGCCTACCATCAACTGCCACAGGCTCTTGGCTCTGTGCAGGACTATTGGACGCATGACTACTTGTCATCGTCCCATTCACTACACCAGTCTCCTCTAGCCGGGTAGGAATTTGTGTCACCTGGCTTTCTGCCAGATCACTTCCAACTACACCACTCCTTTAGAGCTGGGCAGTTCCTGGTGCCGATTGACATACCGTCATCGCACCCTCGACTGTGTTGGACACAGCATCAGCCACATAAACCTCTCGCAAGTGCACATCCTTTCCCGTGTCTTGCGTAGATTTAGCGACTGTGCGTGTACGCCATTCTATCCATGGTTGGTGTTTAGCCAACCAAGGCATGCCTAGGATGAGGTCATACGGACTCTCCATACCTAGAACTGTGAACTTCTCTTTACAGAAAGCGAACGCATCTCCTGCACATACTCTTGCAGAGATCGTTTTGTGGTGAAGTGCTAATTTTGTGATGTGGAGGTCCCGGACTCCAGTTGGATTCAGAGTATAGGCCGTGGGTCAGGGACAGGGGACCAGAGAGACAGGGGCCTCGAAGGGGAGCGACCGTTGATGGAGGACAATCCGCAGGATCCGCCGAAGAAAAATCAGTATCAGTGTACCGGTTAACCGGTACCGAAGGGAGTTGATCATGGCCGCTCATTGATCGACCTGGCCCCTCGTTGGTAGACCCGGGTCCCTCATCGGTCGATCCGGTCCCTCATTGGTAGACCTGGGTCCCTCATTGTTCGACCCGGCCCCTCATCAGTAGACCTGGGTCCCTCATTGGTCGACCCAGTTCCTCGTTGGTCGACCTCGGCCCCTCGGGGTTCAGCTACTCCTGACCAGTTAACACAAGTATCAGACCAGTCGACGCAAGAAATCAGAGCTCAGGCAAGGATAGAGTAAAGGAGTTAAAAGGATAGGACTATATTAAATACTACTCAATTTGCGATCTACGTGGCACGACTCCGTCACCCAAGAAGGACTTGTTCTAAGTTACTCACTGTTCCGGGAAGGGATACATTCTGGCCCCCCGTCGAAGACAGTTGTGTAGCGAAGTTCAAGTGCGAATAGAGCTCCATGATATACTTGGCATGTGAGCTCGTTCGAGTAGCAACACCCCCCAAGACCCGCTATCGGAAGCGGTCTCCCTCACCTCAAGGTCCGGGAGCAACGTAAAGGTCAGGTGGTTAATACCCCTGAAACAGAAGGAAAAGGCCAGGGACGACAAGCGCCCCTGAAGAATTTGGTTCTAAGCCCACTCTCGACAAGGTCGATCGAGTGGCCACCTACCGGCCCACCGAGTGAAGCATATCCACTCGAGGCCCCCCAGGTCTACCTCCCTCAAGGCAGACATCTGCATCCTCACCAAGTCCTCCGAAGAGTGCATCCCGCCAGCCGACGGGTACACAAGGTGAGAGAAGGTCCATACGCGGCATCGGGGTACCCCCTCCGACAGTCGGCAGTCCGGCAAAGTGAGTGGTTTGGGGTCTCATCATACAATTTTGAGAACCCACTCCACCACAGTTTCGCCTGTAGTGCTCCAAAGAAGCGCGTCTGGAGTAAAACTTTATTGTTAGGCGGCTAGTACATGGCGTGATTCTTTGACTTATAGATCGTCCATGATGTAAAGCATCGGCGTTTGCTACAAGCGCAGAGTGAGCCCACTCTGACTTTGCCACGCAAATTTGAAATGGCATACGACACCGTCCTGGTGTCGTTTTCGATGAGCTGCGCCACTCCACATTGCTAAACCGCTAATAGCCAGTGAAAAATCGTGTGAGGGCAACTTCCATCGAACCTCGGAGGGTCCATCCGAATGGGCCTCGGCTGAGTAGACCGGGCCGAGAGCGTCTCAACCGTTCTGTTGAGCGCCTCATTACGTGCCTGCTCAAGCCTAAGCTCATCCTGAGTCTTATTGATGGACTCAGCGGTGGCTTGGCTATTTACCTCGGACGCGTTTCTACGCTGTCCGAGCACAAACGCCTCAAATTGCTCCAACTGAGCAACATGTTGCTCAGGAGGACAATGCAAGAGATTGACCAGGGCTTGCTCACAAAGTCCCTGCGCCATATGCTCTGCCAACTCCCTATGATGTTGGGAGAGGTGAGGGAAGTCACTCCAGTCCATATTAAGGACCATCTCAACCACACGCACGCTGAGAGAGACGGGTCGTGGGAAGGACTACTAGTGCTACCAAGTGTAGACGGGCACTTCTACGAAGTTGCCTCGTACTACGAGCACACACCTTATACACAAGCGAAGAAGCGGTTAGACCGTCTTACCTTCGCGTGCGAGGGTGGTTAGGAGGTTGGTCGACTGCTTAAGCAGTCGTACCACCAGTTGCCTTTCGCTTAAGCGAGAGTGCAACGAACTTCTTCACAAGAAGGCACCGACGTCACGCAGAAGCTTTTCAGCTTCTCGTGCGTGGTGCTTCGGTGTTTAAGCAAATTCAAAACTGAGCTATATTTAATTAATTATAATTAAATATAAATTGAATTACTGATTGGCTATAGATAATGTATATATATAGATCGGATACGCGACTCTTTAGAAGCGTATCCTGTCGCTTGAACTTAAATCTAGATTTAAGATCGCAACTGACGTCTTTCTGAGACGTCGCGATGCCTAGCTTCAACTAGCGTCATCCCTTCTCATGTGAATCCATAAATGGATATCACATTCACGAGGGTGGACCACGTTTGTGTATCGTACCCAAGTGACAGGTCAAAAGTAATCGTGGATACTTTTAGATCAAACATTACGTATATTACTTAATGTTTACGTGTAACTAGATGCCCTGTTACACAATGAGCCGTCCGATATCCGTGATACTGGTACAATTTTTCATCCCCAATCTGTACCCCAGCTGAACTACATATCGTTCTTCATCTCCGCTCAGCTGTCGGGCCATGAATATCTTGTGTCCGGCTTTTGCATGTTAGCTACGCGGTATGCAGCCCCTTTGTAAAGGAAGGTCACTAATATATACTTGCGTGCTGTCGCTCGGTCAAAGAAATATAAATCGATGTTTCGCTGAGCATTATTGCATAATAATGTATTTTGCAGCGTTGAGCAGGGTCATAAGCTCTACTTGGATCACCTTTGTTGCAATCTGCAATCTCATATTAGAACAAATTGCACTACTCCAGCTGCTAACTGGAGCTCCTCCTTGATATTGCTTGCTTTCTGCCTGATCGCCTTAGTGTTTGTCCGGCTCCTTCCATTTTTGTACTGTATGTAAATGTCGCATCCGAAATGTGGAAGTCGTATGTTGAAATATTTGCTGCATCGAGTCCATTGATGACTGTAACGGGGTTACACGACGGTTGTAGTGTCTTTCCGGGAGTTTACGGTTAAACTCTCCTTTCTATTGCATATAATGCATTATTATACTTCTCTTTAGAGAGGTATTAAGTATGAGCGCTAAAGATACGGTATTCGGTATACCGTATTATCGATTAGGATTCGATAATCGATAACGCTGTACTAAGTACATCATACACAGATGTTTAGACGATACGTCGTTCAATAGCAAATTCTGCATATTATAATTACTGTTATAGTAATTAATATCTAGTGTAGGGTACTTAGAGTAGGACTATTCATAAAATCTTAAAGCTTAAATACAATCAGTTCTCCTTTTGAGTTTAAGATCGCAAGTCGTTTTGACTTTCTCTCTTGTGCACTTCGTGCGTTGGTTCTCTGAACCCCTAAGCTTCTAGCTTCTCTTGCACTATGTGCGTTGGTTCTCTGAACCTTAAGCTTATTGCTTGCTGACTAAAAGTCTCTCCTACTTCCTTAGAACAGGGTGATTTTTGAGTCATTTACATTAGTTCCTTAGAACTAAGTGGCTTTTAGCCTTAACTCTATTTAGTTCTCTAGAACTAAGAGGCTTCCAGCCAAAAGTCTTCCTCTGGCCAAAGAGCTGTGCAGCTCCGCTACACTTGGTAGCACTGGGGTCGCCAGGACGGAAGTTTTCCGTGCCCAGCCTTCGACTTTTGAGGAGGCAGTAAGCATAGCGTTTAACGCTGAATTTAATTTTAAATCTGCTCGATATGGTCTGCCCTGGTATCAATCAAATACCTCTAATCGGGCGGAACCCATGGATCTCAGTCAAGCTGAAGAAGCTGAGTTTCAAGCTGCTGAGCAGCAAGTTAACATCCGTAGATGTTATATGTGCGGAAGCACTAGGCATCTCCGCCCTAGCTGTCCGTTGCGAAAGCAACGTTCAAATCTGCAAAGCCGAAACCCTGCTCTTATCCAAAAGGCGAGCACCGCAGGGGAAAACGTCAACTCCCAGTAGGCGCGAGGCGCCCTACTGGGAAAGAACTAAGTTCTGTTGGATCTTTAGGAGGTAAAGGTATACAGGGCTTAGCCCCAGGTGGTTCTGTGGATGCTCCCATAGAACAAGATTACAATCCAGGCTTGTTGGTTGTGTCGGCAACCGTTAAGGGTTTTAAGAAACCATGGTAAATTTTAATTGACTCAGGGGCGTCAGGTAATTATGTCCGACGTCGTTCCCTTGAAGGGAGTCAGCTGTATGCTGAGGCGCTAGAAGCACAAGAGGGTGACAGTATAACCGTGCGTCTCGCGACCGGTGTACGTGTCACCGTTCCTAAAGTTCCGTTGAACTTAGGTGTGAAGTTCTTAGACTTCAATAGCGTTGAACGCTGTCTTGTCCTAGATTTGGACTCAAGATATGATTTCATTATCGGTATGGCCTGGCTGGAACGCCATGAGCCATGGATCGATTGGAGATCTAAAAACTTAGGCGCAACGCGCAATGCTCCTAGAGAATCTTTGGAGAGTCATGATTCCACCTTCGCTAGAAAACAAAAGTGCTATTGGCGCGAGCCATTAACTGATTCAGTTAGTGTGCTGGACATTGGAGTGTCTGAGTCGATAAACTCCGATGTCAACAATAATAGTGTCGAGCAGAGCTCAATGACACTTAGTGGAACGGCACGTACTCCATTGAGTGATACTCAAAGTAATATTGAGACACTGGATGTCGGTAATGACATCGGCTCTCGTACAGAGCAAGTTAAGGTCGATGACCTTGTTAGTAATATTGGCTGTAAATGCGATAGACTGGATGTCGGTAATGACATCGGCTCTCGTATAGAGCAAGTGAAGGTCGATGACCTTGTTAGTAATATTGGCTGTAAATGCGATTTACTGGATGTCGATAATGACATCGGCTCTCGTATAGAGCAAGTGAAGGTCGATGACCTTGTTAGTGATATTGGCTGTAAATGCGATTCACTGGATGTCGATAATGACATCGGCTCTCGTATAGAGCAAGTGAAGGTCGATGACCTTGTTAGTGAAGTCACTGGTACTAGTGACCCACTGGGTGTCGGTAATGACATCGGCCCTCGCATAGGGCAGGTAAATGACAAGGGATCTGTTGACCTTGGGGATGATAATATCCCAAGTACTTTGAAGAGTACGGTCTCGTCAATGAGACGGCAGAGTAGCCAGATGGAGGCTGCGAGGCGCAAAGCGTCTGTTTTATCGCATAGTAATGTCAGTGACCAGTTGTACACCCTGGTCAACGGAGTGACAGGTGATGTAGATGGTGAGATTGACCTTGAGGCCCTCCCATCATTAAATGCTCTTTTAGAGCTAGACGAAATGTCTGTGGATGAATTTCATCAGGCCTTGAAGGCAGGTGCTCTATCCGACATGGTGGTCATTCGACCTAACGTCGAGCTGAACTCATCCTCGCTTGTCGATCAGACAGTCCTTGAAGATACCAAAGCGGCACTAAGTGCACGTAGTGGGGCATCTATTCTGAAGAACCCTTCAGATCCCTACTACCCTTTGGTAAAGGAATTCCAGGACGTGGTGTGTCACGATCCACCGTCGGTTCTACCACCTGATAGGGGTGTACGTCATGAAATTGACTTGGTTCCCGGAACCAAATACTGCGTAACACGGCAGTGGCCTTTACCCAAAGAACAGTGTGACGTCATTGAAGAGTTATTTCGGGCAAAGCACGCGGCGGGCATGGTGCGTGAGAGTAAATCTCCGCACTCGACACCCATTTTCTGTGTTAAGAAACCGAATGGTAAATGGCGTATCGTTCAAGCTTATAATAAGCTCAATGCGGCCACTATACCTGCACAGACGCCGATACCTAGAAAGGATGTTCTTCAGAACAATATGGTCGGTTGTACCATGTACAGTGCGCTCGACTTAGTCGATGGTTATTACCAATTGCTCATGCGAGCTAGTAATATTCCGCTTACTGCTGTTAGTACTCCGAGCGGTATGCTCCGGGAGTGGTTAGTGATGCCTAAGGGGCTATCTAATGCTCCGGCTACGTTTAACCGTTTGGCGACGCAATTGTTTCGACCCCATCGAAGCTATGCACAGACGTACTTTGATGCCATTTTTGTCCATAGTCGGGCTGAACATGGGCGGTCAGATATTGAGATCATATTGTTCATTTACGAGCTGTGCTCGAGTGCATGCGCACTAATAAATTATATGCTAATGCATCTAAGTGCATCTTCGGGGCCGAAGAGATTCCCTTTCTAGGGTGCTTCATTCGTAGCGAGACCTCAGAGAGGATCCCGCTAAGGTCAAAGCCATAGTCGATTAGCCTGTTCCACAGTCTCAGAAGGACTTGCGTAAATGGCTTGGCCTTGCCAATTACTTACACAAGTATAGCGAGAATTACGCTGATATGGCTCGGCCGTTATCCAATCTTCTTAAAAAGGATGTGGAATGGTGTTGGCATGCCGAACACGAAGATGCTTATCAAGCGGTGAAGGCGAGCCTTCTACATGCTCCTATTTTGGCTTTGCCAGACCCTGACCGACCGTTTAGCGTCGTCTGTGACGCATTGAATTTTTCCATTGGCAGTGATCTGTTACAAACAGATGATGAAGGTCGTGAGCGTGTAGTCGCTTTTGAATCTCGCCAGCTGAAAGCTGCAGAAAAGATTTATCTAGTTCATGACAAAGAACTACTTGCGATAAAGTATGCTCTGGTCAAATTCAGAGTTCATCTGCTGGGCTCAAAGCCTTTTGTGATCTATACCGATCATGCGTCGTTACGCACTGCGACTCAGTCGCCGCATCTCTCGCAGAGAATGGCCAGATGGCTGTCATTCTTTGCCTAGTATAATCTCGTGGTGAAATATAAGCCGGGCAAGCAAAATGCTTTGGCTGATGCGTTGTCACGCAGACCTGACTATGAGCTTGCTCATGTGACGACATTGTCGTCTTCTATCACCGATCTCATTCGTACGGCGTATGCTAAAGATGATTACTGTATAGCGTTGCTACATGCTCTTGGCAGTGAGGAGTTTAAAGACTCGGATATTAAATTGTCAGTACGATCACGTGCGAGCCTCCATCGATATTGCATCGATCTGGAGCTGTTATACTATTGTACGGATTTGAAAGACCCACCGCGTATTGTGGCTTCTCATGATAAGGACCTGAAGTTTAAGATCCTCTATGAGGTACATGACACCGCCATCGGTGCTCATTTGGGTCAAGAAAAGACCTATGGGGCAGTGTTCCAATTTGCTGGTGGACCAAATTGTACAAATGGGTGAGCACATATGTGCGTACGTGTGAAAAGCGTCAACAAGTGAAACCCTCGCCCCATTCGGCAGCACCGCTGACTAGCTTTCCTATTCCCAATGGGTGCTGGTAGTCCATTAGTCGAGACTTTGGGTTTGGCCTACCGAAAGATTTACATGAAAACACAAATATTGTGATCTTCGTTGACCATTTGTGCAAGATGTCTAACTTAGCGGCTGTACCAGACTCGATCGATGGTGAAGGTACAGCGAAGCTGTTTATCGATCGAGTGATTCGCCAACATGTCTTGCCAGTGGCAATTGTTTCTGACCGTGATTCACGCTTCACGAATAAGTTTTGAAAGTCCGTTTTTCAGGTGCTAGGCACCCGATTAGACATGTCCACAGCGGATCATCCGCAGACCGATGGTCAAACTGAACGTATCAATCGCGTCGTTGAGGATATACCTCCGCAGCGTTTGTGCTGAAACGCCTAAGCGATAAAGATCTATGCTCCCTGTTGTTGAGTTTGCACTCAATAACTCCGTGCACGCCTCTACCCGCTACACTCCGTTTAATGTCAATGGCCTCACACACCCACGCGTTCCGTTTGCGCTACCACCAAGTGGTTCGGCGCTTGGTGGGGGAGAGGTTGCCGATCGGCTTTCTGATGTCATTTCTATTACTGTTAAAAAGCAGGTGAGCGCGTTTCTCGCGACGCGACTGAATGTCTTACGACATGTGCAAGATACAATGGCTGATAGTCAAGATAAACAAAAGGAATATACAGATGCGAAAGGCAGAAGTTGTATTGATTATTATAAGTTCGGAGACCAAGTATTATTAAATGCTAAAAATCTAACTACCAATGTAGTATCCGCTGTCTTTAAAACGAAGTTGCGCCCGCGCTTTATTGGACCCTTTAAGGTCATTGCCAAGAAAGGCACAGCGTATACGCTTAACTTGCCGCGCAAATTGCGTACACATCCTGTGTTCTTTGTTGGCATGCTCAAAAGGTATCGGGATCCGTCCCAAGTAAACGTTAAGGCGCTCGCGCCGAGCCCATTGGCACTGTCACGGGACGAAGCATCTGCGCCAACATGTCAAGTTGATCTTGCATACGGGTCCGACTCTCTTCCAGGGACGCAAGCCGGGAGTTAATCGTCTGCCTCTCCTCACGGAGGGACCGCACCTCCTGAACAAGCTCGGCATGAGCTTTTGCCGATACACCGGCCTCCGCCTCCTTTGCTCGATGCGCAGGGGAACCTACAGTTCCATGTGGAGCGTCTACTGCAGAAGCGTCGCCGCCATGGTCAAAACCAGTATCTGGTAAAGTGGCGGGGTTATTCCGAATCGTGGAATTCATGGGAGTTTGAGACTCCCCTTCGGCAGGACTGCCCATACGCCGTGGACGTTTTTGAGCGTCGTGCGCAGGGTCAGCCTGTTGGCGCTGACGCTTCTCACCAGTAATGGTGGGTGTGGGCGGGTTAGCGGCCTCAGACTGTCGTGGACTCGCGGCTACAGGTGAAGCCGAAACATTGGGATTCTGGGTAGCAGACGCATAATGCGTTCGTTGGGATTTCAATTTTTCCCGAGCCTTCAATTTAGCGTAATCATAACGCATCTTTCGCTCGAGTCGAACATCTGCCACATCGGCACTTGCCCGTAGGGCCCACATGCTGCTTAAACGTCGCGCATAATGCGCCCAGCGGCTAAAAGCCGTGTCTTCTTCGTCCTCGGTTTCCCATACGAACAGAAGGATGGTAACACCCTTTATAGGAGGTACTGGCGCACCGCGCACTTGCCGGTTAAGGCGTGCCAAGTATTGGCTTTGTGTCGTAATGTGGGGCTCTAGATATCGTTGTCGAAGTGCCGTGCGCGTGGCAACATCCTCAGGTGAAATGGCCTCAGGCCCAATGGTCCAGCCAAAAAGGGAATGCCCAGATGCTTCCTTTAGGCGTTCTTCCACCGTAGGTGGCTTGAACCTGTACTGTCGGTGGTCCTGAAGTCTCGCCATATTCTTCGTCCGGCGCTATGCGCCTTCTTTTTGGTCGATGGTCTGCTGTTGCCGCTCGTCGAGTTGATTGGTAACCATTACCGTTGATGATACGTCAGGCGGGTCTCGTAACGCTGTTAGCGCATCTGCAGCACCACGTTCAGGAAACGGATTCGGTGCATGACTAGTGTCATCTTCACCCGTAAGGGTGGCTAAAGGGGACCCATCGGGTCCCACAAAGACGGTGTCACTTTCGTAATCATTCGCTTCGTCAAGTTTGTCTTCAATGAGGTCCCGTAGAGTCTGTGACTCATTGCCAGGAGGCATCATGTTGTGTGCCGTAAACAAATCGTAAGGTTTAAACGCTCGCTAAAGCAAAACCTCAAAAAGAGGAAAGATGTCGAATGACATTCTATGGGAATGTCAGTCCGGTGGGGGAGAGTGTAACGGGGTTACACGACGATTGTAACATTATTCCGAAAGTTTACGGTTAAACTCTCCTTTCTATTGCATATAATGCATTATTATACTTCTCTTTAGAGAGGTATTAAGTATGAGCGCTAAAGATACGGTATTCGGTATACCGTATTATCGATTAGGATTCGATAATCGATAACGCTGTACTAAGTACATCATACACAGATGTTTAGACGATACGTCGTTCAATAGCAAATTCTGCATATTATAATTACTGTTATAGTAATTAATATCTAGTGTAGGGTACTTAGAGTAGGACTATTCATAAAATCTTAAAGCTTAAATACAATCAGTTCTCCTTTTGAGTTTAAGATCGCAAGTCGTTTTGACTTTCTCTCTTGTGCACTTCGTGCGTTGGTTCTCTGAACCCCTAAGCTTCTAGCTTCTCTTGCACTATGTGCGTTGGTTCTCTGAACCTTAAGATTATTGCTTGCTGACTAAAAGTCTCTCCTACTTCCTTAGAACAGGGTGATTTTTGAGTCATTTACATTAGTTCCTTAGAACTAAGTGGCTTTTAGCCTTAACTCTATTTAGTTCTCTAGAACTAAGAGGCTTCCAGCCAAAAGTCTTCCTCTGGCCAAAGAGCTGTGCAGCTCCGCTACAATGACCCTCCATTTGTCTAAGGTGCCCTCTTAAAGCTGACAGCCTTTCCTTTCGACCTTTGCTGCTGGATGAGCGTGCGAAGCGTCTCATATCCGTTTTGCTGAAGACCTCTGGGTTAAACATGAAATCTTGATAGGTACTTAGCGCTTTCGCGTTACTTTGTCGAGTCCCAGACTTGACTTGGCAGTCTAATAATTTAGTAATGTTGCACCTACCTTGACAATTAAGCTTTGCATGATGCTTTAAACAACCATCTTGATTCTAGAGATCTTATGTCGCCGTCTTTGCGTAGTAAACCTACTTCATAATGGGCTGTCGCTGACAATGCACATTTTTTTAAAGAGTCTGAATAAGGTTTCTTTCTCGGTGTGTCGTAATTTTGAAAAGTGTTTCTTATTTCCGGTAGGCATTAGTTCCGCAGCAATAGTCACAGCATCATGCTCAATTTTGTACAATTTTACTATCGTAGCTATCCATACTCCAGGCGTAGCTGCCTTCATCGCCTCCTGCACCGCCTCAAACATTTCTTTCAGCCGTACCGCCCGCTCTTTGCATTCCTATGTGGGCAGCGTAGTTGGTGTAATCCTCCGGGTGAAAACTCACCCTTAGAACGCCAGCGCCCCTGTTTCGTGTCGGTGGCTTCCATCGAGTCACTGCAGCGCTGTCCGGAATTGGATGCAATCAAGCATCCGTCGTCTGGTCTTCGGTAGATATCATTGCTGTCTCCTTGCGTGTGTTTCTTGCCGCATTCGAATTAGCCGTATGGCTGTCCTTCCAGACGACACGTGCTTAATGGGCTCGGTCGAGACTCGCATAACGCTTTTTGGATGAGGTGGAGTCGTTCCGCTCACAATTTAACGAACCTAAACTGTCTACGTGTACGCGAAATCCTTTATTCCTGTCAGCTTGTACATGGTATCTGACTATACTGAAAATGGCATACTGACGAAAGTGTAAGCAGGTGCTTCGGAATTTCATGTACATTGACGGAAGCAGACAAAACTATACAACTAAACGAACACGCTTAGTTGTAGAAAAGGAAAACTGTATTATATATACAGTAGTTAAAGACTTCTTAATAGAAATCATTTGAAACCTATTTTAACGATATATAAATACTTATATGTATGCTGACTAATTGCCATCCTCTCATTGCGCGCGTCCATCTGTCATTGGCCAGCGCGTTAAGTGATATCATGGCCTATCAGTCAATTAGAGGCATCTCCAACTTAAAGAAGATGCGAGTACAATACGATAAGAAAAGATACTATTGTCGAATATTATCAGATAAGATATATTTACATTGGCACTTCATTGTTGTGTAACGGGCTCACGACATTACATTACCCCTTCCCTCAACTATCAGTCACAACAATGACTGATTATTACAGTGAATACTTCGGAAATAGTGGTGTCGTCACAATAGCTACTTCACCCATTTCGCTCTCATCGACATTTTAATGGGACAACGTCGGTTCGTGTGGCTGATGTTGCTCCATTAATCGCGTTCAGGTAACCGCTAGACGGTCTGCCTCCCCGTCACTTTTTACATGAGTCTTCTGTATTAACCAGAAAAACGGTCGGTCGGCTGCGGGCGTTCTTCTCTAGGATTTAAGCCAGTTCGCTCGAATCTCGACACTCAAGCCCCGGAGGTTTTGGGTCTCTATCCGCCGGCTACCCATGATGCACCAAAAAGACGGTGCTAGCGTGTAGCCCCCCTATGGAGGCCTATGTTAGAAGTTAAATAAAAAGGACAACAATAGCACACACAATTTAAATGCAAAAGAGAGAGTGATGCGTATTTCGTTATTCCCCTAGCTAGCTTGACGTCTACATAATAGGATATAGCATATAGTGATCCCCACACAGGTGTTCGGGGTAAACACGATTATCCTTAATCAGTCTTTTACCAGATTAATGGATCATCATGTTGGAAAACGGTATTTTAATTGCTACCAGGTCTCAAGACACAAGAAACTGCCGTTTTCCAGGATTACCTTTTGTTTTGTATATTTTAATTTGCAGGCGACAGAAAAGACGGAAGGTGAGCACATCTTGTGCTAACATCGTGCAGGAGAAAGGGAGCGGCTGCAAATCAGGGTGCTCGTAGTTAGGGCGCACATAATGTTGGTAATAAAACTCACTCTTCGAAACACTTCTTTGGAAAACTTTCCAACTTTTACTTTAACACATCAGTCGATCGAGTAATATGTCAGCATGTCTTGCCAGTGGCAATTGTTTCTGACCGTGATTTACGCTTCACGAATAAGTTTTGAAAGTCCGTTTTTCAGGTGCTAGGCACCCGATTAGACATGTCCACAGCGGATCATCCGCAGACCGGTGGTCAAACTGAACGTATCAATCGTGTTTTTGAAGATATCCTCCGCAGCGTTTGTGCCGAAACGCCTAAGCGATAAAGATCTATGCTCCCTGTTGTTGAGTTTGCACTCAATAACTCCGTGCACGCCTCGACCGGCTACATTCCGTTCTAATGCGAATGGCCTCACGCATCCGTGTGTTCCGTTTACGCTACCACCAAGTGGTTCGGCGCTTGGTGGGGGAGAGGTTGCCGATCGGCTTGCTGATTTCAGCCCTAATACTGTTAAGAAACAGGTGAGCGCGTTTCCGCGACGCGGTTGCTTGTCTTAAGACATGTGCGTGACGCAATGGCTGATAGCCAAGAAAAACAAAAATATGCTGATGATAAAGTCAAAAGTTGTATTAACTGTTATGAAAGCGAATACCAAGTCTTAGTTAATGCTTAGAGCCTACCTACTAAAGTAGTGTCTGCTGTCTTTGAGACAAAGTTGCATTCGCGCTTCATTGGACCGTTTGCGGTCGTGGCCAAGAAAGGCCTAGCGTTTACGCTTAATTTGCCGCGCAAATTGCGTACACATCCCGTGTTCTACGTCGGCATGCTCAAACCATATCGGGATCCGTCCCAAGTGAACACTAAGGAGCTTGCGCCGAGCTTATCGGTATTGTCGCGGGACGTATCATCTGAACTAAGATGTCAAGCTGACCCTCCCTCGGATTCGGCTCTATTTTAGAGACTCGAGGCGGGAATTCATTGACTGCACAGTGGAGAGACTGCACCTCTTGAAGTAGCTCGGCATGAGCTTGTGCCGATACACCGGCCTCCTCCGGCTTTGCTTCACGGACAAGGGAACCTTCAATTCCATGTGGAAAGTCTACTGCAGAAACGTTTCCGCCATGGTCAAAACCAGTATCTGGTAAAGTGGCGGATCACCCCAAGTCGTGGAACTCATGGAGATTCGAGGTTCTCCTATGGCAGGACTGACCGTACGCCGTGGACGTTTTGAACGTCGTGCGCAGGGCCAACTGTTGGTAATGGCGTTTCTCGCCAGTAGTGGCGATGGCGGGCACTCACAGGCTCAACCTGTCGTGAACTCTCGGCTAAAGGAGTAGACGAGACACTTTACTGCTGCGTAGCAGACGCATATTGCGTTCGTTGTGACCGCAACTTTACTCGAGTCTTCAGTTTAGCGCAGTCGTATCGCATTTTTGTTTTAGGCGAACGTCTGCCACGTCTTCACTTGCTCGTAGAGCTCACATGCTGCTTAGGCGTGGTGCATAGTGCGCCAGAGGCTTAAGGTCTTAGCCTCTTCCTCCTCGGTTTTTCCGGCGATGGGAACGCTGGTGCACCATAGTGAGGCGTGCTAAGTATTGGCTTCGCTTGGTGATGTGGAGTATAAGATACTGTTGTCGAAGAGCCGTTTGCGTGGCGATATACTCAGTAGAAGTAGTCGTAGGCTAAATAGAGGGACTATTATATACCTTCTTAAGGCCTCTCCCACAGAGAGTGGCATACTTATACTGCCGGTGGCCCTGAAGTCTATTCATATTCTTTGACCGGCGCTTTGCGCCTTCCTATTCGTTAACGGACCGTTGTTGTTGCTCATCGAGCAGGTTATTAACCGTCGCCGTTGAAGATACGTCAGGCGGATCGCGTAACGCTGTAAGCGCATCCGCAGCACCAAGTTCAGGGACGGATTCGATGCATGACTAGTGTCATCTTTACACTGAAGTGTGGTTAGAGGGGACCCATTGGGCTCCATGAAGATAGTGTCTTTTCGTTATCAATCGATTAGTCGAGATCTCCTTCAAGGAGATTTCGAAAAGTCTTTGACTAGGCGTTATGTGTGCCGTGAACAACTGTAATTAAGTGGATTCTTAGAATATTATGATGAGACTCCAACCACTCATTGTGCCGGACTGCCGACTGTCGGAGGGGGTACCTCCGATGCCGCTTATGGACCTTCTCTTACCTTGTGTACCCGTCGGCTGGCGGGTTGCACTCTTCGGAGGACTTGGTGAGGATGCAGAGGTCTGCCTTGAGAGAGGTAGACCTGGGGGCCTCGAGTGAATATGCTTCACTCGGTGGGCCGGTAGGTGGCCACTCGATCGACCTATTCGAGAGTGGGCTTAGAACCAAATTCTTTAAATAGCTTATTGTATTTGGATTTATCCTTCTTGTTTCAGGGGTATCAACAACCTGACCTTTACTTTGCTCCCGGATCGTAAGGTAAGGGAGACCGCTTCCGATGGCGGGTATGGAAGGGTGTTGCTACTCGAACGAGCTCACAGTCCAAGTATATCATGGAGCTTTACTCGCACTTGAACTTCGCTACACAACTGTCTTCGACGGGGGGCCAGAATATATCCCTTCCCGGAACAGTGAGTAGCTAAGAGCAAGTTCTTTAGGACGACGAATTCGTGCCACGTGGGGTTCAGCTCGCACTTGAGTCTAACCACACGCCTGTCTTCAACGGGGGGGGGGGGCAAATATATCCCTTCCCCGGAACAGTCGTGTGGCCAGACTCGAGTTCCTTTACAGCACGACGAAGACTGCCAAGTAGATCGCAAATTGAGTAGTATTTAATATAGTCCTTTCCTGTTAACTCCTTTACTCTATCTTTGCCTGAATACCTGATTCCTTGTGTCGATCGGTCTGCTCCTTGTGTTGACTGATCAGAAGCGCTACATTATCCGGTTGACGTGTGAATTTTTCGCTGGCGACGTGCCCGTTAGCTGGGTGGCAAGCGTGTTGGGTGCTAAATGAAGTTTCCTTCGTCTATCAATTAGCACTAAAGCGTGTTTGGTGCTAAATGATTGACGAGGAAACTTTATGTCAGCGCGGAAGAGTTGAAAGAAGGGATGTTGCCGATCTTAGCGTGTCCTCTCACATGGCGACTGCTGATTGGTCATCCTCTACGTCATTCAATCATAGCTAGCGTAAAAATTCAAATGTGATTATTTTATCACGATATCCTTTTTTTGGGGTAAATTTCAAGTTTTTCGACCCGTTATAGGATACGCCCGGCAATTCTTCTTCAAGTATCGGGATGGGGGGCCGACAGCACACTTCGGGCGTAGTATTCGCCATCTTTTTCTTTATCGGCATTGGATCATCACTGCCATGGAACGTATTCATCACTGCACAGGCTTATTTTCAGCACCGTCTGTCAGGTACCACATACGAAGATTCGTTCCTTAACTGGTTTAGTATGGCCTTTAATGTGAGCACTCTCATGACGATGCTCATTCGTACGACGGTCATCGCGGATCGCATGGCAAGTGCCGTGCGTACTGTCTTGTTCTCACTTGTCGTTATCATGGGCGTCATCTCGATGCACTGCGCCTGGACGCGTATGCCCGAATTCCACGGTATGAACTTGCAGAATTTTGTGACAATTAGGCTACATTTGCTATACTAATCCATGTTTCTGAGCGTTATGTTAGGTTATTCGTTCTTTTATACGACCATCGTGAGCATAATCCTGGTTGCATGCGCTTCGACATTGATGCAAGAAGGGCTGCTACGTATTGTCGCGACGTTCCCGCCGCGGTATACACAAGCGGTGGTTAGCGGACAAAGTTTTGCTGGATTAGCCGTATCTCTGTCAAACATGATCATTTTGTGGGCAGGAGAAGATGATTCCAAATTTTTCTATGGACTGCATGCTAATGCAGACTTGTGTGCACTCCTGTACTTCGTGCTGGTGTTCATCACGCTCGTCTTGTGTCTGCTGTCTTTTGCGGTCCTCACTAGGATGCAGTTGTTCCGCCACTATCAGAGAGTCGATCATCCTGGACACAATCCGAAACTTTATTTTGATGATGCGTCAAGTGAAGCAGACACGGTTGATGCATCCGATGCTTCCCCACGGAAACGCCTGCTGGACGGAGAAGATGACCTTGAAGACACTGGCGACAAAGTGGATATGCTGGAGATTGCCTTCAAGATACGGTTCTACGTGATAGCGACGTTCTTCATATTTATCGTGACGCTAGGTATTTTTCCTGGAATTACTTCTATGATCAAGTCAATGCACCCAGAAAGAGGTGTCTTATTCGACCAGCTGTTCACCCCGTTCACGCTCGTCCTCTTTAATGCGTCGGACTTCGTCGCGCGGCTATCCGCATCGTGGTGGCCGACACTCGGACAGAAGAGGGTGCTACTCGTCAGTATTGGACGACTGCTCTTCTTCCCATTGTTGATGCTTTGTAATTTGCAAAACAAATCGCACGAAGTGATCACGAAAGTCGTCTTTCGAAGTGACGTGCTGGCCATACTCTTCATTGCTGGCTGCGCCTTCTCCAATGGACTGCTATGTGCACTGGCATTTATGGAGTATCCCAATTTACTTCACAAGAACGCTGAAAAAGAACTGGGAGGCAGTATCATCTTTTTCGTGCTGTCTCTTGGTCTCACTGGTGGTTCCCTCATGTCTTTCGTGCTCCGCGCCATGTTGAAGCCATGAACCAAAATATGTGTACATGGAGCAAAATTAGTGACCCACAAAATATATTACATGATACCAAATCACAAATACGTTTGCATCCAGTAGGTGATCATGACGTCAAAGCTGGAATATCTGCAGCGCTATATGTCTGGCGGTGGTGATAGTACGTGCTTCTTCTAAGCCTCTGTGGCTTTAATTCATAGTCAAGACACTTATACCTCATCTTTCTATTTTTCTCTTAGACGCTGCAGACGGAGACAAGAAGAGGAAGAAAGTCAAAAAAGTCAAAAAGGTAAAATCTGCAGCTGTGGGTACGCACGTGGTCGACGCAGACGACGCGTGGGAGCATTCGGCGCCTAGTAGAGAAGACATTGATAAAAAGTGGGAACTTGACGTCGCTGAGGATGAGCAGCCATTGGTGGTGGCCGCGGACGGGGACGAGGTGATGGATGTTCACGATCTGCCGGTTTATGTGGATTCGGACAAGTACTTGGATGAGTTTCAGGGTAAGAAGAAGGAAGAAAAGATTACAAAAGATGAAGATCTGTCACCACCTCGGAAAAAAAGAGGGGAAGAAGGTCGTAGGAATGGACACGAGGACGACGAGGTATCGCCACCGAGACGACCAAAGAATCAGGATGCGTCTCCGCCACGAAGGCAACCCGATGCTGTTCAGAAGATATTTGAAAAACGAAGAGAAGATAGTGACAGCAACGACAAAACGAATGTCTTGCCACCAAAGAGGCAGGAACGACGTGAGCAGCGTCGAAATGAACAACAGAGTGAAGACGCCTCGCCACCAAGACGACCTGCGCGTAAGGAGCGGGATGGTGATGCTTCACCATCGCGTCGTGACAGGAAGAAAACTGCTTCGTCGCAGCATGCACGAGGCGATGTTGTTTCGCCTTCTCGTCGTCTTCCAGTTAAGCAAAAATGTAGTGTTGAGGACAACAAGGACACATCGCATCCAAAGAGATCTTATCACATGGAAGACGGATCAAAACGAAATGAACAGAGACGTCGACACTCGCCATCTGGGTCGCCTATTGTACCTGATCGACAGCGTCGCGTAGATTCTCTTGGTCGAGACATTCGCACTCGCCATAGTCGAAGTGAGAGGCGGTCTTCTTCTGCCTCCAAGAAAGATGATACCACCAACCGACATCGCAGCAAAATCAATACTAGGAGCCGAAGTAATAGTCGAGAGAATGACCGTGACCGGGAACGAAGTGCATATGTTCCAACCTCGAGTCGAAGAGAGCGTCAAAGCCGTAGCCGATCGCCTCGCACGCGTCGTTGTGACAGCCGCTTACCATCCGGGCCACGCCGACGATCACCGAGAAAGTCGACGAGGTGGGGCTCGCCTCGACGAGATGACTCCACACGTGGTCGTAGTCACAGCCGCAGTCGTGCAAAACACGTCGTAGACTTTTCTTTTCGACGCTCTCGTTCACGATCGCATAGTCCAAAACGCAGATCATCGCGGCATGAATCAGTCGATCTAGCGGAATCACGGGACGATTATAATGCGTATAAAAGCTCGCGTACGGTTATGAAGTCACCTTCGCGTATGGCTGTGAAGTCACCTTTGCGTAACGATCTCAAGAGTGAAAATGCCGGCGGTTCGAAACTAAAGAAGGACCCCAACATTGGGACACACGATGTGAAGGAAGAGAAAAAGGCTGGCTTGTTTACTGCTGCCGAGTTTGACAGGCAACGCAAGATTGCGGCGAAGGAAAACGACATTATGCGCGGCATCGATGCCTCTGAGATGGGTGCGAATGCCAAGACGGTGTATCGTGACAAGCGTGGTCGCAAGTTGGACATGCTTAACGAGATGGTTCGGCAACAGGAAGTTCGAGATGGTAAGCGCAAGCGTGAGGAACGCGAAGAGTACGAGTGGGGTACGGGTGAAGTGCAAAAGCAAGAACGCAAGTCGCAGCTGGAATTGATGGAGCAGATGAAAAATACCCCATTTGCCCGTCATGAAGATGATGAAGAGCTTGAGCGAAAGCGCCGGGGGCGGGTACGTGCATTTGATCCTCTTAATAGCAAGATTTTTCAGGAGGACCCACTGGCTGAAGGCAAGAGCAAGACAAAAAAGAAAAGCAAGAAGGACAAGAAGGCGAGCAATGTCAAGCGAAAATACGCGGGTCCACCTGCCCCACCCAACCGTTTCAATATCATGCCAGGCTATCGCTGGGACGGTGTTGTGCGGGGTACGAATTGGGAGGAAAAGATAATGATGCGACAGAATGCGAGCACTGCGGTCAGCGAAGAAGCCTACAAGTACGCAGTGGCAGATATGTAGACACCTTTTTTTCTTTTTCTTCATTTGCACAGTACCTTGTAGTCTGTCTACAGGTCGTAATGTTTCTCAAATTAGATGTTGGTTGTCACCTTTTCTTGTTTTTCTCTCTATTCTTCGTCAAAAGAGCTTTTCATTACACTTTTTCAAACCCTTGTAGAGGCTCTCGTGCACTTTCATGCAAACGCACCAGCAGTATTTACCTTTTGTGGACTCATGGGTTTGATTTTATGCGACTCGTACAATATAGAGCATGCAGACTTCCGAACAGTCCAATAGCGAATCGCTAGCTCAGTAGAAATATTAATAATGCGGTTTATGGAATACTATCATTATCAGAAAAATGCCAATTTTACCCTAGTTTCAAGTCTACGATCATATCCGCATCCTATCTTTTACTATGCCGCTAACCTCGACCGAGCTAATCTCGTGAATCTTTTCGGCCGCGCTCCTGGCCAGCCAAGCGCAACATTCCCCTCACAGATCTAGTCCACATACGGCAAAACCAAGTAATCAATAGCAAAACCATGGGCGTCACCTTCGATAACTTGAACCAGGACGCTGGTCTAAAGAAGCTCAATGGTTTCTTGACCAACCGTAGCTATATTGAAGGATACAAGTTCAGCTCGGCTGATGCGGCCGTATTCCAGCAGTTTTCCACTGTCCCGGACGCTGCCAAATTTGCCAACGTGTACCGCTGGTACGTTCACGTGGCTGCCAAGTTGGGCCTGCGCTCTATTCTTGTGAACAAAACGGCTGCTGCCCCTAAGAAGGCCGCTGCTAAGAAGGACGAAGAGGAGGACGATGACGACGACCTTTTCGGTGATGACGACGAGGAGGACGACGAAGCTACCAAGGCCCTCGCTGCAAAGCGCGCAGAGGCCGCCAAGTCTGCCAAGAAGGAGAAGAAGAAGCCCGTGGAGCGCTCGCAGGTCGTGATTGAGGTAAAGCCGTGGGAGGCCGAAACAGACCTTGAGGAGCTGGCTGCCAAGATCAAGGCCCTCCCTGTGGAAGGTCTGACGTGGGGTGAGGGCCACAAGCTTGTGCCGGTAGCCTTTGGTATTAAGAAGTTGCTGGTGCAGTGTGTCATTATTGACGATATGGTGCTGCTCGATGACATTACGGAAGCCATTGAGAGCTTTGAGGACTACGTGCAGTCAGTGGACGTGGCTTCCATGAACAAGCTGTAAGAGGTAAATTCATGATGGTCGTCCATTTACAAGCCGAGACTGAAGCTTGCTCAATGGAGCTGAGTTGAGCCAAGCTTCTCTGGCTACGAGTAGAAATTAAACACATACAAAAACAGCTGAAAAGAACTCAGAAGAAACCAGACGAGTTACACGATGGACGTACAGCATCTCTTTGCAGTAAACGCAGCACTGGCTTAAGCTGAGTGTCGGTTGTTTCATTACTTAATCGATGACTAGGACGTGTACGTCCACAATTCTGTAGCCATGACAATGTGGAATTGATCGGCCCCTACGCAGTTTACCTGACAGAATCTTGCATGAATTGGTAATTGGATGGTGACCACAACTACGTTCCTGAGGTTTGTCTATCTCAGTAACGTAGTTCTGGCTTCATTCAATTACCAACTCAACCATGCAAGGTTCTGTCCAAATCATCCTCGGTGCGCTATGTTCAGTGCACTTTCAAGCGACAATTATCTACCTGTAAGAAATAGTAAAACAATGATCAATCATTAAAATTCACGAGACTCGAAAGGTACATCATGACACGGGCAACGTCACAAGTCTCACTTCATCCTTCAAGATCTCGTGACATTTACAAATTTGCGTTGTCGGTCGCACTCCGCCACGTCTCAACTCGCTTTTCCATCATGTCCACCCAAGTGGATCATTCGAACCCCATCACACTCTCGCGCTTCATCTTGGCCGAGAAGGAGATCCAGGGGAACGCTGACCTTAGTGTACTCTTCACATCCATCGAGTTGGCTTGCAAGGTCATTGCAAGCTCCGTACGTCGCGCGGGTCTAACGGGTCTCTATGGGCTCGACGGCTCGGAGAACGCTACGGGCGACCAGGTGAAGAAGCTCGATGTACTGTCCAACGACATCTTTATCAATTCGCTCAAGTTCTCGACCAAGATTGAGGTGATGGTCTCAGAGGAAGAGGAGGAGCCTATCCATGTGGAGCACTCGTCGGGAGGCACTAAGTACTGCATCGCCTTTGACCCACTCGACGGCTCCTCTAACATTGACTGCAATGTGTCCACGGGTACTATCTTTGCAATCTACCAACGTGACGCTTCGTCGGAAGGAGGGTGCGTATTGTGTAAAGAAGAAAAAGTATCATTGTATTGTGCAATAGCTGACATTGTAATGGTAAAACAGATACAAGGACATTCTACAGCCTGGCAGCAAACTTGTATCGGCGGGATACTGCATGTATGGTAGCTCTACGCAGCTCGTGCTGACGTGGGGAAAGGGCGTCCATTGCTTCACTCTGGACCCGACCATTGGTGCCTTTATGCTCTCGCAGAAGGACATCCGCATCCCGGACGAGCCCAAGGCCATCTACTCATGCAACGAAGGCAATTACGCCCACTGGGATCGTGCAACTAAGGCGTTCGTCGACGAGTGCAAGGTTAAGCCGTATGCAGCTCGCTACGTTGGCAGTATGGTGTCCGACATCCACCGAACTATTCTGTATGGAGGCATCTACCTCTACCCGGGTAGCGAAAAGTGTAAGGATGGCAAGCTGCGTCTGCTGTACGAGTGCAACCCCATGTCATTCATTATGGAGCAGGCGGGAGGTATGTCGACCACCGGCACGGAGCGGATCCTCGACCTCGTCCCCACGCACATCCACCAACGCTCACCGATCTTCTTGGGCTGCAAGCGCGATGTCCAGCGAGTCATCGACCTACACAAAGAGTACAACCAAGTTTAAAACGTTGGTATCGAGTGTCTGTCGGGCTAACGCGTATGACGCACAAGTTTTCATGTATCCTGAGTACGATTATGACCACCTAATACACGACCATTAATCCACTTCATCAGACCTCGACGATTTTTACTACTTTATAGTTCTTGACGAAGCGGAGAAGCTATTGTTTGTTAAATTATGGTACCATGAATGCTATGTAAATGAGTTTTTCAGCTTCATTCTATACACCATTGTCGACAAGCTTCAATGCAAAAGCGCCGATGGCATTGGCAACAAGGCATAATTAATTCGCGGTATAAATAGTTTAGGCTAACCAGACACGTGCTGTACCGCTTGAGTTAACCAGCGAGTTGTTTTTGCAGTAACGATTTTGGTGACATCAGTCCTAAAAACGTTTGGTCGAAGTGTTTAGGTCGGAACAGTTAAGCAAAGTTGCAGTTTATCGCTGGGTCGAACACTATTTCGACGCTGTTTACTGGATCTGATCGCGTTTCTCCATTTTGCAGCTCACACAAAATGCTGATACGTCTTCTGAACTACTAACTTACTAACCTTACGCTCTGCACAATTAAACTGGAATAAATAGTCTCGTGCGCACCAGTCGTAGCGATGTCCTCGCTTGAGTTGTCCAGAAACGCTCATGCCAATCGTCACTTTGCTTTGGAATATGATCGTCGGCTCGTTTAGTTTTGGCTAGACACAATCGCAAGGACGGACCAAGGCTGTAAGAATTGTTTGGTAGAAAAGTGTTACAGCAGAAGTTTGTAACTACAGTCGTTTCTCCTGCTGACCTTTTTACTTCGATGAAGCGATGCATCCGTCCCATATATAATGATGAGCAGGCTAACTGTGGCATAAAGCAGAATATTGCAGGTTTTATGAATATAAAGTCGGAACATGCTGTTATTGTGCACACTATGACGGAAGTCTTAGGTGATCAGCAATAGACATCGCGATGTCATAGTCAGTTCAGATGGACGTTTACATTCGGCTCATGGGATATTGCATGGTACCCCATAAGCCGAATCTAAACGTCCATCTGATCGTATAAACTGGTGTAAATCTCATCATTTATACGATCAGCAGCTCTACGTACGAAGACGTGGAATATCAAGTCTATATCCGCTGGAGGAGCTCATCGCGTACCAAGTTTAGGTCGTTTATAGAGTGGCAATGAGGCAAATGAATCGCTTTCATCCAGACCGAGGGCAAGATAACAGTTTCTAAAAGCTCGCTGGCAGCGTTCATGAGTGGTGAGAAACCAGCATGAGGCAACATTGAGCCGTAGCGAAGCAAGAGTGTCGACGAACCGACACAAAAACACAAGGAGTTTGTCTGATGCTATGTCAATGTGCCATCGCTAGATAGTTCGGAGAGCCGTCACCGCACCCTGTGCAACCACATGACTCGAACGAGGAACCGGCGTTGCTATCCAGGCTTAGGAACTACCAGACATCCTGTAACCATTAAAGGATGATTAGACTCGTCTGCTTCTCTCAAGTCTGTCCACTGGAGGCAACATGTATCTTGGTGGTGTCATTTGGGCGCGAATAAAGCAGGGATTGCGATACCTCAAATCGACTATCATCGGTATGTACGAGTTAGTCTGACATTCGGTGGAGCACCACTTGCGTTCGGCAAGTCGTCGCTGTTTTTGAGGCTAAATGACCTTGCTATTACAAAAGGACTTTGTTTCCTTACCTACTGCAACAACACATGAATGCAATGACCTGCGAGCAGTACGTGTGCAAGCTTCATGAAAAGCAGTTGATTCAGCTAAAAATGGATGACATGTCATAGATAGATATGTGTCGCGCCTCTGCTGTATGTTGATACTCTGCTAAGTTATGTTTACTGAGTTGAGTGTGTGTCTCGAGACAACACTTACATTACAAGCAAAGTGACGACTGGCGTGAGTGTTTAGAACAACCCATAATTTTGCACAAGACTGAGACTAGCAATGGCAAGTGTAGAGTCTAAGCAATTTAAATGATTCAAATTATCTGTCTGCTCATCTGAATTTGTTCGTGCTTGCAGATGGTATCGAGCTCGTAAAGCCTCATTGGGTCAGCGGAACATGGTCATCATTGCACAAATGAAGGCTCTGCAGTGACTTTGGTATGCGTTGCAGCAGACCTGTCCGTATCATATTATTTGAAGCATTGTTCACGATTGTGCCTAGTCTTTATCTACCACCACGCTTGGAATAAAGGTAGTCGTGGAATGCTCCTAAAGCTGCAAAAATATCGTTTGAAGGAGCCAGAAGCATAGTGGTAGTCAAAGACTAGTCAAGTTTACTGACTTGACTAATTGTTGTACATTAACATCATGTAAGGTACTGCTGGAATTTATTGTACTCGCTCATAACCTGAAAACGAAAGTTGATATGCTCAGGTGCTCTGACAGGTATCACGAACATCGCCTATTTCCCGATGTGATCACACTAGGCATTGTTACCATGTGTTCATCTGAATATATCTACACTAAAGCGAATATCCCTCAACCAGAGATGGACTAATATTTGGACAGGCTTTAACATGATCGCACGACGAATGAAAAAGGCATTGTTGGCACGCGTGGACGGGGAAAAGCCCTATGGTGACACCGTGAAAGGGACAGAGCTCTATGGCAATCGCATCATCCACAGCAGCTTGTTTTTTCTAGCAAATCGTGCGAGCCAGCTCGGCCGAAGGTTGTTGTGCCTGATTGAGTACTGGCGACCGTATAGCAATTAGTGGACAGCCTCTTTTATTCAAACGCAGAGTCTCATAAAGATGCCAATTGCATTGTACCATGAGCAATGCACACTATAATTGCGTAACGGAGACCGGTGACTTCTGGTCGACTACTTGTTTTCAAATCATGCATCATCCACAGAGGTTTATTTTCCAGGGTATGGCAATGGTTCGCTATATAGTTAACAACGTCGCCAGCTTCTGGACGTTCGCGATGTGACACAACTTGTGGGGTAATAAGACCCCACGTGGTGTTCTGTCGTGGTGATGGGCATCAAGAGTCCGGTATTTCGACCCTCGTGTCCAGCATAACGTCCATGCTTCCACGCTCCAATCATTTTCCATCTTATACAAAACCAAAGCAATGACTCCTTCTCTTTCGTCATACCCTTGCCAATCTGTTCTCGTAGCTCTTGGTAGTTAAGTTGTGAGTACCACAAGGTGAAGTGTGAATGCCAGTGTTCGAACAGGCTGCGATCCCATGCACAACAAACGCACAACAGTTTTTTACATTTGAGCGGCCCTGCAGCCACAATCGGAAAAGGCAGTTCTTCTTCTTTCTTCCCACCAGCCATGGCCATGCCGGAGCAGTTTGCAGCTGCGTCCTCAGCACAGAAAGCATCAAAGGAGCTTAAGAAGGTGGTCACTGCAGTCAAGGACACAAGCAGCACTAGCACCAGTAGCGACAGCGACAAGTTAGACGGGGACTGTACAAAGCCATTAGACGCATCGCGTCGCTCCCTGCGCGCCGACTCATTGGGTGTGGACCGCAGTTCGCGTCCGCACTTTAAAGAAGGCATAAGATTAGCCGAAATGGGCAAGTGGACTACGCTCATCGAACGAGTGGCGTCCGAGCCGCAGCTTGCACGACACAAGGACCATCACGGCATGCTGCCGCTACACTGGGCTTGTACAGAGAACGACACTCCGCCAGGGGTGGTGCGGGCGCTTCTCGCTGCGTTCCCCGAAGCAGTGGTCACCAAGAACAATGCGCAGTACTTGCCAATTCAGATTGCAGTCAAGGCATGCGCCCCCTTGGAAACGCTGAGGTTGCTGGTGGATGCACGACCCAGTTCGTTAATGGAGGAGACACCCGCCGGTAAGACGGTCATTCAGCTTGCCAAGGAGATGCAGCTACCGCAGGGAAGCCTGGAGATGCTTCAGCGCGCAGAACAGGAATATATGGATCTCAGTGAGGACGACGACGACGCCTTTGAATATGAAGACGTCAAGCGTGATATTGAAATGCAGAGCCAGTTGCTGCGCCAGAGCATGCTGAACCCACCATCGATGAATGGCCCGAATGCATCGTTGCCGCAGTCGAGCCCGATCGGAGCTTCTTTTGACCTGGGGGCATCGCAAAATCCTTTTGAAAATAGCCAGAACATGGTGACGACACTTAGCTTTGTAGATGGGGCACTTGTGCAGTCACACTCGAATGTGTCCAAGTCAATATCGCTCCTGCGGAAGACTGAAAGCGCTCCGCAGGTAATGGTGACAGACACGTTGTCCCCGCCTCCGACATCAGTGGCCACGCTGACGCGTGGCGCCCCCCCACAGGGTCCTGCGCGGACTAAGAGCACTTGCGAGATTTCAGAATCTCCTGCTCCTGCGACTGCTGATGATGCTGCTTATGAGCGGCCGATTTATGAGCCCGAGCACAACGCTGGCGTATGCGGCGTATGCTACAGAAAGTTTTCCATGTTCCGCAAGAAGTATCAGTGCAAGGGGTGCTTCGTATATTTGTGCAAGAAGCACGTGGCTGGCAGAATCATCTTGCCGAACTTCGTGAAAAAGCGTTCTGCGTGCGGCGACTGCTACCGAATCCACCGCAATGGGCCAATGTTGTCGAACACTACGCCGACTGTTGGCGTTGTCGGTGTTCGATCCACACGCGCGTCGGGAAGCCACATTTCTGGCACCGGTCCGCCGATTGACAAGAAAGGTCCTAATTTACGCTGCATGGGTTCGACGTCGGCTCCATCGACGGTATCTGCATCTTCTACAATTCCTGAAGCAATGGACACGATTAGCAATAGTAGCTTGCCATCAAGTACTACCCGCCCCAGTAATTTGCTCGGATCTCGACTGAACAGTACCCGTACGACGCGTGCTGGGTCTACACATTCGACGGTGGGCCGGCCTTCGAATCTTCTTGGTCCACAGATGAACCTGCGGTATAGCACCAACACGATTGGAGCGCGACCTAATCGGATACTGAGCGGGGGCCGACAACCCGATAATAACACTGCAAGTAGCGACACGGTGATGAGTCTTACGGAAAGTGACCACCACGCCATTGATGTGAGCGTTCTGCAGTACCGTGTGGCTACGTTGGAGGAGTGCAACAAGATCCTTATGACTCGTGTGGCAGACCAAGAGAGGCAGTATAATGAGGCCATGTTGCTGCTTACTACGACTATGACGCGCGTGGCCGAGATGGAGATTCGTTTGCCAACGGAGCAGCGCAAGTCGTACCGAGGAACGGGCGGTTCCACGACTGCCTCGGAGAGGGCATCCGAGCTGGACAACAACGACAAATTTTCCTTTCCGACGCCGTTCGTGGAGAAGTACGATTGAACGCGATCGGTTTGAATCATACGAGTGATGTATAGTATAGATGTCGTTGAGTGCTTCGACAAGCGGCAATCGGTCTCGTATGATACAAAGCGACATGACGTTGGAATCAAGTCGACAGCGCTACGGAAGTTTTTATGTCGAAGACATACTTGTTGTGATCAACATTTACAATTCTCAGACCTTCGTAGGTCTGGAGATAGGAGACAAAACATAGTTATAATACATGAAGATGTTAGCGGTTGATTCTTAACTCTTGTCAATGTGCCAGTTCTCTCCACCAAGTTGCATGATTGCACTCTACAATCTTCATCCTTTCGAATGAACTCGATCTAAGTTATGCGTTGTAATCCCTTCCATAATGACAATGCCGCCAAAGTACTAGAACTAAAGTCACGCCCCTAACCAAAAAAATACTGCCCCTGCTCGACCATAGCAGCGTATGATATTATCAAGACTGTCTTTGACAGCAAGCTCGTCTCCCAAGGAGAGGAGCGTCTACAACTGGCATTTCATCAAAAGGTTTACGCCTGCTTCCGTCAAGTCGGCGACATTCAAATCTCTCTCAAAGTCATGAGCAAGTAGGAGAGTAACTCGTAGTGGAGAATGAAGTTGCTGGCCGTGTGTGAGCGTGAATATTGTCGGCATCGTCGTGGCTGTTAACTTAATAGCATGGAGACCGGTGGATTTGATCCTTACTTGACTGTGTTGTCGTTGAGCCTTGTGACTAATGTCAATACGATGAATGAAGGAGATACAACACTAATAACATGAGGACTTGTAGTAACCATGGTATGCTGCCAACGAGTATGGAAATGCGGCTGGAGGGTTACAGTCACAAATGTAGCCATGTGTCACCTTCTAAAAAGGATCCAGAGACCCAAAAAGATCAACGACCCAAAATAAATGATGCTTTTGAAACCAAATATTTTTTTTCTAAATTACGTATTCATTCGTGAAATTTTCAGAGTCGACCGTCCAACTGAAGCTATCGACGCGAGAGAGAGGGGGAAAGAGAGACAGCCAGAGACAGAGACAGCGAGAGATAGAGACAGAGACAGCTGAGGGTCGATGGATTTGTTTGCACGTGCACGGAGTGTCGTTGACCAGCGTCGTGCGACGTCGATTATGACGCGTCACGACAGCAATCAGGACCAGGAACAAGACGATGGCGATTGCGTTATAAGCGGTTCCGAGACTAAAGTACGCTTGATTCTGGATGGAATGAAGGCGAGTACATCTTGGGGTGAAAAGGAGCACGAGGGAGAGGAAAAACGACTGTTGGATGAGCTGGAAACTTGCGTTTTGGACGCCAAGAGCCGCCAAGCGCTCGAAAAACTGCCGAAACGCATGTGCGCCTATGAATTTAAACCTGGTGATATTGCTTGGAACTGTAAAGTTTGTCAGGTTAGAAGTGAAATCTTGAAGGAGAAGACTGGAATGGTGTAGCTGACGAGGATGTTTTGATGTGTGGGGTTGTATGTGGCTGTTGAATAGGTGGACGAAACGTGTGTCATGTGCAACAATTGCTTTATTTCTAGTGATCATGAAGACCATGAAGTGTTTTTCTACTATACACAAAGTGGAGGCTGCTGTGATTGTGGAGATACTGAAGCCTGGGCGTCCGAAGGTTTTTGCACACGACACAAGGTAAGATATTTCTTTTTTTGGTAAGAGTTAACTGATAAGATAGAAAACGATATGGCTTATGAGATTCATTGTGGTAGGGAGCACAAGATGCAGACCCGCTGAGCTTTTTGCCGCCGGATTTGCTGGTGAATTCACGTGAATGTATCGTGGAAGTGATGAAGTTAGTACTGGATGCAATAAAGGAAGCTAGATTCGGCTCGGTGATTTATTCGAGCGACTTGGACGTGGTGCGGGATAAACTGGCGAGTCAGTTACCGGATAGACGCTATTCAGTTATTGTGCACTATAACGAATTGCAAACGTCGCAAGAATTTGCGACAGCGTTAAATAAGGCCCACCCTGCGATTGCTGTACGTAGAAAAAAAGTATTGAATGGTGTGATAATTGGACTGAAGTGCTTGTTGTTTGCGGTCGTATAAGCAGTACCAAATGCTCAAGATTGTCGGTGAAACATCGTCGCAGAAGCAGAGCACTGTGCGAGCGAAGGCATCTCGCGAAGATGTTCTTGAACTTGCATCATCCTTGCACAAGCATGGAATTGTGGCTTCTATTGTATCGTGCGAATACAAAGCAAGGGTGCCCTTGATCAACTCGTTGCTTCAATGGCTTGCTTCACTAGCAAATCTTTCAGACGGGCTTTGTCGCCTGATTTGTGAAAGGGTACGGATCGGCACAAATATTTGCAGCATAAACCATGCTTACATTGGCTGTTATACATTCTAACGCTTCAATTTTGGGATGCAGATGTGCGCTGTGGAGAATTTAGAGCATACCTGTTGCAGCATGGAAGTCGATGAAGTATACGATTATCCGATGCTCCGGGCTGTTATAATGGCTGATTCGTTCTTGCCCAAAACTGGAAGCGATGCTCTTCACAGCCTGCTAATGGCTCTTTTGGCCGACCCCCTTTTTAAGCAAGCATTTGCAATCTCGTTTACGTCGTCGTACCGCCAGCTTTATCGAGAATTTGCTGCGGGAGTTGGCAGCTCAACGGCCACCATATTAGCATTCAGCGTGCAGTTCTTTAATCGGGCCACCTTTGTGAAAAAACTGGTTGCCGAACATGACCTTCTGGAAGTGCTGGTAAATTCAGTTCTTGAGACCCTGCGCAAGAAGGAGAAAACAGAGTTCGTCGATATTGCGTTTGAAGATACCTGGGATAACATGGTACACGTGCTGCATCCAGATTATAACCGAGAACTCGATATATGGGATGTGTTTGCGATGGGCATCCAGCGTTCGCAGGGGCCTACACTACGAGACGTCAATGTAAGCACCCTAGTACTCGAAGCTGAACGAGCAGGTTACCACATTAGATACCAAAGAGAGGTGTCGCCATTCTTAAGTTTGCCCCCTGAAACCGAACTTACTGGACGGTTCATGCTAGATGTCACGTCACCAGTTTTCGTGTGCCGCCGCTACATGTCAGGCTTGCTGGATTTGCGATATGTCCTGCAAATTGAGGGCATTTCCGAAAGTTTTGTGCTGGACAAAGGGGGCTCGCGTCTAGCTCGCTTTTTGCTTTATCTTGCCTTCATTCAAGGGGCATGCTCAGAGGTTCGACGGTTTGGAGATCATGTTGAGATGGAATCACGTGGGTGGGTTGTGACCGTGGAGTTCGTGTCAACGACTTCAGATGTGTCTTCGTGGGTTGTATCAAACGCTTTCAAGACTGCTGGCGGGCCTGAGGTTATGCATTCTCCGGAGGCGTCACAGCATTTGATTACAAAGCTCTTAAAAGCAATACTGGAGGCTTTTTACTTTTGGTTAGCATCAGCTGGCAAGTATTTCCCTCCTCCGGATTACCAGGTTGGCGACACTCTTCGTGCAGACCAGCTTGAGACGGCAGTGTCATGTCACTTCCCCCTCCAGCGCACGCTATCACAATTGATTCGGGCGTTAAGTGACTCTGCGAACGGTTTGGATACCTTTCTGTCTATGCTTCAAAGCAGTGTGTTGAAGAACGATGAATCGGTGTGGATTCACGATGTTGATAGTCCCATCGGGTTTTGGCATCGGGTGCATTTAATCGATCCTGTGCTACAAGCAATTGTATGGGATGCTCAAGTGCATTCTGGATTGTGGGTGCGCAATGGCATGTCAGTGGTCAACCATAGTATGAACTACGGTGAGCCACCGTTCTGTGCTCGATTCCGTGATCTTGATCTACTGTTGCTTCAGTTTAGTTTCCAGCTTTTGGGCGTCGATTGGATAATGACATCGATCATGCAGCGTTTTGACGCCAAAGCGTGGTATGAAGCAGTACAAAGCTCCGACGCAAAAGAGGCAGAGCTAATGGTGACCGAGTGTTTAGCTCTGTTATCGCAGCTCGCGTCCGAGTTGCCACCAAAGATGGCAGATGGAGACGCTATGCGTAGCCTAGTTCCGTATCTGCGCCGAGAAATTGTTCAGCGTCTGTGCGTTGGACCTTGTGCACACAGTGACTTATCTAAGATTGCAAATGAGTTTTTCTTAAGTCGCGAAAACCTATTTCCGGTCAATTTCTCAGGAGGTCCGATTCTAGATCAAATCTTGAAAGAGGTGTGTGTGGAGGCAGGATTTTCAGCATCTTCTGGCGCCGCGGATTCACAAAATGGAGGTAAATTTCAGTATCGATTAAAGCCGGAGCTGTACGCAGAGTATAATCCGACTTTTGCACATCTGACGCGAAAGCAACATGAATCAGCTCATGAAAACTGGTTTCAACACCGTCTCCGCTCGTCTAAGAAACGAGAACAGGAGCAAGTAGACGGCAGTCCAAACGACACTCACTCGACTTGGCTTGATTTCCCAATGGTGAACATATTTTTACCATGTCCGCTAGGCTTTCGACTGTCTCGCATATCAATTTTGCACGAAGATGCGCGACGACTGGTGTACGAGTCGTTGTGGCGTGCCACAACTGATGTCCATAGCAGCCTCAGTGTTCTTTCAAGAGCTGTGCACTTGTTCACGCTTCAGCTGTATGTCGTGGAAGACACCCGTTACTTTCAAACGATGAATCCTGCCTCGGACGCAGAACACTTCGAACTCGAGCGAGCTTCTCGGATAACAGACAACTTTATTGAGTGGGTTTCCCAAGACCAGCCCAGACTGTACTCGGGCGCAAATTCACGCTGCGCGATTTTGTATCTTCTGTTGAAGCTGAACCCTTGGTCAAGCCACGGCGGAAGTGCAAGCATGACAAAGTTAGACGGTGACCAAAAACACGAGATTGGCCGTGGAATTGACTGGCTACTACATCGGCTGTCCCGCATTAGTCCTGAATGCCGAAGTGTAGTGGAGCAACATCAAGTGAACGAGCAAGAGTCGCGTGACGAAGCTGCACGCAAGTTGGCCTTGGCGCAAAGACGAAAAGAAGCACAAATGCGGGCAATGCAGCAGATGCGAATGCGACAAGCTGCCTTTGCTGAGCAAATGAAAGCGATGGCAAACGACACTGAGCATGCTTCTGCTGGAGACGATGAATCAGGCACTGAGGGTGAACGCGAAAAGCACATACCGAATGCATCTGATGCTGCAGGTGATGACAGTGATGTTGAAATGGGTGGGAGTGGTGATATAATGGATGACGATGCGCTCGTGGTGGAGTGTGCAATGTGCCACTCGATGAACTCTGAAAACAGCTTTATGTGCTACGTTGGTTTTGCCCAGTGCTCACCCGCTCTTTCTCGACTAAATGGTGGCTCGCATGATCAGTTTCTAAGTACACCTATGGACGAGATGCACGTCGGTGAAGACATACCTGTGCACGTGCGTCTGTGTGGCCATTCCGTGCACCAGAAGTGCTGGGAATCATATCATACCTCCCAGTTCCAACGTGCAATAACTGGTGGGCATCATCGGCATGCGTTGAATGCTGTTGACGTCACAAAGAAGGAGTTTTTGTGCCCACTATGCAAATCAATCTCGAACGTGCTGATCCCGACAACAACGGACCAAGAAAGCAAATTTCTTCCAACTATGAAGCGCAGGGTATCGATCGGCGGGACTGAAGAGATATCCATGGCTACTGTAACACAGTTGGAAATGGTTCGCTGGCTGGAGCATGCCGTTAGGACTAAGGAGGAGCATGTTGCTACAGACGCTGGTGTTGATGGGTCAACAGATATTAACAAAGAAGCGAATGCGGCACTGTCGGAACAAAAGCTCGATTCAGCTTCTATTTTGTCAAGTAGTGAGAATCCTGAGGAAATGCAGCACATGATTAAGTGGTTAGATGACGGTCTGTCGTCACTCTGCATGGCAGTCCACAAGGTAGCGTGTGGTGCCATGCAAAAGTCCCAGCCGGAACGATACACTACCTCTGGTTGCAACGCACTGTTTCACACATTGCTTTGCTCTTTTCTTGATGCGCATGACTCGGATCAGTTGCGAGAGCACCTCTTTCTGGGAGCCATGCGTTTCTTACCGCTGATGCTAAGACATGTCAGCACACGCTTTCTTACGAATCCTTCCACGACACCAACTGATTTGTACGAGAAAATTCTTCACTTACTATATTATGGAGGGTCGGATATTCTTTCTGATGGAACCGTGTTGCTTGAGAGCGAGCATCCAAGCACACAGACACAAACGCGAAAGCAGAGCCAGTGGGGCAAGGTACGATGGCCTCAGAAACCACTGTTGCTTAATCATTTGGGTAGCGTGCTGATGAAGGGTCTACTTTTCGCGAAAAGTGAAGAAGATGCGGTATATATCGCTCGGCTTGTGGTGCTTGCACGCCTAGTGCAAACGTTGCTGTGGTATGCCATCACGCGGACAGAGGAGTTCACTAATGCGATGGCCGACGATCTCGCGTTTTCGGAGGAAAACGTATCGCTTTTCACTGCCTGCTTTTCTGCGAATACTGCTACTGCTATTGAAGGTCACTATACAAATGTAGAGGACGCTGTGGGGCATGAATTGGAGCTACTTCTGGAAGCACTTGTGAATAGGTGTGACGGTGCTTTCGACGTGGAGCCTGTTGCAAATAGGCGGCAGCTTCTGAATGTCGTTGCATGTGAAGTTGTACCTCTTGCCAAGGTGGCTACATTCATGATTCGGTCCTTGACAACGCAAGCTACGCCACACCATCGTTATGGCTCGACAGCGGCTTCGAAGCCAATATTTATTACGCAAGAAGACGTCCTCACCGTCGGGTTTGTAAAGTTGAACGCTCTACAGCTCCACGAATCAACAGACAATAAAGAGCGGGCAGTTCTCGCTCAGCTCGTATTTGGGTGGGTACATCGTTTCAAGGCTGCATACGAAGAAATGAACGACCCACACGATGTTCTTCAGCAGTGGCTCACGACTGCCAATGTGGATCGCACCCAGAAGCTGATGTTACCGTCAGTGCTGAGCCGGGACCTGCATACTATGCACTCGACCATTTCGGTGTTTAGTTCGGGTTCAAATCGTACCCGGTATCTCCGCTCGTTGCCTCGACCGTACGTGAAGTTTTACTCGGAGCTGGCAAAGCGCAAATGTCATGCGTGTCACCAGTTCCCCGCGCGACCTGCTGTCTGTCTTTTGTGTGGAATGCTGCTTTGTGCTGCTAACACATGTCCATCAATTCATCTGGACAAGGGTGGGTACCCGGACGAGGCCAACCCAGGTGCATGTACCGTTCACGCCAAGAAATGTGGACGAGGTAGCGGTATGTTTTTGCTTGTGCTAGAGGGCGCCGTGCTGCTGGTATACTGGAAATTGGCAGCTTATGTGGGAAGCCTTTACGTGGACGAGTACGGCGAAGAATTTGGCGAACGTAATCGAGAGCTCAGCAAAGGGCGTCCGTTATATTTGAATGAGGAGCGGCGTGAGCGGCTCTTGCGACTGTGGTTACGCCACGAGATTCCTAACGAGGTTGTCAAGATTCAAAATAGCTCGGAGCGTGTTATTCGCAATAGTCACTACTAGCGCTGAAGATCAAATTGATCCAGACTTGAATTGTCAGGAGCACAATGAATGAACACACAAAGTATACAATTAATTTGACGTTGAAGTGATGTGTACACACACAACACGTCCATGTGGTAGCTACGTGCATCTCTCGTCATCTATTGGCGAAAACTCGCTTGAGATGTATTCGTCTATCTGATTGGTGGAAATACATACGATAAAAACGTCGGGTGGACGAGCGCAGAAGACCCCCTTAGGAAAAAAATTCAGATATATCGAAAGCTTGGGATTTTTGGCACGATGTTTGCTCGTTCATCCGTGAAGACCGTGGCTGTGGCTGGACAAGCTACACGCAACATGTCTGCATCTGCAAAAGTGTGGATTAATAAGGACACAAGAGTTATTTGTCAGGGGTTTACTGGCAAGCAGGTAATAAAGAGATTTTTGAAAAACATCCAGCGATTTTTTGTCGGATAAAACACTCTGATTCTTGTTATGTATGACTCTTGTACTGTAATAGGGTACGTTTCACTCAGAGCAAGCTATTGAGTATGGTACCAAGATGGTGGGTGGTGTAACCCCTAAGAAAGGTGGCTCTACACACTTGGGTCTGCCTGTTTTTAATACCGTGGCTGAGGCCAAGAAAGAGACGGGTGCCGATGCTTCAGTCATTTATGTGCCGCCACCATTCTGTGCTGCATCCATTATTGAGGCTATTGAGGCTGAGATTCCCCTTGTCGTGGCTATCACGGAGGGTATCCCACAGCAGGATATGGTCAAAGTCAAGTGGCACTTGCGTAACCAGAAGACGACGCGCCTTATTGGCCCCAATTGCCCCGGTATCATCAAGCCAGGTGAGTGTAAAATGGGCATCATGCCCGGCTACATCCACCAGAAGGGCAAGATCGGTATTGTGTCTCGATCGGGTACCCTCACATACGAGGCGGTGGCACAGACTACGGCGTTGGGTTTGGGCCAGTCCACGGTTATTGGCATTGGCGGGGACCCGTTCAATGGAACCAACTTTATTGACTGCCTTGAACGCTTTACCAACGACCCGGAGACTGAGGGTATCATCATGGTGGGTGAGATTGGCGGATCGGCCGAAGAGGAGGCTGCTGAATGGCTTATGGCCCACGGGGATCCTAACAAGCCTGTAGTGAGCTTTATTGCTGGCACGACGGCTCCTCCTGGACGTCGCATGGGCCACGCTGGTGCTATTGTGTCGGGTGGCAAGGGCACGGCTGCTGGAAAGTTTGCTGCGCTTGAAGCTGCTGGCGTTGCAGTTACGCGATCGCCTGCTCGTCTTGGTATGACGCTGCTTGAGGAGATAAAGAAGCGCGAATAAAGTGTGGGTGCAGAAAATGGAAAGAGGTCGCGAAAGATCAAGCGACGCACCCAGTCACTTGGTAGCTGGAGATGAGGAAGAATTGCTCTGCGTTGACGAATAGTCAGTTGCTCGCTCCTTTTCTGATGTAGTCACGTTAATGCCTAGAAACAATGAGCATGACAAACTCAAAGTACGGTAAACGACGAGTTCACATTGAGAAAAAAATGACGTGGCGATTGCAGTGCTTTATATCTGGACGTCCTGGTACATCCATTTATCGTTTTGGAGCTGCTGCGTCTTGGCCCGTAATCGCATAAGTGTCTCCTGTAGCAGCACTACCAACATTAGCAGCAAAAGTCGTTCATCCATCTCTTTATTGTATGTATGTCTTTTATGTATTGCACACAATTTCAACACGCTGTACCCGTATTCAAGTCCTGAACCGCCTCTTCCTCGGCCTTTCGTTTCTTTGCAAGTAGCAACAAGTCCTGTGAGACTGCAGACAGCGACGTTAGATAATGCTATAGAGATGTACGATAGTAGATGAAAGAAGGGTTATATATATATACGGCTGTTGCTAGTAAAGAGCGAAGACGCGCTGGAGGACGTCGACGAGCTCATTGATGAACGGGTTTCTAAAAGATCCGAATGGTTTTGATAATCTTATTTCTAAACCCATTTTACAAAAAAGAGAGGGCGTTTCTTATATTTGTATACGACATTAGAAACGACGTAGTATACGTGTAGCTCTCAAAGTGAAGCTATATTTCATGAGCAGCAGTGACGATGGCATTGACCTCGGCGTCACGATAGATCATCGCCTATGTACACCACTATCTACTAACGCACATCCTCATGCCACCTCTACGAAGCGTAAGCGAGTGGTACTTTCGATTCATGACAAACAACAGGTTCTTGAGCGTCTCGAAGCCGGTGAACAGCCGATCGCCATTGCGCATGAGTTTGGTATCAGTCGTCAGCAAGTATCAGATATCAAGAAGAACAAAGACCGTATACTGGCTTTTTGTATTGATGCTGAAGGCATGACAAAATTGAAGCGTAAGACACTTAAATCTGTGCCTGAACATCATCCGGGTGTCGAGCAGGAACTTTATCGATGGATTATCCGCCAAAGGACATTGGGTCGACCAGTATCAGCCGATGCATTAACTACTAAAGTGTCGGATCTCTTTATGCAATACGCAATTGAGGGAAATTCTAAAATACCATTTACGGCAATGATCAAGTGGTTGAAGCACTTTAAAAAAGTCTATGGCCTTAAAGTGTTGTCTCAGGACGAGATGCAGCAGCTGCCGGAGCAATTTGTACCGGCAATGGGTGTTATACAGATGCAACAACCTGATACGACAATAGCAACGTCGGTGGATGAAAATGCGTGCATGCACGTTGTGGAACATGGGAATACACGACAACCGCAAGATGGACTGGGTGCCTCTACGACATCATTACAAACTGTTGTGGATACAATGCAACAGCTGAATACTCAACTCGCGAGGTTTGAACAGGAAATGGTAATCAAGCTCGACTACTTAGATGAAAGGGTCACTACATTGTGCTCATTCGTGCTCCTTCCGCGAGGATAGTTGGATGTCCATGGTAGCAAGGAGCGGCAGCAACCGATTAGCCGCAATGTCTCAAAGAGCTGATATTCTGTTGTTTTGTTTGCAATGTTCGCTTTACGGATGGAATATATGGTGTCATGTGGTGCCAAGTTTGTTTCGTCTGCGTGCTGGTCCGGACAATATAGAGTTTGCTGTATCGCTCCACTTTTGTGTGGTGTCGGTCGAGGAGCGATGAAGCAGCATCTCAACCGTCTAAACTGGAATCAAGAAAATGCTATCTCTTTACACTTCCTGACATGGCTAGTGAATGGTGTGAGGCAAAGTGCAGCCAAGCTATTGAACCTCAGCCGTGTCGTGTGAGAAACGAAAAGAAGCTGACAGTTCGACTAGGTTCATGGCATGGTCCGCTGTTATCGTACCAACCGAGCCTCTTTGGAGCCACCAAGCGATGGTGCTGCTGCTTGCCACTAGAGTAAAATTGTTGTTGCTGTTATGCACCAGGCTCAAATTGCGGACTAATTGCAGTCGGAGTATAAAGCCAAGTTTGTCCTGTGGAAGGCATACTTGCTCATCTTGACGGTGGCAAATCGTGCTACGACTTGATGACTGTGGCCTATCATGGCTCCAGATCGTCGGCTTACGTGCCATCAAGCCGGCCTCTACACAGTCAACAATTGCAAGACCTAATTTGTCGTGGAGCAAAGCCTCATCTAGCTCAGCATCCTTCAGTTCAGGCTCATTCTATTCTTCAAAAACAGCAGCTTCTTGTAACCGGCCTTCTCCTGTATGTCGCAGATTCTGCACGTCGCAGATACTGCTGTGGATTGTGAAAATGCAGCGTAATCTTATTCCATGACCAACAAATGGCTATGTATCAGATGACGCTACACGCGCTTTCGCCGAGTGGAGCTCACCTTTTCCGTTTGGTCCATGCAAATATTTTGCAAAGCTTTTCGATATCCAGAGCTAAGGACAACAACACGCCCGTACCGATCATCACGTCGTTCCAACCACACCTTGTATAGCCTTTATGATCCCATTCCGATTCTTATAGCACTCCCTGCTCGAAAAAGGGAATGTAGCCGTTGGCTGCGGGCTGCCCAGCATTCGTTCTGCGACTTCTATCCTTGCAAGTCCGTTTCCAAAGTGTGAAAACGGACCCCTTTTAGGAGCAGACTAGGTTTGACCGACCAAGTCGGACTCAATATTGAATGTGGCGACAGTCCGCCATTTACTATTAATTCTTTATCCATGTCGACGCTCTATTAGGCTGCACACTGTTCTACAAAGAGCTTTACTGTGTAGCTCATCGAAGAACAGACTGGCCGACGTCTTGAAACTACTGGAATTGTTATGTCAACCCTTAAGCAGGGTCAAATGTGAGTACTAGTTTTGCCAAGCTAGTCGCTGTTATGGTTTGCTTATTTTCCGATGATGCGCTGTGCCTTCTGCTCAGTAAATACTCGCGTCTTGTATAGCTTACTCAATTGTAAAACCAGTTACTTCCATTTGGATCACAAGAGATAACGCGATTTGCAAGTCCTTCTCGTTGCTGTATCGTGGTAAATCGATGCTGCAAAGACGAAACCACCATAAATAACCACTTCCTCGATTTGTAACAAGAAGAAACTAACCACGTACCGGTTGAAGCAAGTGTGAGCCCGCGGATACAAACATTCATCGGCGCTGACGCATTGAATCGTAAACGGGCAAATGCGCCCGTCGTTCATGGTCAGCGCTTTAAAGCCTTGCACGGGGACCCGAGCTGAACCTGTTGTAAACTGTAGCAAGCGCGCCCTCTGCTCATTCGTGAACGCACGCACAATATTCCAAAACCAGGCAATGGCTCGGTGGTCACGCTCCCCAACATAAATAGTGTGAGATTTCCAGTCTTGTACGTCAATGTCGGGGATTCCACACATCAGAAGCTCCAGCTCTTGATGATCGAAGACAGAGATCAGCTCCTTGGGGATGATAGAGAAAAGACCTTGCATCAATGAACCAAGCTGCAGCGATATGCTTGTTGCAACGATCCACTTGAAGCGCAAGTTAATATACTCCATCTTGTTCTCTTCCGTCACAGAGATATTTGAGCCATTTGGTACCAAATCCACCACCTTCTTCGTGTTTGACATTTGATCGACGTTGACACTAAAGTAGTAACGACAAAACAAGTACTCGTAAACAAAAAAACATGAGTGGAGAGAGCATCACACGAAAGAGCACGTACGTGAAGTCCAAAGCCAGCGATTCCACATCTTTGTTCTCTCGCAGCCACTTTAAGTTCTTGTACAAATCATTGTCCACGAACTCAAGATCCGAAAAGGTTATGGGGATAGCTAGAATATGCTTGCACACTGGGAGCGCCAGATGCGCATCGATCAGAATGCCTTCAAAAAGCGCCCTGCCAATGAAGCGACCGATGGCTTGGTAATACTGCGCACACAACAAACAAAAAAGATGAGCAACGCAATCTAGCTACGAAAAATACAAGATAGAAGCATACCATCAGGTGATCGACGCTAGCTTCGGCGGACGATGGGTTGATCATAAGGCCATCGCCATTTCCACTTCTATAAAATAAGCCAGTTGAGTCATCAAAGACTTCTTTTGTCATCAGCGTAAACCACTCGCGCACCAATCCTCCAGCATCCACGCCCGGTTCATTCGCAAACTTAATTCGAAGCGACTGATGAAACTGATCCGGCGTCGCCCACAGTAATTGCTCGCACGAGTTGTGGAGTAAGTTGTCACGCTCGATCTCGAGCAGCACGTGTCCATATTCCCATGGCACCTCCATAGCCGCTGTGTGCTGTACAAACCACGCATGTTTCTGCTGAAAAGATAGCGAGCCAACCTGTTCTAGTTCATCCTGCGTAAACTTGGAGCTGTCGGAGCAGCGCTTTGCCAGCGCTCCATCAGCAGACTCAAGCGATAACCGTCCCGTTGGGTTCTTGGGCGATACAACAACACGCGACACAATCCCCACCGAGTTGGTACTCCCGCTTGAAAGAATCGAGTCACGTAAGGACGTCGATGACTGACTATGCAGTCCATCCAACGTCCGTAGACTTCGCAGTACCTTCCGGTCCATAAAACGTTTTTTTCTCACCCAAATCAGTTCTCCATCGTCATTACGTTTTCTTGACCATTCATGCCGACGTCGAGCCGACTGTTGTCGAAGATTAAGCACACTGAGTTTTTGTTTGAAAGATTCCCTGTTAATCTTCGTTGACGCCTGTGACTTGATCGATCGAGAAGCCATTGGTTTACTGTTCAATGTACTACGAGTCAGTGGATTCTCCTTCTCCTTTTCTTCCATATACAACATATATTTTGTACTGGACGAGGTCGAAAAGAGCGCATTGATACTATATTCACTCGTAGTATCGTCTCCCGATCGACCAGTCTTGTCCATTAGCTTAAAGGAACGATCAGTCCCACACAACATGCATGTCAACTGAGCGTCATAGCTCTTAAAAGAGCAAACTTCACACTCCCACAAATTATTCATGTCTTGATCACTAGCAATTACATCTTGTCGTAGCATTGTCTCGGGTATTGCTTGCTGTTGGAAGAGATTGGCTTCCATTTTCCGTTTAAAGAAGATATTGTACACGAAACACGTGAGCATCATGGCGCCAATGACAAAGTAAAACATAAAGTTATAACTCTCCGACGAGGAATCAACGAGACGCCGTCGTACATCAAGCGCTCTTGTCTCGTCACTAGAAAGTCCGACCACATTCATCGGCTTTATCAGCTTTGGAGCTTTCTTTGGCCCCCAAAATGAGCACATTTGGACTGTTGAAATGGGCTCTTGTGGCCTTTTTCTCGACTGACCATCACTCTGCATTTGGGTCTTGCTGAAAAGCGGGTAGGGGAGTAGCAATAGACCAGCGAAACGAGGTAGTGGAGAGTTTCAAATGCCAAAGTCCGATGCCTTTGCGAATTTGTCACTGGAGACGGTGATTGCGTCAACAGTTGAAATGCTGACGCCAAATAGTTTGCAATTTAATGAGCAGGAATTTCAACGGTATGAAAATTGATAGAGTGGTGACTGTAAACGACGTGATTTGACTGTAGCATTGATGTCATGTTTTTTTTTGTAGATCGCCCAAAGAGGCACGAGACGCGGCACAAGAGGCGGTAAAGCTTGTGAAACCAGGTTGGAGCATCATGTTTAGGTAATGTGTAGGGTGTAGTAAAGAGCAGGGCTACTGACTAGTGTGGTCCAGGCGACTTGATCTTTATTACTACGAGCGGACTCGTTTATTCTGTAGGGAGATATTTGACCGAGAACGCATACGATCATGTGGTGAGAAGACACGAGAAAGATATGGGGACAAGTGGTTGTAGGAATCAATGTTGATTTGTTTTGGGTTTGTGTGGAGGATAGGTGGTCGTGTTGGATGACTGCACGGTGCTTCATATTGGACTGCCGGTTGTCAGGGTGATGCCATTGGAACGACTTCTTTTGCCTCAACGTCAACCTGTGGTACATTGAAAGAGAAGGATTTGGCAGATTTAGGGTAAATTGTCGTGCAATGATTTCATCTAGTGGGTGGGGTGATATTGCAGGTCTTGCGCGTACCGATGTCCGAGACAGAGTTGCAGCTGTTCCTGCGTTGTGCGCGACAATTGATTGGATGTGAATATGATGTTGCAAGGTGAGTCGAGACTTGCGAATTTTGATGAAACGCTTCACATGAACTAACGTTATATGCTCAGAGCATACCAACTGATGCTGCGATTAACGTTGAAACGCCTGACTGGGTCATCGCCTCTGCCAAGATTGCCACTTGACGTGAAAAGTAACGCCTGGATCTGTAGCGACTCCATTGTGTACGTACCTGCAACATTACATCAGTGTCATCTTTGATCTGCTCTTATCGTGGGATACTGAATAATTGTGCTTAATGGGCCAATGGGCGTCAATAGTGTGCTGCTTGCAGGTTGCTGCACGGCATTCCGAGAAGCTTTGGTGAAGGCGAAGCAAGAGACCGAATTAGGTTTGTTTTCGACAATCTCGGGACGATCTTACTTTGTGCCGGTTTCGGCTAAATTTGCTCATTGGTCATGTGACCTGCTGCCTGTTCTTTCACTAGATATCTTCACCGTCGGCAGCGCTTCCATGACAGATTTTGAGCGGATTCGTCGTATCCAGCCGGGCATTATGTCGCGTGTTCCCCTGCCAGTCGTCAATTACACCTTAGCACCGCACAAGCGTTCATGGCGAGCGTACGTTCCAGAGGTGGCACGATTCACGCAAAGCTTACAACATGGCACGTTGAAGTGGCCTTTGCTGCCGCCCAACCTTTTGCCCAAGGTGCACGAGTTTGCAACTAGTATTCCCCCGACATCATGGACCGTAAAGCGCAAGATTGAAACACTCTGCTATGTGACAGTATTTCTGATGATACTTCGACGCGGATTCACCGTAAAAAGAGTCGTACTTCGGGCCATGGAAATGTTCATGCTGCGGTACGTCGTGCACAACGTCTTGCTCCACTTGCAGTCGTCTGCCGCTTTTGGCACTGCGAAATTATAGAAGCACTTTTTGTCATTCGAAGACCCACCCTATTGTACAAAAATTGCGTTCACGATGGCTACACTTTGCGCTATGACAGATCAAGCACAAGCAGCGGCGATGGCAGGTGCAATCCCCGCCGGTGGGTTATGCCTGCTAGTGATCGACCAGCAGGTTGACTTCCACCCTGGCGGCTCACTTGCCATCCCAACGGCGAACGAAGACGCGGCGCGCATTGCAACGTTTATCCAGAAACATTCCAGAGAGCTAAAGCAGCTCGTACTCACGCTGGACTCGCACCAGCGCTACCACATTGCACACGGGATCTTCTGGGAGAATGCAGAAGGCAAGTCACTCAAGCCGTTCACACTTATCACAGCCAAGGACGTGGCTGCTGGAGTGTGGAAGCCACGTGACCCCAATCTGAAGGAATACGTGCTGGCGTACACGTCGGCACTTGAGGCCAGTGGTAAGTTTACGCTGTGCATCTGGCCAGAACATTGCCTTATTGGCTCACCTGGGCACAATATTGTGCCGAATGTACATGCTGCGGCCATGGAATGGACCAAGTTGTCGTTGAAACCCGTACAGTACGTTATGAAAGGTGCAAACTCGTTCACGGAGCACTATTCGGCGCTCAAGGCCGAGTTCGAGCTGCCGTACGATCCGACGACAAGGTATTGCAGCTTTTGCCTTGATTGGATACGGTATCGCAACTACATGGTAAGACTGTACTCATTCTCATTGTTGCTGTCTTTTTTTCTGCTTTATAGCTTGAACCAGTCGCTAGTCGAGTCACTTAAACTTGCTGACAAAGTCGTCGTCTGTGGCGAAGCCATCTCGCACTGTGTGAATTATACGGTACGCGATTTGGTGGCGGCGTGGCCGAAGGATCGACGTTCGGACTTGGTGATCCTGACTGATTGTTCGTCCCCCGTTCCAGGCTATGAAAAGACTGGCGAGGTATTGAAATGGGCGTTTTCGTACGACTCTTTGACAGTGGTTCGATGCCGTTACAACTGATGCTTTCAACTGTGTTTTCCTACTTTTGTACAGGAGTTTCTACGCGATATGGCTGCGGCGGGACTGACGCTAACTACATCTACTCAATTCTCCACGTAGACTGCAGTGTGCAGCTCGACCGTACACATACATGTAAACAGAAACGTGAATCTACCCGTCGTTCATTTAGCAAGATTATTACGTATCTAGCACAATTAAGATCGCCGTAGTCGCTATTCTTCACTAAACTGTGCTTATCTGTGGTGTATCTAGGTGCATTGCATGTTTATATCTCCGACGTGGCATATCATCCAACATAACTAATTACCCAGGGATATATGGATAGACACAAATGATATACGCAGGCTTAGTCAAATTCGTGACTCACACAATGTAGCCGTTACATCCTTTGACTACATCGAGTCTTGGTCCTAGATTAGTGGACGTACACACAACATTTGCAAATTACTGTATTGCTGATCAGGTAAAGCGCGCTTAAAAGTTCAAACCCTTTCGAAACGCATTAGATTTTTTGCGGTTGGGTGATTCACACAGTCGTGAAACAGAGGAAAGAAGCAAAAAAGGATCTCAGTTGAGTAAAAGAAAGTGAGTACGAGCCTTCCCCCCCCCCCTCTCTCTCTCTCTCTCTCTCTCTCTCTCTCTCCAATTCGACACGATAGATAGACGAGTATAAAAAATCAAAAAATATGGCACAAGATTTTCCCATTACCTTTGGGGAAGTATTGAACGTACGTGATTGTATTCTAATGCGGACTAATTTGGAATACAATTATTATAATAAAGAGGGGAAATATTATAATCTAGAGGAAAAAGCTTGTATTAACTACTCTATTGATAATTGTATCTATTTAATTATTTTTACAGTTGAGCACCCTCGGGGTAAACTTGGACTATGTCAAGTTTGGCTCGACGACGATGGAGTCGGACAAGTTTGTCTGTGTATGCGAACAAGTGAATGGACAGGCCAGTGTGGTGATCGTAGACATGGCGGCGGGCAATACGGTGCAGCGTCGTCCGATTAATGCCGAAGCGGCCATCATGAACCCTGTGAGTAAAGTCATTGCTCTACGCTCAGAGAATCAGCTGCAAATTTTCAACATGGAATTACGCGCCAAGATGAAGAGCCACTTGATGAACGAAACTGTGGTCTTTTGGCGCTGGATCTCGGTCAATACCATTGCACTGGTCACAGCATCTGCTGTGTACCATTGGAGCATTGAAGGAGACTCATCCCCGGTCAAGATCTTTGACCGACATGCCAACTTGGGTGCTGGCACTCAGATTATTAGCTACGAAGCTTCGGCTGACAATCAGTGGATGTTATTGGTCGGCATCTCACAGGGAGAAGGAGGTCGTATTGCTGGCAATATGCAGCTTTACTCGATGGATAAGAAGGTGAGCCAGGTACTACAAGGCCACGCTGGAGCTTTTGCCCAAATGAAGCCTTCTGGAAGAACAGATGACGCCCAGGTACTGGTCTTTGCCGGAACCAAGGGGGATGGACAGCCTATGCAGCTCTTTATCATGGAAGTAGGACGTCAGCGCGATGCCCCCGGTGGCGTGTTTCGTCTCACTCCGCAGCCAATTCCTTTTGCTGCGGACGCACAGGCTGATTTCCCTGTATCGATGCTTGTGAGTCCAAGTGACGACGTCGTGTACATGATTACCAAGATGGGATACCTCTTCCTGTTTGATGCGCATTCCGGCAAGCCCGTGTACCGTGCTCGTGTATCTCAAGACACGACATTTGTGACGTGTTTGGAGTCAACTTCAAAGGGAATGCTTGGTATTACGCGCCGCGGACAACTGTTGCATTTCGCGATTAATAAGACGAAGCTGGTGCCGTACGTGGTAAACACGCTGCGCGACTCGCAGCTGGCCTTGGCCTTGGCAACGCGTCTGGATCTTCCGGGTGCTGAAGAGCTTTACTTTACGGAGTTTGACCGTCTCATTAGTGTGAACGACATTCAGGGTGCAGCCCGCCTAGCTGCCGCATCTCCCCAGGGCGCTCTTCGCACGCCTCAGACGATCCAACGTTTCCAGCAGATGCCTGCTCAGCCCGGTCAGCCGCAGCCTATCCTGCAGTACTTCAGTGTCCTGCTTGAAAAGGGAACGTTGAATAAGATGGAGTCTATTGAGCTGGCTCGCCCCGTGTTGATGCAGGGTCGCGGCCAGCTGCTGCAGAAGTGGCTATCGGAGGATAAGCTTAACTGCTCGGAGGAGCTGGGTGACCTCGTCGCACAGTCTGACACCACGATGGCTCTGTCCGTGTACTTGCGCGCTGAAGTTCCTGAGAAGGTGATTAACTGCTTTGTCCAGCGCGGCGAGTTCGACAAGATTGTCGCATATGCTGTTCAGACCAACTACCGTTGTGACTACACGTTCATGCTTCAGAATCTGGTGCGTGCGAACCCACAAGGCGCACTAGATTTTGCCCAGAAACTTGCGGTCGCGGAGAACGGTCCCTTGGTAGACGTCAATGCTGTGGTCGACATTTTTATGCAGGTAAACCGCATTCAGGAAACTACTGCTTTCTTGCTGGAGGCCTTGAAAAACAACCGTCCTGAGGAGGGTTACTTGCAGACTCGTCTACTGGAGATCAATTTGCTGGGCGGCTCGCCGCAGGTGGCGGATGCTATTCTGTCGAACAACATGTTCACTCACTATGACAGGCCGCGCATTGCTGCTCTTTGCGAGAAGTCTGGCTTATTCCAACGTGCTCTGGAGCACTACACGGAACTGTCAGACCTGAAGCGTGTAATCGTTAATACGCAGGCTATCAATCACGAGTTCATCGTGACATTCTTTGGAACCCTAACGAGTGAAGTCTCGATGGAGCTGATTGACGCCCTTATGGCGCACAACATGCGCCAAAACTTGCAAATTGTTGTGCAGGTTGCCACTAAGTATGCTGAGCAGCTGGGCGGCAAGGAACTCGTGGACGTGTTTGAGAAGTTCAAATCGTTTGATGGTTTGTACTTCTTCCTGGGTTCCATTGTGAATTTTTCGCAAGACCCTGACTTGCACTTTAAGTACATTGAAGCTGCTACGAAAATGGGCCAGTTCAAGGAGGTGGAGCGCGTTTGCCGTGACTCTTCTGTGTACGACCCTGTCAAGGTGAAAGAGTTCCTGAAGGAATCGAAGTTACAGGACCCGCGTCCGCTCATTCACGTGTGCGATCGTTACGACTTTGTGGAGGAGTTGACGCAATACTTGTACTCTAACAACCTGATGAAGTACATTGACGTGTATGTGACAAAGGTGAGCCCACAGAAGGCACCTATTGTCATTGGCAAGCTGCTTGACCTAGACTGCAATGAAGACTACATTAAGAACCTGCTCAACCAGGTTGCGCAGTGCCCTGTGGACGATCTATGTGAGCAAGTTGAAAAGCGCAACCGCCTGCGTCTGCTGCAGCCATGGCTTGAGACGCGTGTTGCTCAGGGCAACACTGAAACTGCGACTCACAATGCTATCGGTAAGATTTATGTTACACTCAATAAGGAACCCCAGCAGTTCTTGATCAGCAACCAGTTCTACGATTCGGAAGTTGTTGGTAAATTTTGCGAGAAGCTAGACCCGTCTCTGGCTTACTTGGCTTATCGTCGTGCTGGCGGTGCATGCGATGACGACCTTGTTCGCGTGACGACGGAAAATGGTCTGTTTAAGGATCTAGCCCGCTACTTGGTGGAGCGTCAGGACTTAGATCTGTGGGGCAAGGTACTTGTGAAACAAGAAGAAGGCGAACCGGAGTCTCCTAGCCGTCGTGCTTTAATTGACCAGGTTGTACAGACGGCACTCCCGGAAACTACGAACCCGGACGAAGTGTCAACTACTGTGCGCGCGTTCATGAACGCTGAACTACCGAACGAGCTGATTGAACTACTCGAGCGCATCGTCCTTCAAGGCACCGACTTCTCGGCCAACAAGAATTTGCAGAACTTGCTGATTCTAACAGCCATCAAGGCTGGCAAGGAGAAGGTCATGGACTACGTGAATCGTCTGGACAACTTTGACGGCCCGGAGATCGCGCGCATCGCCGTTGGTGAGCAGTACCAGCTCTACGAGGAGGGTTTTGTCATATACAAAAAGACGAATCACAACGTGGAGGCTATTGGTGTGCTGTTGGATTACATAAAGGACAACGAGCGCGCCTATGAGTTTGCTGACCGCTGTAACGAATCTGAGGTGTGGTCTCGTTTGGCGAAGGCTCAGCTCGACCAGGGCAAGGTACATGACTCTCTGTCGGCTTTTATTAAGGCCAGCGATGCCAGCTCGTACGTCGATGTGATTGCCGCTTCTGAGCGTATCAACAACTACAACGAGCTGATTCCCTACTTGAAGATGGCGCGTAACACAGTGAAGGAGCAGTATCTTGACACGTCGCTGATTTATGCGTACGCTAAGACGGAGAAGTACTCCGATCTAGAAGAGTTCATTTCCTCGCCTAATGTGGCGCAGATCCAGAACATTGGAGAACGTTGTTACGATGAAGGTATGTACGATGCTGCCAAGCTACTATTTCAGAACATCAACAACAACGCCAAGCTCGCCATTTGTTATGTGCGTCTCGGAAAGTTTCGCGAGGCCGTGGATGCCGCTACCAAGGCGAACTCTGTGGGAACGTGGAAAGAGGTTAACTACGCCTGTGTGGATGTAAACGAATTCCGCCTCGCGGGCCTTTGTGGTCTGCACATTATCGTGCATCCGGACCACCTCGAGGAGCTGATTCTGCACTACGAGAAGCGTGGTCACTCTACGGAGCTGCTAAAGTTGATGGAGCAGGGTCTTGGTCTGGAAGGCGCACATGCTGGCATTTTTACAGAGCTGGCTATCTTGTATTCAAAATACTTGCCGTCGAAGCTTATGGAGCACATTAAGATCTTTCACTCGCGTATGAACTTGTCGAAGATTCTCCGTGCCTGTGAGAAGGGCCTGCACTGGGACCACGCTGTGTATCTGTACAAGGAAGACGGCCAATTTGACAACGCTGTTCGCACTATGGTTGACCACCCGGTTGCGTTCTCTCATGATTTGTTCTTGGACTGTATCCAAAAGGTCCGCAACCAAGAGATCCATTACAAGGCGATCAACTTTTACCTGGAACAGCACCCGCTTGAGCTAACGCGTCTACTGCAAGTGCTGACACCCAACCTGGACCATGCTCGTGTTGTTCACCAGCTTCGCAAGTCGAAGAACCTACCGCTTGTGGTGGAGTACTTGAAGGATGTGCAGAAAGAGAATTTGTCTGCTGTTAACGAGGCACTGAACGAAATCCTGGTTGATGACGAGGACTACCAGGCGCTCCGTGACTCCGTAGACGCTTATGAGAACTTTGATCAGATCTCGCTGGCGCAAAAGCTGGAGAAGCACGATCTTCTCGAGCTCCGTCGCATTGCGGCTTACCTGTATCGCAAGAACAAGCGTTACACGCAGTCTGTAAAGCTGTCAAAGGCTGACAAGATGTACAAGGATTGCATTGACTGTGCCAGCGATTCAGATGACCCGGAGCTTGCTGAGGATATCCTGCGTTTTTTCGTGTCGGTGCACGACAAGGAATGTTTCTGTGCTACTCTGTTCACGTGCTACAAGCTGATTAAGCCTGATGTAGCTCTGGAGCTTGCTTGGCGTCACGGCTATGTTGACTTTGTCATGCCCTACATGATCCAATTTGTGAAGAGCCTGAACGACAAGGTGAAGGTTCTCGACGAGCGCACACAGACCCAGCAAGAACCAGAGATGGACACGCAGTCGCTCGACCCGGCCTACGGCATGGGCGGCATGCAACCCATGCTGGCCATTGCGCCCACGGCGTACAACGACCCATCGGCACAATACGGTATGAGTATGGCCCCTGGTATGGCTTCTGGCATGGCCCCTGGTATGAACATGGGAATGGGCATGGGCGGTATGCAGCAGAATCCGTACGGTAGCAGTCAAGGCAGCATGGGCAGCAATCCGTATGGCAACAGTGGTTACCAGTATTAAGTGAGCGATGTCATCGTGCTGTTAGCTATCACTTGGCATTGCGAGGTCAAGACAAGGAGAAACTACGCAAGGAAAGGGGAGCAAGACCTCATATAGTGCTGTTCTTAGTTTAACAAGACGCTGTCAACCTCGTTGCATTATTGGGGTTGTAGCGGCATATGCGACCTCACCGTGCCGCTTGAAATTGATTCGTTGCGTACTTGGACTTAAGACACTAGATTTGTCATTTTTTTTGCCATTTTTAGACTTTTTGTTGCTGGGCGAAGTTGCTCCCGCACAGCAATGTAATTGCAACATATGCATTGTAAATTCGCAACATATGCATTGTAAATTCGCAACATATCGTTTAATTGCGCAACATATCGTTTTATTGCGCAACATATCAGTCTTTGATAGATGGATGTCGCTTTGGCAGCTCTTAATCGGGGTGTCCGTGCGCTCTTTGCACCTGACGCTACTTTCTGGCTCTCCACTCCATCCACTCTGTGAATGTATGCTCCATCAATCTCCACCTCCTGATTGGCGGTATTTACATCGTTTTCCGGTGCTCAAGCGTTATGTATTGCATCAATATCGGACCGTGGCAATAGAAATGGAGAAAATACCACAAACGCCGCGCAAACGAAGAAAACGAAGCATTTTGAAACAAAACAGTGATATAGTCGAGTACAAAGCACTTTGTCTGGCTTCTTTATGTCAAAAATTGGCTCAATGCGAGCTATTGACTCTCAACAATACGGAATTAATGATGACGTTAGTGAATCTCGAGTCTCTCGAGGTTCTGCGACATGTTATTGGTCAGAGGCTATTACCCTTGAGGGTGAGAATGCTGCTGTTGGGTATGACATTACAAAATCAACAGGAAAAGTGTGTGAAGAGTGCAGTGCAGAGCTGGATCCAGCAAGTGTGTGAAAAGCTACTGGAAGAAGCTCTAGAGACCACAACCAGAAGCTCGATTGAACTACGAGCAAAGAGGACGAGAGGACGTGAAGTAAAGGAAGTGAGAGGACAAGAAGACCAGGAAAAGTGTTGTGGGTTTTGTCGAGACGGAGCTATCAGTGCAGAGTCTTTACGGTCGAACTTTGGATGGGAATTTCTCGTTGACTGCACGCGGCAGACAGCTCATCTTTTGGAGAGAGCTGGAGAAAGTTATGCGACAAATCAGGCGATGGTTGCATTATCGGCATTTTGGGAGTCATTGTCAGTTGCTGGATTGACAGCAAGCGTGAAGTCAGGTCGAAAAAGAAAGAGGTGTGAGATACCAGTTACAATCGAAATAAAAGATGCCGAGCTATCGATGTCTGTCGCGGCATATGAAAAGACTTGTAAAATGGCTGTAGAGTCATCAGTGGGTACGACGGAAGCTTTTCGGATGATGTGGAGAAGCATTTGGGATCGTGAACTTACGTATATGACACAAGTGAATCATGTCACTCTGGCTGATGCTATTCGTCACTGCTCGACAGTAGATGCGTTCGCTAGTATGGTGCTGCTACCTAAAGCAAAGGAACACGAACATCATTTACCGGGATTTTATGCTGTGATGAAGGTAATTCACTCATTGTTCGCTGACGTATCGGACATCATATTAGCTTTTGCACACGTTAGGGGTCGCGCGGGAAGTGGCGCACTATCTCACGTTATCGTCCCCACCAGAATGGGTATATCGTCAACCAAACGCATTTTACAGTCCTATTTAAGCGACATGATTATGAAGTCTCTTGGCGCACGACACGTAATGGCTTCCCCATCAGTGGACAAGGCTCCTGCATTGAGAAGAGTATCTCCGCTAAAACTTCTCTTTTATCTGTACATATTTTTCTCGCCTGTGACCGACCAACAGCAGGACGACAGCTGCTTTAGGTATTGGGATGCTCTGATGACTCAGATTAACAATGATTACTTAGCAGAGGAGTCTGCCCAGAATGGGATCGCCTGGTGTCGATTTCTCGAAAAGTGTGTTATTGGTGTCGATACCGAGACATTAATGACTATGCGTTACGATGACAATTTCTTGCGAGCATTTCAAAGGTATTGTCATGCTATCATGTATGGAATCGTTGTGACTGGCGGTGAAGTAATATCAAGCGGTGGTAAAATCCGGCGGCTTATACGTAAGGAAAGTGATCGCTTAACAGTTCGCCAAGTACTCGTGCAGATGATGACCACTTTTGGAGAAGACTGGATAACCGGATTCATTGCTCAATTGCTTCGAGGGAATGCAAGCTTGCATTCCACGCGCGAATTTAATCCGCGAGGTGTAAAGACCCTGTTTTTCCCAGCGTTGGTTTTATGCATGAAATCACGCAACAGAGCTAACCTGACAAAGCGAAAGACAGTGCAGCAGCAATTTACTGCTATTGTACATTCTGTCAACGCCATATTGAATGAAAGCAATCCAACGCCACTGTATCTTGTTTCCTTGATACGATTTTGTGAGGCATGGGATACATACCAAAGCTCACATACAAAGGAAGCACCCACGATATCAAACAGATGGGGCTTATGCGCGATGACTGAGTTGGACGTTTTGCCGGAACTTCTTGAATGTTATAGCATGGATGAAGTGATACAGCAAGAAACGAGTGAAGCGCTTATGTTTGTAGCGGAGGTGCTACAAAATACACCAAGCTGTCCAAAGACATTGGAGACAAGTCTTTTCAAAGTTCTATCTGCTGTCAAGGCAAGTGCTGAACAAGGCAAATCTATGACGTCGAGTGTGCCTGTAGTCATTGACCAAGCGCTTGTATCACATTCCAGCGATGTGCTTAAACGTCTCCTTCGCGCAGTAAGGTCAGCTGGTGTAACGCAGACTCGTCAGCTGATGAGTCAAATCAAAGATTCCGTTGGGATGCGAGGGGAGTTGAGACAACAATTAGAGCAATGGTTTTCTTTTGTCGAGATGAATGGCACAGCCTTTGCTGGCAAAGAATCGCGGCTGGAGCTATCATTGTTGTGTACTAGGCTTATCCGATGGTTTCCAAACGAGTTCGAAAACATGCAATTTCTGCTCATGACTCCGCTCGACTCTCACTTAGTGTTCGCTTTGGAAGCTTTTGTGAAAGAAGCCGGGAGACCGAACAACATGGCGCGTCAGTCTGTGTTAAATTCCACACGAAGATCTGCGTTGCAATCAGCTGTACGAGTTGAAATGGCATTGCATTCGTATTTTTCGGCGGCAGCGTTTCCTGATCTCGAAACACTCACAGTCTTGTTGGCAAAAGCGATCGTTAAATGTCGTTTGTCCGATGCATTTGACCACCTGACGAAGGTTGCCACAAAGAATGGCCGTGTGCTACTGCCTGAAACCGCAGTGACAACATTAAGCTCCCCACTTCGGGGATTAGAATTTTCGTGTTCTGCTCTTAGTCAACAAGATGAAGACGGCGATGACGACGGACAATTCAAAAGCCATGCCCGACATGCTAAATCAATTATTTACCAAGAGAATACGCTGAAGCTTCTGGCAGTGTCTCCATCTATCTTTGCTGGAGGACTGTCATGGTCGACGATACTATTTGGTGAGCGATCTGCTGTCGTTTGGCTCCCTCATTTGTTCGAGTACGTGTTGAAGACCGACTTTTGTGAAGGGATTCTTAGAGCTGACATGCTATTCAGATGCCTGGATGCTTTAATACGGAAAGCCGAATTTGGTAAGGAAGCGCTTAGGGAGGCTTATTGGTTGGCCGCACTACTAAACACATCTCTGATTGCGTGTACAAGTCGAAGCGCTGGTGCGTGTGCGGTTTCGGAAGAAGGTATACCCAACAGACTGCGCCAAATGGTTGAAAATGTGCTGCAGCTACTATCGTTTCCTTCCGACACCACTACGACACAAGTGACGTATAACAAGGATAATGCCCCCGATCAACTTGTTGGGATACTGAGTCTGCGGAACTCGTCGAGGTTTGCAAAATTGGTCATCAAGGAAGATAGCGCAAGCTGGTCCGGTGAGCGTTTCGTCGGCGAAAAGGCTGGTAGCGCGTTGCAAATGATTGTGTCAGCGACTTGGAATGCTGGAACGAAAACATCACAAGCCACGGTAATGCAGCCTTCAATGCAGCTCTTTATGCCCTTTTCGCACTGGTTGTCGGGAGCCCTCGTATATTCGCAGTCGTTTTTGGAGGAGCTTTCTGCATCGATGCGACGTTGGGAGCGCACGTTCACGTGCTATGTGACCGATCTGTACTTGCACCTTGAATTCGAAGACGTCACTTACGATCTGCTGCGAGCGTGGCTTACTACTTGGATCACTTCCAACATTGCTCGAGGGCAGGAGGAGATACAGCTCCTTGCACTACTGCCATCACAAGTGGCTTTATTCCGTCGCCTCAGCTTAACTCCGTATCGCGGTTCATCTTGTGGACAGATTCGAGTCTCAACATCAGTTTGGCAACTGGTTTTTGCCGCTGTCCTCCTCGCTGTCGACATACCTGGAAACTCAGTGGCCATCGAGCAAGCTATAGAGCTCGTCGTTAGTACAATGACGACCTTGGAACTCGTCGAACTATCTTCATCCTCCGATTTCGTGCCTTTCAACCACGTGCAGGATATTGAACCGTTTTTTCTGGAGCTAGAAACTTTCCTGTCGCGACCCCAGCTTCGTTTCTGCAGTGTTGCTCAAGTGTGTAGTTTGCTGCAGTTCCCTCTAGAACTTTTGGTGTGCTGCTATGCTTGCAAGATCCCAGTCGACTTGATTGAAGAATCACAGCTATTTCTCCAGCGTGTTGAGTGCGTGCTTAGAGCAAACTTTAGCGTTAGTAACGTTGATGAGGTCCGTGATGACACAAAAGAGTCTACACTGCAAGAACCGTCACGTGCAACGAACCAAAGCAGTATCGAAAATACTTCATGTCACCCACTGCTCGCCGTGGATTCAATGGAGATAGAAGCATTTTTCCAGTACTGGAAGGATGAAATGTTTCTCAAGTACGATTACATGGATCGAGAGAGGTGTGCAGCTATTCTAAAGGTTATTCAAGCAGCAATGGTGCACCGTATACCAAGTAGCACCTAAGACTGGGACAAAATGTGAACGACACTTTGGGAGAATCATCATTGACTGCGACACACGTTGTGTGAAGTTCCTGTCTACTGCTGATGTTCCTGTTGCTTCTGCATCTCCTGCTGCTTGATCCTGTCACGCTTCATGTCGTTGATCACTCCCTGGCGCATTATCTACACAATCATTTAGCAACGAAGGCCAAGAGAGGTCGAAGGTGGGTGTACTACTACAATTGATACCCATGCATGCGAACAAACCTTCTTTTCCGTGATCTGCTGATGATGTGCATAGTACACGGCATAGAATGTGCCTGCACAGAGACCACTGAAGACCAGCACCGGCATTTTATCCTTCAGTATCCGCACGAATCCTGACATGTTCCTAAGCTGGTGGTGGTGATATGACCTCTCAACCCGTGCATTGGTGGGTGGGTATGGAATGTCGCTAAATACGATTATGGCAGTGTTATGATTAGTCTGTACCTCTGACGATCGGGTGCACGAAACGACGCGAACAGTTTCGAAAGGTGTTCTATGCTACTGCTTCATTGCAATGTGAGACTCTTAAAGGTCAGAAAGCAATGCTGGGAATGGAATGACGATGTTTTACTACGTGGATCAAAGGCTTTTTCTATACAGTTGCTACAGTTGAACAAACAAGTATCAAATCCGTCGTCAGTGGCACAAACTTCCTACCAAGCTAAAGCCATGTCGTCTCGAGTACCTTCCAACCCGGCATCACTCGATAGATCACGTGAACGAGAGGGAAGTCGACAAGTTGCTGGATTCGACTATCACTCTCCCGTTTTTACAAACAACAGACTCAATCGAGAAATGTTGATGCTGACGTGTCTGGTCTGGAATCAACATTTCGACGTCATTTTGCGGCCCCAATTGTCGGATGTTTCATAACTCTCTGTATCGATTGACTGGTCTCGAAATTCTTAGTTGCCCGTGTCTACCGTTTACACGTAAGACAAAGTTCTCTCACGCAAAAGTCCGATGATGCTTCAATGGTCGAGGACTTGACAAGGTTTGATCTCCATTCCCTCGTTTGTTAGAAACCTAGAAAACAATTAAAGTCTCAATATTTAACAATACGACAGCCATGAGCCACCTACTTTGTGATCTGCAGCTTGGTTTTGCTTCTTCATGTCACTTTGCATCGACGTCGTCATGACCACTACACGAACCAATATCATTTCCATTTGTCAAGTCTGAGGTTGTAATACTGCATTAAATTCCATACAAACACCTTGATATGGTGGTGGCATTGTGTCATATGTAGCATAATAAGCTTGAGGTGTCGAAATCTAGCCATTAAAAGTCATACAAAAAGTGTCAATTTTGCTTCACTAAATCGTATTTCCTTTGTACCATTTTAACTCCTGCTTCTTGTGGTAATTTCGACAAATTGGCTGCAGAACTTGTAGGCCACGGAGCTATTGAAGGCATTGCAGGAGCTCTTTCATCCTCTATTGTATCGCAGTGTAGTAGCTTTAAACGCGCGGGCCATCGCTTCCGGCTGGAAAACACCATGGATATTTATAGTACATAGTACTACATATCCTAAGCTGCTCTACTTTTTCAACCAATCGTCGTCGTTGTGCACGTAGATAATATGTCAAAAGCTTAGGATATCAGGTACTTCGTACACACCTGTTTATTATAAAACCACAGTCGATGGAGTCTCTCCTCCAGTCTCTACAGCTTGTAGTGCCTGGTATTGTAGCTCGTTATCTTCCTATTTTTTTGTACGTTTTCTTCTTATCTGATAACAAATACTGATTCTGCAACTAATCTATACGCTTTTCTTGGGGTAGATTTGGTCATTACTTGGAAGATGCGGTTGTAGCTGGTCTCGTGCCTGTGGTGGCAGCTATCGTGTGCTTTTCATTCACGTTGAATCTATTAATTCTTCACTCTTCAAACCAGTCTTTAATCAAGCACATTACAAGCGGAATCATTGGGTTAATGCTTGGCACGGCTGTTTTTCATGTGGTTGTCGTCCTATTTGGAGCTCCAGTTGTCGAGTACGTGACGAATAACAAATTTGTCGCGTGAGACCCTGTCAGCTGATACTTTTTTGAGTTTATGCTACAGTCTTTGGATGCAGACATTATTGCTGGCAGTATTACTTTCAAGCTGCGTGACAATGCCCTTGGCTCTGCATCTCGGGTGTGCACCACGCAAATGGCTTGATCTGCTGCTGGAACTCAGGTAGAATAAGTTTTAGTGTTGTTTTGTTGGACGGGGTTTTGTGATCTGTGCTGACTGTAAAGTGTAGCGTGACTAATACGCAAGAGCATTATCTTGTGTGCTCGTCAATTGGTTCCATGGTTGGCGCATACGTTGGTGCCCTTCCTATTCCGCTGGACTGGGATCGGCCTTGGCAGGTACGACTACCCATCTAATTTAACATGCTGGATGACACATTACTTAACGTCGTTTGAATGGTGGAATGTTACAGCAATGGCCGTTAACTTGCGTGTATGGCACGTTGCTTGGCCATGCTACAGGGGTTTTCATTAGTCTTGTGATCAGTGCCACTTCCATGTCTTTTTCAAAGTCGGCAAAAAAAGATTAACTCATGGACGTTAGAAGACTGCATTTACTTGAAATCAAGTTTGCGTTAATTTTTTAGAGGCAACGAGAAGTGTCGTCCGGAACGCGGCGCTTTTCAGATATACTCCAAGCTTGTTCTTGGCAGTTTCGCTTGGGTCATTGAATAGATGCTGCAGGATCTGTCGCCGCTGTCGCGCATCAGCAAAGACCAGAAACTCGAGAACGGTATTGACTGCAGCTTCTTTCAAACCAGGTCGCACAGAGCGCAAGCATTGCACGTAATAGTGCATGACATCGTCTACACAGATGGAGTCATACCTCATCAGATTCAGCAACGTTTGACACAGCGTTGCCATGACTGCTTTCGTCACCTTCTCTGTCACCAATAGCGACGCCACCGGAGCTGTACAACGTCGCAACAAAGCCACCGCTGCTGCCCCCTGATCTGTCTTAGCGCACACAATATCGATAGCCTGCAGTCCTTGGGTAATGGTAGTCATGTTGGTATGTTCCGGCAACGGCTTACCACCTGAAGCAAGCATGGAGTCTTGACTTTCAATTAGAGTCAGCAGCTGCTCAATCTGGTGTTGCTGGCTCGCTGCTGACTGATGCTTGCTACGTTCTGTTCGAATTGATTCTAGCGTCGCATGCAAGCTCGATTCATTGTGACGCTGTGCCAAGACTTTTCCAAATGCCACTGTCTCCGGGTGCGACTCATACATGTTGACAATGCTTTCCAATAATACGATACGCGGTTCCGAGAAGATCAGATCACTCGCAAGATCGAAGTCTGCCTCCAGCGCATCGTAGAAAAACTCCCACGTGTGAGATACGAGTCGGCGGAATTCAACAGCATTGTGGTCGACTATCACACGCAGGATCTCGAACAAGAACTGACAAAATGGTTTCATCACGCTTTGCTGATGGCGCATGTAGGGCCGCATGATTTGCATTGCGCCTAGAATCTTCAGGCATAATCACAATCAAATGGTTAGCATGCACAAAATAGCCGAGAAAGCCCCTGGAGTCGAGGTGGACGTACGTTTTGAAAGAATGTTGTTTTGAGGTAAAGCTGCGACAGCGAGACAGTGCCAAAGTGCTGCATGAGCTGCCGAGGGAAACGTAATAGCACCAACATGGGGTGAGACCGGGTCAGCTCACGGAATCGTTCCATGACCCCACTTCCATCTTTCGTCAGATCATGCAGAATATCGTCCACCTGAGACAGTAACCCGCGGTCCTGAATGATCAGATCATGCTGCTGGTCTACACTAGCATCAAAATTGACAAACGACTCCCAGTCTGGATTCAGCTCACCCAGAAGTCCAGCCACTAGCGTGGGGTTCTGGAAGTACAGCGCCTACAGCAGAACGGCACGATAAATCGTTAGTGGGTAAAACGCATAGCAGTAACATGTATTACATGTACATACTCCGACGAGGTCTCGCTTGACGTCTGCATGTATAGAAATAATGCCACTGATGTATCCAAGGTGCGGGTCCGCAGTCATGATAGGGTCCAACAGGTTTAGCATCCTACTAACGTCACCTTGATCGTGCGCTATGCTTGTCAAGAGTCCCGTGGCATAAGTCCTATAAACGTTTCCGGTATAATTGACTTGAAGGCGCTGAAGTACCTCGACTTCTTTCACGAGCACCACCAAGCTGTGAAGTGCCATAGCATTCAAACGAAGAGTAATACCATGCATTTTCCACCACGCAAAAATTCGGTCGATAAACTGTACCACCGACTGCAGAACGGCAAAAACGTCCGGCATCACCGACGGATCTTCAAGTTCGTAAAGCCCCTCAGTCGTGGAGGCCTGTGACAAATACTGGATAAAGCTGACAGAAGCAGAGTACGAACCAGTAAACGTTTCGCTGAGGTTGTCCAGCACGCGTCGTACGAATCCAATGCATTCCTTGCGGTGAGAAACGCTTGGGCAGGTTGGTAAGTGGCCTACAACTTCTAGTAACGCCTTGGCTAGCTGAGCTGCGGCAGCTTCAGAGCTGCAAGACGACCGCGCAAAATGCAGCAATGACATGAGTAAACTCCACGTATTAGCTGCAGAATGCGTGATAGTGTCCTCACTCGTTGGGCAAGACCGTCGCACTGCTTGGCTTGTGGCTAATACGAAGTTTTCAGGGGCAATAATGGCCGGCAAAGATCCTGAACTAGAGCTTCGCTTGAGCTCCTTCATTAAACCGGTGAGCAAGGACACACTGTCGTCAGACGCTGCCACATCTTTCTTTGAATGCAGATGGTGAGTTGGAATGAAGTAGGTATCCTGGAAAATCGTCATATCAGTCTTCGGGCGCTCAGGAATTGGTTGTTGTGTTGGCTCCACCTTGGGCACCTCTTCCATCCCTTCTGCGTAAAACGTAAACATATGAGGTGTGGCACTAGGCTCAGATGCTTTAATCTTGAATGTGGTAAATCCTTCAGATAGCAAATGTGCTTCTTCATCATCTTCGTCGGTTAACATGCTACCCTTCGCTCCGCATTGGTCTTGAAGCCACTCACGCAGCAACTTCAGTTTCTCTACCACAGCAGGCGTGAGTGAGTCCATCGCATCATAAGCGCTTATTTGCATTAATACAGCCCTCGCTGCAACTGAGATATCTGATGTTTTCATCGCCGCGAGCAAGCTAGCGATGGCTTTACTTTCATCTTTTTTAGTTGTCTCGAGAATTGAACGCAATGCCATCTCAAGGCATTGCTCACTCAGGGCAGACTGCTCGAGAAGATTCCATAGCGTATCAGTCGTCATGGCGCGAATGGCCGTACCACAAAGGTGCGACGTTGTAGTAGAAGCTGCTGCTGCGAGCTTGATCAGCAAATGGTCTGGATACAATCGCGGATCCTTTGTTGCGATAAGGCCCGTGCTAGACAAGATAGCAGTATTCGCCGTCGGTTTCGGGAACAAGCTCTGCGTTAACTTTGCTAAACAGGTAGCAGTTCCGTTGCTGTCAAATGTAGATAGCTCGTTATGTGCGTGTGGCGAGCAGAGTACCCGAATGGCACCATGAATAATCGTGAGTGGAAGTTTTATCTCGCGGATAGCATTTGTTCCGTCGGTCACGTAGAAAACCTTGCAGTCTGAAAAGCTGATACCCAAGGTGGCCTTAAGCTGCGGAGCAATTTCAAGTTGTGTTTCGATAGCACGCCATATCACCTCCAGTGTAATGGCGTAAATGTCGTAGTCCTTAAGCAGCACTGTTGCGACCATACCACGGCCAGCAAGAAGTCGTCCATACGCCCCAGCTAGTAGCAGGGATTGCTTAACATTTATTTTCTGGGGATTGTTATCACCATCCTGTTTCATATTTTCGGATGAGTTCATGCTGGGCGATATGTCGCTCCCATTTTTCGAGAAGTCATGCAGTGCTTTCATGCAAGTACCAAGTGAAGGGATCGATGCTTCCAACTCAAGCAGATTTTCCAGACAGCGGAAAATTTTGTTACGAATGCTGCTATAGCATGAGAACTTTGCCAGTTCATAAAGCCACAAAAAGCTCAGGTTACTTTCTGGACCAAATGTAACAACGACCTCACGAATCTCCACTGATACGTCATCAACACTGCCAGGCGCCGTCAGCAAATACAAAATACGACTAGCTACTCGTCGCGTAGCCAGCTCACGGGAATTCAAGCACTCCAGATAAAATAGAACGACATTCGATGAGCTACTGCTGTCATCAGCAAGGTAATCGCGTAGTTTTTTCAGTAGGCGTGGGGTGATTTGAATCAAAGCAGGCTGGTTTAGCGAGACTTGTCCTTGTAAGTCTGCATGGTTGTTCGGGTTGCTCTGTCGTAGAGCAAGAAGAAGCAGTTGGCATAAGCATTCGTGTGGTAGGTACTGCATAGTATTGAAGTCCTCGCAAACGAGATCTGCGATCCACCACGCACTACTCGCAGCAGCACCCGCCGGGTTGGCATTTTGCAGTTCATTTTTTGCATCACTTCCGGCAACCATCTCCATGAGGAAATCTTTCTTTCGACTCTGCCGAAGTCGCATGCCAAGCTTAAACTTGCGGTCCAGGGTACGTAAGTGGTCCAAAATCGCTGGTGGCGGTTGGCGTGCCAGTCCGCTGGCATCAAACAGCATCAAGGGATCCCCCGTCACGGACAAATCTGCTTGGTTGAGCTGAAGCAGCTGCTGCTCGTAGTCCCGTAACTGTATATTGCCTTGGATCAAGTCAGGAAATGTAGCTCCGTGCTTGCCGAGTAGTAACGGATCGGGGGTGCTTATAGCAGGAAACGTATATCTTTCGGTGATGACCATCTGCATCAATCCTCGCAAAGTTGGAAACTCCTCCCATAAGAAAGCGCCGACGGTGTTGGGGTTGAAGCATCCAACGACCTACAATCAGCGCAAAGGTGTTATCGTCGATACCATAGCTACATTAATAGATCGGTAGCCTTACCAGCAAAATGGAGCAACAAATCCAAAAGCGGCTCGAATGGCAAAATTCCTGTTCTTGCTTGTCCCCTCCGCCTTGCCACTGTACATGTTTAACCACCGGTCAAACGTTAGTAAACAAATCATACGGCGCATGCAGTGAGTGTACGTACCGACGCCAGTTTCAGTAAGTGCTGAGCGAACTGACTACCGTTCACTTCAATGCCAAGCACGCCGCCATTCTGAGTATACGAGGTAAGCTCGTCTGCATGATGACGCCACAGAGTCTCGCGGTGCATATGAGCCTCGGCTCCGCGGAAAACGACTGTCTCCAAGGTGCGGAGGGCCTCCATGCGGTCAATTGCTCTGCAAGAGTTATAAAGGCTTGTAAGCAGTTCCAGTGAGTCTGGGTGAACAGGAATATCCTCCTGCGTTGCCTGAAAGCAGGTCCGATCGTGCTCTGTTGGTTGCACATCTGGAGGTATATCGAGAAAAAGCAGCTTTTTCACAATGCCTTCGTAGAGCGTTTTCTCAAAGGGTGAGTCACCGTTGAGCCCAAAGTGCGTTAACACGTCACGACAACAAAGTATTGCCTCTCGCTGCACGAAAGCAAGTGCTTGCTGCAGTTCGTCCTTTGCCCATACAGAAATTTTCACCGTTTTGGACTCTTCAGACACTACACTGCCACCACCATTGCTGCCATTATTTCCACTTTGGCCTTGGCTACTTGGGACACCGAAACCACTGCCAACCGCAGCGTGACTTGATGAAAGCGACGACTTGCTCAGTGACTGCTTGGCTTTTAAAGGACCAAGCCTGTTTGCTCGAGATAGTGGAAGCGGCGGGTTAGCTCCACGACGAGAGATAGCTTGTGTACCACCATGCTTGAGACCTGACGAGGCGAGAGTAGCCGACCCGGTGCTTTGGCGATTCACGGCATTGGATTGCTGAATTTGAAGGCTCTTTACGGCTGCTCCTCGCATGAGCAAAATTAGCCATACGACCCCAGTGACGAGTCCCATGTAGTCTAAGACACGCGCATCGCCGGCTAACGCATCCCAGTGACCATCGTTATCGAGAATTCCAACGCACAGCGCCTTAATGTCAACTTGTTCGAATGTCAGTTGCTTGAGAATCTTCCTAACGATAGTTTTCAGCACAGGAGTTACGTCAGAAATGCTGGCCATTTCTCGAAATACACGCGCCAATTCTCGACTGGCGAGAGTGCCTTGGTGCTCAATCGGGCGACGGTAAAACAAATCGTCGGAGCTACCCAGGATTGAGGAAGCAGACGTCGAGCGCGATGCTCGGAAGATGTGCTGGAGCATTTTCATGTTGTCCACATCTCTCGACATGTTATTGGGGCGCTCCTGGGCAATGAACATTGATAGTGCACGCTTCAAATATACGGGATGATTGCATACAATATGGGTAATGGCTTCAACCTTCAGTTGGAACATGGTCGACTTAAGCTTTAACTTCAATAGCAAGTCCACCGTAGCAGTATCAATGGAGCTTGTCGATTTGCAGAGCGAGACAATCTTGTTCAGCAACTCTTTAGCAGGGCCTTTAACAGACGGGTTTTGCAGCCAAGCTTCCAGATTCTCGGCACCAAATAGTCTCACCTGAGGGATACTGGCACATTCTGCAAGCGTCATGATCATGTTTCGAACAGCGTGGTTGCCACCAGCACCAGGAGCTCCACCCACGCTACCTGATCGCTCCTTTTCCAGCTCCACAAGACGTGACCGAATGTGAGTGGTGATAAGTTCTCTCATCTCCTGCATCACTGTAACGCCCTGAAAACGTTGTCGAACCAGAGGTTGAGCAAATTGCTGACCACCGTTTTCCGATTCTAGCACTGTTTTCACATTTTGGACAAAGAGCTGACTTAGCTCGTGGTCGACCCAGACTCGAGAGTAAAGTGAATCGTCCAGAAACACTTTAACGCTATCAATCGGCCACTCGTCAAGATCCTAGCAAATGCACATGCACAAAAATATTGTTAGCAACAGCATTTTACGCTAAGCACCGACCGCATGATACCTTCATTATCTGTACTAAAAGGTTTGTCACCAATACAGGAAGCGACAGATGAATATATTCTGCTGGTCCGGGAAGGTGTCCTGGTACCAGTGAAGTGGTCGTGCCGTGCTCGGATGAATCTTTCATTCCTATGTAGTGCTTCGACCGGAGTAACCGCAGCAGATACTTGAGCATCGCAGGATGTTTAAATCTCTACAATACGACCATCGACGTCAAAACCGTGTCAGCTTTTCCAAGATGAAAGCGTAAACAGAAACAAATCGCCAGTCTACCTTAGGGTCTTCCTTCACAGCACCTAGCAAGCATACAGAAAATAGTCGGCTTGGTGGCCTCCCCTCTCGGACCAGCCGGCCACATGCTTCTGTCATAACCTGGCGGCATTTTAAGATTAAATGTCTACTACAGATACTACAATGTCCAGATTGCAGCAACAATCATCCTCATTTCGTACCTCCATTAACTTTGGCGCGGAAGTGGCTTTACTCAGCACCTCACGAAAGTGTTGATCTGGAACTTCAGTAGCATTCTTCGTTCCAGCATTTAACGCGGATGCCGGTGCTAATGTCATGCTAACATCTGCTTGCTCGACATGGTCTTCCTCCTCATCTGCATCGTTCACCAGTGTGTTAATTGACAATCCCTTGCGCTTCGCAGGAGATGACGACGGCGTCGTAGCTGCAGAAGACGGTTCACTTCCCAATTTGTCCTCTTCCTTACTTTCACTCTTGGCACTTTCCTCCTGACTTTGCTCTTCCTGTCCCTCACTTTCGGTACTCTCTTCAGCCTTCTTCTGAATTTGTCGTCTTACTATTTTTGTCGGATGTTTACTTCCCGACGCCGCAACTATTTTTGCCCTCGTCTTTCGCCCCAGCATGGCCATTTTCTCTCCATTTCGCATTTGCATCTTTCTTTTCTGAGGTGTCGCTTTCTTCGCCATTTCATCATCATCCTCTTCCTCGTCTTCTTCCTCTTCCTCTTCCTCTTCCTCTTCCTCTTCCTCTTCCTCTTCCTCTTCCTCTTCTTCTTCTTCTTCTTCTTCCTCTTCTTGCTCTTCCTGCTCTTCTTGCTCTTCTTGCTCTTCCTCCTCCTCTTCGTCTTCCGAAACAATGATCTTGCATCGCTGTTTCTTTCTCAAAGGACGTTGTGTTCCTCTTAATTGCGGTTTATTGCTTCTACGTTCGCGGGTCCCTCTGTGTCTTTCCTCAACGTCAGCCTCTTCCTCCTCTTCCTCTTCTTCCTCTTCCTCGTCCTCTTCCTCCTCTTCATCTTCCTCCATTTCTTCATCATCTTCATCGTCTTCTTCTTCTCTTTCCTCTTTTCTCTTCTTCCTGCCATTTTTTCTGTTCTTTTTGGCCTCTTCCTCCTGTTTCCTGGTCTGCGCACGCGTCAACTTTAACGGTGGCGTCTTCTTCGTTTCTTCTTCCTCTTCCTCTTCCTCTTCTTGACGCATATCCTCTCCTTCTTCCTCATCGTCTTCATCCACTACTACGTTCTTACGCCTCAGCGCATGGCGCGTCGAACCGCGAGTCGCTACTCGCCCTCGCTTCATCGTGTTTGATTCAATTGCTTAGCTGTGATTGGCAATTAAAATAGCCAATCCGATATCTCAATGATGTAACCCTGTTCACTTCAACTTAAAAAGTCACTTCAACTTCAACTGAGGTAGCTAGTACGTACGGGTCGTTGGCCAAATATAAAATTTTGGAGGGGTATATATTGCTTACGATGATAATGCTATCGTTATCCTTGTCGCCCTCAAACAGGACGATGTCCGCCTGGCCTGCAGCTTCTGCCCGTTGGACTCCTCCTTCTGGACTTACAACCAGTTTGACTGTACGATAATGATTCCTGAACGTCATTCCGGCTTGTCTTGTGCTGTGGAGCCGGGCCAACCTGCAACACCTCGCAGAATTCCAAGATATAATAGCGCTTCGTTATCTATAGCCCGAAACTACTTTTAACGTTGTCTCTATCAGCACCAAATGCGTTGGTTCTGCAACTAAAAAGCCTGATCTAGTGAAGTGCTACCAGGTAGAGGTTGTTGCTTCGTAACCAATGTCTCGAGCTCTTCAACACCTTACTTGGCTGTCGCCATCTATAACCACATGTCTTGAATATTTGGTTTACCATAAAAAGCCGGACGTGGCCCCCATCCCCATAAGGTGACATTCCAGGCGGTACACCTATCGAAACATCACGCGGTGGCGTACTACTAAAATCTGGGGGTGAGCTCTAAGAGGAAGATCTGAAATTGGTCTGCCTGTTACGCACAGGTTTCAAATTTGCTTAATAGCATCGGACATCGCGCTGGAGGACCTTGAGGCATCATAGCACTCTTGGCGGTGCTCCTTGAGGCAGTTCCGGCTGGCCAATTACTTTATCCTGCGTCATATAATTGGTTATCATACTCGAAAGTCTTGCTTTACTTGTGTCGCTGATGCCAACTCCAGCTCTGTCCTGTCAACCTAACAAGCACACGTCATCCAAAAAAGTGGCACCCGTAAATGACTTTCTGCAAACACCGCAGCTGTTGAGATTTCGCTAGTATTGATTTCAGTCACTTTACGCCTTAGGTTTCTGCTGCTCCAGCTTTTTCTTCATCATGTTCGCAAGTTTTCCGGGAGTTTTTGGTGGCAGCTTGGGCGCTCGTCCTAAGAAACGCGCAATTCGCGGTGTCATAGCAATCGTCAGCGCCAGACGTACAGGCTCCGTGAACTTGGTAGCAATCCAGGCCAATAGAAACGAGCCCGTCTTGGCATTCACACGCTCCACCTCCAAGTACTGCGCAATACCCAAATCTTCCGCCAGTTTGACGAATCTATTGGTTGTAGTGACGAGGTCAAAACTATCGTCCATTTTCTCATTTTCCATGGAGTTCGATCGCTTGCTAGTATGTACCCATCCCCGGTCAATAGCGAGGTAAATGGAGCTCAGCACTACTCCGTACATGCTCAAGTACGTACCAATTGCCACAACGCCGTACTTGCGCCACTGGTCCTTAAGTCTCTCAAGATGTGACATGTTGCCGGTGGCAGTAGTTACTCCATTTTCTGATGCTTTAGACAGTGAAGAGATGAAGCGTCGGAAACTTGCGTCACATGTGCCACGGGAGCGCGAGGAGGCCAAAGACGTGAGGAATGACGGAGATCTAGTGTGTGGTCGTTGCACAAAAGATCGTACGAACTCATTGCGTGCAGTAGGTAGACTGGAGAGTGGATGCAGACTCGAGGCACATCGTCCGGCTTTGACGAAACGCAAGACGCCGTACATTCTGAACTATTAAGAATGTTTGTGGCTTGAAATGAATTGAGGGAAGAAGAGACGGGGTATTTTCTATGAGTTTTCGGTTATGAAGAGGTTGTGGTGATATCGAATTGTAAAGGTCTTCGAGAATGTTTATTTGTATTGGATGAGACGCAGTCTATTGTTGAAGCAAAGATTGTCACATTTAGAATCCTCGCACAATGGCGAGATATCTGATCCATTTGTGATTCAGATGTTCACAACATCAATGCAATCGCTTGCCTCTGGCAGACGGGCGACAGGAACCTGATTGCTGTCAATTCTCTTAGAGCATATGCCATCAATGCCTTAGACTTCTTCAGTGTTAGAAAGCTACAATTTAATGTGGCCGGCATGCAATACATGTCCATGCTGTTGCAGAGTGTTCACACCTGTATGTGATGCTGGCGCTTGTCGCAGTCTTCTGGTGAAAGTAGCACGGGGGGTTGTCAGCAGTGAGCTCAGATACTCTTCATGCGCTTTATCACTGCGCTCTCGACCTAAGAAATTTGTTGGTCTTTAAGCAACACATCACCGAGGTCGAGAGCGCAGGTGCTGTTACCTTCTTCGTGCAAATAGCAGTGGCAGTTTCCACTACACGTTCATTGAAACGGCATGATGGCGCTCTACGACAACGTTCGGCGAACTTTACAAATGCACAGACTCTAGAGCTCATGTGACATGCAGTTCAAACTATGGTCCTTACTCTCCTTCTCCGCAATAACATAGTCTTGCAATCCACATATCTGGTCCAGACGCCGCTGTATGCGTTATCACAATTAAAGTATATGCTACACTTGCGTGGCACAGTGGAAGGTCATGAGGATGTCAAAGATGTCAGGAACGTTCAACTGTAGTTATTTCAAGGAGGTCAGTCAGTAACGCTGATCCAAAGTGTCGACCACTATATAATATTAGAATGTCGTTGTTTTCTACAAATATTACATTCCTAACCGTGAGAGGGATGACCCACTTTCAAATCAAGCTAAATTAATTTACCGCCCCTCCTGACATTGGGTCCCCCTCTTCCAAAAAAGCATCTACCGTTACTTAAAATCCCCGAAGCGTCCAGCATGAGCGCGCGCAAAGACAGCGGCAGCCGTAGCCACAGCCGCAATAGCAACAGCAGTACGGCCAGCTCTAGCCTCGCGCCGCCTCCTGGAAGTGCTCCCATGCCGCCTAACCTCAGCGTAGGTAAGTCAAAAGCAACTTGATACTTCCTCTTTATCAAGAGGGACATATTCTAAAATAATTACTTTTCTAGCCCGCTTTTCACCACTCGACCACGTCTCCCCTGAAGTGACGCAGAGCACTTCATTGCACCAATTGCTGCAACATCAGCCTCCTCCTCCTCCTCTGCCTCCTGCACCTTTATCCGTGTCTAGTCCGAACCAGTTTTTGCAGCAGTTTTTGACCTCATCTTCTAACTCAATGCCCATGGCCAAGAGCCACTTGCGTCCCATGGGGTCAGTGCCCATTCCTCCCATGAGCACGCCAAGCTTGCACCTTCCTCAGTTCCAACAGAATTTGTCCAACCACGCAGCTTTTCCGCCGCCCAGATCGGCACCATTGCCACCGTCTTTCCCTCAGTTCCAGCCGGTACCCAGCGTCTCTGTTACTAGTGGAGGGATGTATTCTGCAGCACTACGCAGTGCTGCTAGTGCCTCTATGGATGGCATTTATAGTAATGGAGCAGGTAGATCAGCGTCGAGCTCGATAACAGGTTCTCCCAGACGTGCCGGTACTAGCTCAGGATTTGGAACAGCTGATGCCCCGACGGCGCCTCCTGGGGTGAGACTTAGTGGAGAAACTGTGGAGTATCATCCGCGTGGAGAAGATGCTTCTGGTGAGAGTAGATCGCTGGAAGTCATGCCCATTACACTGTACAATTCGGAACGTACGTCGCAGTTGGGAAACCTCATATCAGTGAACGAGCACTTTATTTCGTACCCGATTCGAAATGGATTAATTCGAGTAATTAGTCAAAGTTCAGTGGATCGATTGTTGCTGCGGAAACACGAAAATCACACGGTTACGGAGTTGGCTTTTTTTAACAGTAAATCGGAATTGCTGTTGAGTTCTGGTACAGACAACCATGTGGCAATATGGGCGATCCAGAAAGATCCCATGAGCCGCGAGCTGATAAAGTTGGTGCCGACACAAGCGCGACGTGTGAAATGGCACCCATCCGAATCAAACACGATTGCTATTGCTAATGGAAGCCTGGTGTTTATTGCTGACCTGTTGGGAGTTGCCCCTGATGGTAGTGGCGCCGAAAACCTTTACGATATCAGTGTCGTGTGCGGACAGGATTCTGGTCATCAGATTAACGACATGGTTTTTGCGCCACATAACGGCGAATGTGTAATCACTGCTGGCAGTGATGGTTTTGTGCAAGTATATCGTGTGCAAGACTGGCAGCCTGGGCAGTCTGCCGAGTGTATTCATCGCTTTGAGCCATTTGAGGGTAAGACTGTTGACAGTCTTCACTTCTACGGTGGCAACTTTCTCAATCAGCAGGGTCTTTTTATAGGTGGCGAATCAAATACGCGTTTGTCGCTGTGGAATGCGGCGCTGATGGAGAGCAATACTCCTGTATGCTACCAGACGGTGTTGCTTCGTGATGAGGCACATGAACTTTTGCACGAGACAATCTTTGACCCAACTACGCAGTTCTTATTTGTTGCCGACCGCTCCAAGCCGTTGATATATGCCTTTCACCTAGCCCCCAGCTCTGACGCTCTCACTCCACGCCTCTTTGACAACGTGACGGAATTTGCTTTGGCCTATCCAGTGCTCAGTATGGGTGTACTGAATCGTACTGCTCCAAGCCAACCAGCACGCGATGGCAGTGATTTGACCTCCATGTTGGGTGGGCTAAACTTTTCTATGCAGCTGTACTGTCTGCAGACACAAGCTATTCAGCGGTATCACGTGGCTGCCAGTGAATGTTATATACCTGGCGCTCATGGCTTTCTAGAAGATGACATTGAGGCTAGTGAAAACGTTGGCCAATCGGTTGGTGCTGTGACGACCGAAGGGGAGAGCATTGAGACTTCGTATCAGACGGCAGCGGAATCCCCGCGGGCTGCATCTGCTGCGATTTCGGCTCCTGAAACCGAAATCGCTGAAGAAGATGAGGATGAGGAAGGCAGCATCGCTGGTCAGCAAGCTCCACTCCAAATGGCTCCTAATGGAGTACCTCCAACTCCTTCGTCGCCAGCTCGGAGCACACGAAGCACTGGCGCTCGCTCACTGCATCTTACTACTGCTGGCGATGCAGCGTCGGTGTCAACGTCATCTGTGACAGGTGAAATGGGAATGCTTCCTAGTCTGCGATTCTACAATCGCTCTTCCCCGTCATCTTCTGTTCGTGCATTTCAGGATGAATCATCTGTGCAGTATGACCCGTCGGTTGACGATACAGCGAGTGAAACGCAGCAACAGACGCTTATTGCAACGCTACGCCGCATGGAAGCGGCGCAGCTCCAGCGTGATGAGGAGTTCCGTGAACAAATGCGTGGAATTATGGGAAGTTTAAGTAATCATCTGACGACGCAAGTATCAACTCAAGTGGAAAAGTCGATCCAGAAGCAGCTCCAATCCGTTCTTGTGCCCGCAATGGGCCGTATCGTGCTGCACACTATGGAGAACAACTTCATGAAACCCGTGCAGAATGGATTCCAGCATGTTATTAGCGAAAAACTGATTCCGTTGATGGAACGGAAGCTGGATGACTCGCTGGCGACATCGCTACCGGACCAGCTGGCCAATGGAGTCGACGACATGGTGCAGCGCGTAGTGGAAGATGTTCGTCAGCCTGTCCGTGAGTCCTTCCGTGAGTGTTTCCAGGACATTTTGATCCCTTCTTTCCAGGCCGCCACGCAGAAAATGTTCGAGCAAATTAATGACACTTTTGTGCAGGGCACGCGTAGTGCATTTGAGAGCAGTGGGCAAAACACCAGCAACGCAAAGGTTGCAAGCCAACTGGAGCAGCTGACGGAGGTGGTGGAAAGCTTGAGCAAGCAGGTGGAGCAACTGAGCTTAACTGTGAATGCTGGGGGTATGGATGTAGCATTAGCTCCGGTTGCAAAGTCCCCTGAAGAGCTCCAGCTCGAGGCACAGCAGGGTACTGTGCTGGATTATATCGCACGAAATGATTGGGAGGAGGCGTTTAAGTTCGCACTTGGTGCACAAAATGTAAATCTTGTAGCATTTACCTGCCAGCAGTGCGATCCGCGTCTTGTCCTGAGCAGCCGCCCACCCAAGCTCTCACAGATGCTGATCCTCTGCCTAGTGCAGCAATTAGGGGCTGACCTGGTGGATGACCTAGCGACGAAAGTTGACTGGCTGCGAGAGTCACTTCTAGTTATGGACGTGCGCGATCAAAGTATCGCCGGCTTCGTGACCAGCGTGCTGCAAGAATTGCAGACAGGTCTCAATAGTGTGCCGGCGCAGTCCCGCGACTCGCAGTACACCCTCCTGCATCATGTTCTCAACTCCATGCTAAACTCAGCATAATGGTAAGCGTAGAAATTGTCGAAACAAATGCAACGTTTGGGGTTTTTCTTATCGATAGTGTGCGTTCTATAAAGTGAAAATGATTGCCATGGAGGTGACAATGGAAAGCGTAGCTGATACCAGCATATCATGGAGGTATAATGTTTGCTATTAATAAACGTATTAGCATACCTCCTTTGTGATTAAAACTCAATACCAAAGCGATGCACTGCACGTAATTGGCTTATCTGCGATACTAAATCATTGTGTCATGATTTGTCAGTCAGTATTTCTCCAGTCAGTCAAGTCAGTATCTTTCAAATCTATCAACCGACACGCATCAAGTAAGAATTTCTATACAGTAATGAATTAGTCGTCAGGAAGAAGTTCGCGCTCGCTATTGAAGAGCTTTTCAATTTCGGCACTAACTTCTTCGATCTCCGTCTTGTCACGTCCTTCAATAGTAAGGCGAGTGTTAAAGCTCATGTCGCGCACGCCCGTCTCGTCCTTCGTCAAGTTAACGTAGCTACCGATCGCAACGTTCGGGTGCGCATCCTGCACGGCGGTCAGCTGAGCTGCTAGGTCACCCTCCAGTTTCAGTGTTTTAACCTACAAAGCAAACGACAAAGTGAGCAAAATTGTTTATCATGGTAACGGCATCCCTTGTTGCACGTAACACTTACGATTGCACGGAAGATAGGAACCCCAACGAAGTGCTCTTCATTTGACGTCAGCATAGAGCGAACCATAGAAGGAATTCCAGGTAGAATGAATACGTTCTCCACAACCGCAATCGGCGTCCAAAACTCTGTACTGAGCGTCTTACAGCCAGCAGGCAGTAGAGCCATTCGCTTCCGTCCCTCCGTCAGTTCTTGAGCGCGATCCGCCATACCAGCCTCAAGTTTTCTTAGTGTCGATTCATGAAACTCAAGACCACGACCAAATGCTTTTGCCTGGCCAGCAAATGAGATAAGGTCAATCATACCAACCTTCAAAGAAGTGAACAATATATAAAACATACCACACTCTGATACGTGATATCATCATGGGTAGGACCAATGCCTCCCGTAGTAATCACATATCCATTGAGGCCAACCATTTGCGACAATTCCTTGACCGTCGAGACGATTACCTCCTCGTTGTCAGGAATTACAACGATGCGCTTAAGGTCGATACCCCGATCAAACATGAATTTTGATATCCAGTGCGAGTTGGTATCGATCGTCTATGGAAATATTATGATAAGATGAGAATGACAAACAAATCGAGTTGGTGGTTACATGTTTTATCGATACCTTTCCTGTAAGAACTTCATCAGCGATGACGCAAATCGCAGCGCAAGGTGGAGATTTGCGAATCAACCGAGATTGAGTGGGAGGAATGGGTGAACAGGTAATAAAGCGCCTTTGATAAAGCGGTAGATGCAAGGAGCACAGGAGGGATCCAAATACCCGAAATCTCATCGAATAAAAAAGGTTATTTGTGTGGTACTTTTTGGTGTGCGAGAATTTCGAGAAATTAAGTACAGAATTGACAAAAAGAAGTGATTCTCAACCGGCATTTTGATGCGAATCTATCGATAATATCGAAGAGCCTAACAAAGGGAAGTTGATGGTCTACCGAGATCGTAGACTTGTAAAGCTGTCATCTCGATCCTAACTAGGATGCCGCTGAAAGTCATGTGTTGCCCTGCCCGTGCGAGTAAACGAAAAACCTTGACACATGTCGGCGAGTAACTTTGATATGACCAAACCATGTACAGTAAGAACATACACGTCAAGTTCTTGACAAAAGAAATACACTAGGTGCTACCGATGAAGCTTGCAAGGCGTATAATTTTAAACACGGAGAAAGACACGAGAAAAGCTGCGTCATGTGCCTAAAATACATTGTCAATGAGATGGTGAACCTCCTCCAGTTGCGACAATCATGGTAAACAAGCTCAAGGCAGTTATGGTAAACAAGCTCAAGGCAGTTATGGTAAACAAGCTCAAGGCAGTTATGGTAAACAAGCTCAAGGCAGTTATGGTAAACAAGCTCAAGGCAGTTATGGTAAACAAGCTCAAGGCAGTTATGGTAAACAAGCTCAAGGCAGTTATGGTAAACAAGCTCAAGGCAGTTATGGTAAACAAGCTCAAGGCAGTTATGGTAAACAAGCTCAAGGCAGTTATGGTAAACAAGCTCAAGGCAGTTATGGTAAACAAGCTCAAGGCAGTTATGGTAATTAAGCTTAAGGTAGTTAATGTAGCGGAGCTACCCAGCTCTTTAGTCAGAGGAAGACTTTTAGGCTGAAAGCCTCGTAGTTCTATAGAACTAATTTAAGTTGACGCCTTAAAGCCACTTAGTTCTAAGTAACTAATTAACGACTAAGAGGCCACCCTGTTTCTAAGGAACTAGGAGGGACTTCTAGTCTACAAGCGATAGCTTAAGGTTCAAAGAACCAATGCACAGAGTGCAAGAGCAAGCTAGAAACTCAAAGGTTCAAAGAACCAACGCACGAAGTGTAGACGGGCACTTCTACGAAGTTGTATCGTACTTCGAGCACACACCTTATGCACAAGCGAGGAAGCGGTTAGACCGTCTTACCTTCGCGTGCGAGGGTGGTTGGGAGGTTGGTCGACTGCTTAAGCAGTCGTACCACCAGTTGCCTCTCGCTTAAGCGAGAGTGCAACGAACTTCTTAACACTAGAACACCGACGTCACGCAGAAGTCTTTCAACTTCTCGTGCGTGGTGTGTATGTTTAAGTAAATTCAAGACTGATTTATATTTAATAGAATTTAACTAAATATAAATCTAACTACTGATTGGTTAATATGTAATGATGGGTGCCATCTCTATAGATGCGCATCCCAACGGGCGAGCTTAAATATATTTAAGCTTGCTCAATGACGTAACTGACTGACGTCATTTGATGGCGCCTAGTCCCAGCTGGACGTCATCCCTATCAATGTGAATACACCTAGTGTATATCACATACGCAAGGGTGTGACACATGGTGTGTTTCACCCGAGCGACATGTTGACTGGACGTCATCCCTATCAATGTGAGTACCTGATATATATACATACGCAAAAGTGTGACACCAGTGTGTTCACCCGAGCGACATCCTCTTAAGTACTTACATGCCTTTTTTGAACCTGCCCGTTAAGTA